>CM031238.1:740654649-741124649 GCA_018340775.1 Taxus wallichiana var. yunnanensis | reverse complement strand
AATCGTGCGTAAAAATTGTGGGTTGCAGTTATGCGTTTTTCAATTCTTCAATCAGGGACCTAACATCATGGCCACCTCAGCCTAATTTTTTTTTTAAATAATATAAATGGAGGACGACTATGACAAAAAGTTGTCTCTAGTAAGGCCTATCAATAAAAAAAAATATAAATATTGATAAAAATTTAAATTAATTTAAGATAAGATAATAATATGAATGCTAATAATGAGATAAAAGCTTTATTTTGGGTCGTTCAAAACAAACAGATGTTATGATAATTTCTATTTTGAGCATTATGGATATTATTCTTCTTATCTAATTTTTAAAGATGTAATCAGTTGAATATTTAATAAATAATAACTATAACTTAATTTGTAATGAGTTTAAGAATGAAGTTTTATGCGGTAAGTTAGCTTTTGTTAAAATTGAATAATATATGGTGTTAGGTCATATGGAATATTTGTATGATGTTTTAGGGGTTGATTGGTAGAGTCACCTTGTATTAGAGTTTCGTAATTCTAAATTGTTGGATATTCGTTAATTCTTTTGAACAACGTGTATGTATGTATGTATATTCAATCAAAACATATTGACTTAAGTATCATGATGTTTGGTTGATTTTTATTGTGAATAAAAATCACCTACTTAATAACATGATACTTATGGATTATTCTACAACTTGAAAAATATATCCAATCATATCAACCAAACATCTTGTAAATGATATTTTGTAGATTGTACCTTGTCCTAAAAGCACCAAAATAAACTTGACGTTATGTATTTTTGTAGATTGTGACATATTAATATTTATCTAACAATCAACTTTTTAAAAAAAAGTGATTTTTTTTTCAATCAAAACTTATTGACTTAATATTAATATAAGTATCATGTTAATTCAATCGAAACATATTGACTTAAGTATCATGATGTTTGGTTGATTTTTATTGTGAATAAAAATCACCTACTTAATAACATGATACTTAAGGATTATTCTACAACTTGAAAAATATATCCAATCATATCAACCAAACATCTTGTAAATGATATTTTGTAGATTGTACATTGTCCTAAAAGCACCAAAATAAACTTGACTTTATGTATTTTTGCAGATTGTGACATATTAATATTTATCTAATAATCAACTTTTTTTTAAAAAGTGATTTTTTTTTCTAATAAAAATTTAACCTCGTGGTAAAAAGACAGAATACATGGAGCTTTATGTATTTTCAAATGGCATTTGAAGAACTTCAAATTCACCAAAACCGAAATTAATTTAAATTATTTCATGCTGCAACAAACACCAAACTAATCTTTATACCACTAAATTGGCCCTGAAAGCCCTAATAATAGAATGAAATAGTACAACTAAATCGAAAATTCGTTAAAATTTGACGAAGTCCGCTGCTGTGGAGCCATCGGTCTGCCTGTCTAGGCTTAAATGCGAACGGAATTTCCTCGCTGATTTAAAATTTTATCTAAAGACATTCCCATTAGACTAATTTATATCCTGTTACCTCTAAAGTCCCTCTAAGGATTTGGAGGTGGGAAAATCTGTACTCATCCATGATGGGCTTGGTGAACTCATCACAAACGAAAGCCGAAGCGGAGAGGCCGTAAGAGAAGCTTTGGCTTCAAGTATTTGAACTACCTGTCTAATGTCAGGCCTCCTTTCCGGGTGAGGAGTAGAACACAGCAGACCCAATTTGAGCACTCTTTCCATCTCGTTCTCAACATAATCATCCCCAAGCTTTGCATCGGCGGCATCCATCAGAGTGTGGTTGGCATCCAGCTCTCGCACCCAATCTAACAAGACTTCTTGAGCAGCATCTAGATTAGTGTCTACAGGACGCCTTCCGCACGCAACCTCCAGCATCAAAACGCCACAACTGAAGACATCGGTGCTGGGAGTAGCCTTTCCTGTGTGAACCAGTTCTGGTGCGATGTAGCCAGGTGTTCCCGCCACGTGAGTGGTTGGGGAACTCTCTTCATGTCCATACAAACGCGCGAGTCCGAAATCCCCCAGCTTTCCATTAAGCTCCGAGTCCAACAGAACATTGGAAGACTTGATGTCTCTGTGGACAACCCTCTGCTCCCATCCTTGATGCAGATACAGCAATCCTGCAGCAACGTCCCTTAATATTTTGTACCTTTGAGCCCATCCCAGCACTCTCTCTGGATTCCCAAATATCTTCTTGTCCAGGCTTCCATTTGGCATGTAATCATAAACTATGAGTAACTTTTTCCCCCGCCTGCAATACCCTTTGATTAGCACGAGATTTCGATGCTGTAAACGACCGAGACTTGAAATCTCTGCTATGAATTCCTTCACTCCTTCGCTGGTCTCTCTAAAGATGCATTTTATGGCCACTTCGAGGCTGTTACCAGGAAGGACTCCTCTATAAACCTTTCCGAAACCCCCACTACCTATAACTTGTTCTTCTAAGAACCCTCTGGTTGCAATATGTAGGTCTCTGTAGCCAAACCTGTGAGGCCAATACTCTCTCTCCCATTCTTCAATAACATCTGTATCCTTCCTTCTTTTAAACCACACGAGTGCTGCTGCTGCAATCGCAAGAACTACCAAACCTGTAGTAATGCCAGTAATTAGCTGCCATTTAGGGTTCTTGGAATCGGATTCTGTATTTATGAAGAATGGGAGAATAGTTGTATTCAAGGCCGGCGCGGTTCCATTTGTGCTGAAGCTCCAGGCGAGAATGTAATGTTGTTCAATGAATACTCCCGTGGCCGCTACGAAACCAACATACATATTTTCTTCAAGAATGGTTGACAGATTGATATATTTTCTAGATATTAGGGATTTCTCGGGCCGAAGAGAACCAGCAGGCGCTATGGTAACTTCGATCTGATTTTCTAGATGATTGTAGTCAATCCAAGCTTGAATGTTTTGTCCACCGTTGAGATCTAATTGTAAGAACTGATTCCTAACCCAGTAACCTGCAGATTTCGCTTCTACAGAAAGGAGGCTGTTGAGATTTACACCGACGTGATTGTTGTCCAAGTCCTCGAATTCTTGGCTCTTTACCGTGTCAAACTCAACCGCAAACAGATGATTTTCAGGCATTCCCATGCTTGTTAGATTGAACAGACCGAGGAACGAACCCGGTAGGCCTCCCTGATGTGACTTGCTAGGCGTTATGACAAACAGCAGTCCATCCCCTTTGAGGGAATGCTGTGGAGATGGAATCATGGCGAAGACGAAACTAGTGCTGAATGATAAACTTCCATGCTTCATACGCACAGGTTCTGAATAGAATATACTGCCAGTACTGTATTCTGATTGATTGGTGATGCCGATGCCCAGATCAGGGTTCACTGTAGCATTCCCAAACAAATCCAGGGTTGACGAGTTTCGAGGGGATAACTGATTGAGAGTGGGGAAGAAGAAGGTAGTTTGGCCTTCGACGCAGAGGAAGAAGAATAGAATGATGACAGACATGCCTGCCATTGATAAGAAAACCTCACAGAAAAGTTGGAATCAAAAAGTAATTTTGAGTTTAAAGCAGTTGTTAATGACATTTATTGTTATTTGGTAAGCGGCTTCGTTAGTTTCGTCTAATCTTCGAACGTGTTTGACCATTTTTCCTTGGTGAGCCGCCGCCACTTATCAAAATTGCACACTTTCTAGCCAATTACCTTTGAAAGGAAAATTTAAATAGGATCAATATGAATATTTATTTACATAGATAAATATCCCTTAAAACGTCTATATATTAGGCATATTTGTTGTTTACTACATGTGTTTATAATATGTTAATTCGACAACAATCAAGGTGAATAGAATCAATATGAATGTGAAAATATCGATTACACTCTTCAATCTATCACTTTGTATTTTAAATATATTTTTATCATCATTCTATTCTCGAAAGTCAAGTTAAATAGGGATTTATTTGTCAATCTTGTTTCCTTCTTCCTCTTGCTTAGTATTAGAGGAAAAAGAACACTATATTTCATTGACATATTGGTTCATATATTTTCATCATACATTAGGTTAATTAATAATTTTGTTCTTATGAGATTTTTATTTTTCATGTGATGGAGAAGTTTGTGTTTCTACTACAATGATTATAATGAACATCTAAAAGAACTTTGGATGGTTCAATATCTAACTCACCATTAACAAGCCACTATTCCACAATCACAAATTTCTTTTAATGTCTCTACAAGTCTTGTCGATCATAATTCCCTCATAATGATCGGGTCAAATATGAGGTCTTTTGTGGTTGGTCATTTGTTGTTGTTGCTCCATATATATGGTTGGGTCGAACGTGGGGTCACATAAGAGTGTAGAGGCCAATTATGTTATAATGGTATGAAAAGCATGCTACTTGCCATTTTCTCGTAATTACCCCTCAATTCATAGTATTTTTATGCGTTCGACCTCATGTATGGCTATTATATACCCATCACCATATCTAATTGAAGAGGATTTGTTAAAAACATATACATGGTTCACATAATACCTTTGAACTTAACATGTAAATGCTTTATGTTAGTGTGAAAGAAAACATGGCTATGTCATGCCTCGTAAGATTCCATTTGTTTCCTTAAACATCCCTTAGTATTGTGTAGTCAAGAAATCACGCACTTACCGCTTACATCATGTCACTAAGTGTGTTATTACATGCATGATTCCTAAGAAAAGAAAATGATGTAGAGGGGATGGTGGACCAAGTTCTATTCACAACAATAATGCCAGCTTCAAGGTCAAGTTAATCAAATCATGCACTAACTCAAGCACATCACAATGCATACAAGTACAAATTTTCAAAATAGAATTGATTCAAGGGTATTCTCACATGTTACCTACTCAATCTCATCAAATAAACATGATTTAAAAATTCTCCAATTTTGAATGAATTCTCTAAATAGGTTTTATTGACCAAAATAAGCTCACACTTATTTTGGGTCAATTGACACCATTTTTCCCTTTTGTGCTTCAATATAAATTTTTACATATTTTAAGAACTTAAGGCCCCTGAAAGCATTTCCATCAGATAGGAAATTTATTCCCTTTCCAGAGATATAAAGAAGTCCTTCTAACTCTTCGTATTTTTCAAGTTACAGGCCAGCGGGCCTAGGGAAGATTTTTTACAAATGGAAATTGTGGACCAGCGGGGCAGCAAGAGACATTTTGTCATTTTCACACTTTTCAAAAAATGCACAAGTATAATTGCGGGGCTCATGGGCCCAAGAAGGATTACTTTTTGCAAAGTGGAAAAAGCAGCCGACGGGCCGAAGATGTCTTTTTGCCCAACTGGAAAATGCGGGCTGCGGGCCCTGGAGATAACTTCTGTAAAAGCGGGTCTCATGAGGAAATTTTGCCCAAGTGTGAATGTGGGTCGGTGGAGTGCAGTGAGGGACTTTGGAACTTTTACACTCTTTGTCAAATGGCACAATTTTCAAGTGCGGACTGCAAGCCCACAGGGTCTCATCGGCCATTGAAAAGTCACAGAGCCATGGAGGGTGCCACGTGCCACATCGGTGCAAATCCAAGGATTGAATCCAAAATAGAGGCCCCAAACAAGCGCAGGTTCGCCACGTGGCCCGAGCCAAAAAATGGGATAGAGCGTGCCTAAATCGACTAAGTATAAGAAGACCGGCGGAAGGAGCCACACGTTAACTTGGTGCAATTTCAAAAGTAAAATCCGGAGCGGGTTTCCAAATGAGCGTGAATCTTCCACGTGTCCCAGGTCCAAAAGGGGGACAGAGCCATCCGTTTAAAATGACTAAGTATAAGGGTGTCGGTGGAAGCTTCCATGTGTCTCTTCGGCGTGTCTTTAAAGGTCAATCTAAAGAGTGGGTTCCCAAATGTGCGCAGACTCTCCATGTGTCTTAGGTCCAACTAAAGTAAAATGGATCAAGGCCCAAATTGTCTAAGTATAGAGAGCCAGTGGACGGCGCCATGTGTTGCATCGGCATAAATTCAAAGGTGCAGCCCAAAAGGTAAACCCGAAATGAGCACCAACTTGCCATGTGTCCTAGAGTCCGAAAAGGTAAGGTCAGCCGTTGAAAAGTCCAAAATCCCGCAGAGACCTCCATGTGTCTCAACCGTGCAACTTCAAAGATAAAAATTGGGGGCAGTTTCCAAATGAGCGCGAAGCCTCCACGTGTCTCGGGTCAGGCACAGTGTCTCTGCCAATATGAGGGACTCGGAAAATACAAAGGAAACCGAGGAGCCCGCGAAGCCCCACATGTCATTCCTGAAATTTCAAGAGCGAAAGGTAGGAGCTAAATCTTCAAGATGCATGAGGCTGCCACGTGGACCTGGTATGGATAGACTCTTTTAAACATTGTGCGCCCGTGACCCTGATCTTTAGACAGCCATATCTTTTGACTGAAAAACTTGGATTTGGGCGGGAGAGGATTTTTGGAAAGATCTCGACGTTGGCTTTTCACCTGCTTCCATTAATGTTTCAGCCCACTAATTTTGGGGGCTGTCAAGTCTCTCACCTTTCGCCATGATGAAGAATGGGCCTCTTTCTTATCCAAAGAAGGGACACGATGGAGCATGGGTGTTACAAATGAGACTCTCCATTGTGGCGAGATAGAATTCAATGCATATCTTAAGGTGGTTGAAGTAGGATTCAAATTTTCCCTCTCTCTTTCTCTCTCATTCTTCTATATATTGTAAAGGAGGGGCATATTCAAAGGGTTGGTCATTGTTTCTCTTCCCCCCCTCTCTTTCTTCCTTAGGGTAGAATGCGAGTCTAAGCCTTCTCTCATGGCTCTGTAATGGCATTTTCTTTCCCCTTGCCCACTAATGATGTACCATGTGACTTTTGGAGCAATAGAATATGTTTCGTGATGCATTTGTCCATCCTTGGCTTATTTTGTTGTCTCTTCTCACCTCTCATCATTGCAGGGTATATTGTGCATACTCTAATGTTTATTACAAGTTCTAGGGAGTTGTGCTTAATGGGTTTTGAAGTGGTGTTCCGTGTGAAATCCATCTTTGGTCCGTGGTGCATCTTGTCCACCACCTCCTCTACTCACCTCTCTCCACTTCACGCAATATGGATCTATGATCAACAACTTCTTTTTCTCGGTGTATCACCGCTTAGTGTAGGCTCTCTCTCTCTCTATCTCTCTCTCTCTCTCTCTCAAGGCCCCATGAAATCATTTTCATCGGATAGGAAATTTATTCCCCTTTCCAGAGATATAAATAAATCCTTCTAACTCTTCATATTTTTCAAGTTATAGGCCAACGGGCCTTAGAAAGATTTTTTGCCAAAAGCAAGCCAAAAGCCTAGGAAAGATTTTTTGCCAATGGAAATTGCGGACCAGCGGGCGGCGGGAGACATTTTTTCATTTTTACACTTTTCGCAAAAGGCACAAGTATAATTGTGGGGCCCACAGGCCCGAGAAGGATTACTTTTCGCAAAGTGGAAAAAGCGGGCGGCGGGCACGGAGATGTCTTTTTGCCCAAGTGGAAAATGTGGGGCGGCGGGCCTAGAGATGAATATTGGTAAAATCAGGTCTACGGGTGCGACAAAATTTTTCCCAAGTGTGAATGCGGGCCAACGGGTCTGCAGGGGACTTTGGAACTTTTACACTCTTTGTCAAATGGCACAATTTTCAAGTGCTGGCACGCGAGCCCACAGGGTCTCATCGGCCATTGAAAAGTCACAGAGCCACAGAGGGTGCCACGTACCTCATCGATGTAACTCCAAGGATTGAATCCAAAATGGAGACCATAAACAAGTGTAGGTTCGCCACGTGGCCCGAGTAAAAAAATGGGACATAGTGGGCCTAAATCGACTAAGTATAAAGAAGATCGGAAGGAGCCACGCGTCGATTCAGTGTAATTTCAAAAGTAAGATCCAGAGAGGTTTCCAAATGAGCACGAAGCTTCCACATGTCCCAGGTCCAAAAGGGGGACAAAGCTAACCGTTTAAAATGACTAAGTATAAGGGTGTCGGCAGAAGCTTCCACGTGTCTCTTCGACACGTCTTGAAAGGTCAATCCAAAGAGTAAGTTCCCAAACATGCACAGACTCTCCGTGTGTCCTGGATCCAACAAGTCAAATGGATTGAGACACAAATTAGCTAAGTATAGAGAGTCGGTGGATAGCGCCACATGTTGCATCGATCAAGAAAAATTCAAAGGCATGGCCCAAAAGGAAGACCCTAAATGAGTGCCAACCTACCACATGTCCTAGAGTCCGAAAAGGTAAAGTCAGCCGTTGAAAAGTCCAAAATCCTATGGAGGCCTCCACGTGTCTCGTCCATACAACTTCAAAGGTAAAAATTGGGGGTAGTTTCCAAATGAGTGTGAAGCCTCCACGTGTCTCGGGTCGAACAATGTCTCCACTAATAGGAGGGACTCAAGAAAATACAAAGGAAACCAAGGAGCCGACGAAGTCACTACGTGTTAATCCAACATGATTTCAAGAGAAAAAGGTAGGATCCATATCTTCAAGATGTGCAAGGCTGCCACATGGGCCCAAATACGGACAAACTCTTTTAAATATTACACGCCCAAGACCCTGATCTTTAGACAGACCATATCTTTCGATTGGAAACTTGGATTTGGGTGGGAGAGGATTTTTTAGAAAGATCTCGATGTCGGATTCTCACCTGCCTCCATTAATGTTTCAACTCGCTAATTTTGGGGCTTTCAAGTCTCTACTTTCTTTTGCCATGATGAAGAATGGGCCTCTTTCTTTTCCAGTAAGGGACAAACGATGGGGCATGGGTGTTGTAGCGATACTCTCCATTGTGGTAGATAGAATTCAATGCATATCTTAAGGTGGTTGAAGCAGATTCAAATTTTCCCTCTCTCTTTCTCTCTCATTCTTCCTATATATTGTAAAGGAGGGGCATATTCAAAGGGTTGGTCATTATTTCTCTTCTACCCCCACTCTCTTTTTCTTCCTTAGGGTAGAATGCGAGTCTAAGCCTTCTCTCATGGCTATGTAATGGAATTTTATTTCCCTTTCCCACTGATGATGTACCGTGTGAATTTTGGAGTAATAAAATATGTTTCGTGATGCATTTATCCATCCTTGGCTTATTTTGTTGTATCTTCTCACCTCTTGTCCTTACAAGGTATACTGTGCATACTCTAATGTTTATTGTATGTTCTGGGAGCTGTGCTTAATGGGTTTTTAAGTGGTGTTTTGTGTGAACTCCATCTTTGGTCTGTGGTGCATCTTGTCCACCCCCTCCTCTGCTCACCTCTCTCCACTTCAGGCAATTTGGATATGTGATCAACCACTTCCTTTTCTGGTGTATCATCACTTAGTGTAGTCTCTCTCTCTCTCTCTCTCTCTCTCTCTCTCTCTCTCCTTGGAATGGTTAGATTAGGATAGAATAGTTTCTCCATACATTGGAGTAGCTTGTGGCAGGTAGATTAGGAAGTTAGAACCAGCCTTCTCTGGAGGTCCATCTCAAGTTTTGCAAGTCCCAAAGCGTGAGAGATGGTCCAATGTTGTGCAATCACACCGAATGCCCCATTTCAAACTCAAGACATTCTGGGTCTTTGTGATTCTACTCTAACAGTTTGAGATAAAATCCTAAAACAAATTTCTTAGCACATGGAGTTTGTAAGTAGATTCAACAGAGAATGGTGTTTTTTCTCAAAAGTACAAAAATCCTTAATATTATATCATGACCAATGGCTCAAAATGGAGGTATTCATGAGAGGAAAATATGCTCTTAGTTTGATAGTCTTTCTCTATAGGGATTTTTCATAATCCCATTTACAAAATCAATGATTTTAGGAAAAATAGGGGTATGATGGCTTTAAAAAATAGTCATTAATAACATTTTAATGGAGGAATATCATGCCATGAATCATAGATCATCATGAAATAATTTTCAAGAGGATTTGATGGTTAAAATCTGAGGTGATTTGGTCCACAAGATCATGAGATATGTGCAAAACAACTATTTGTCTTCCTAGGGCACATGAGGGGTTTTACAATCATGGAGGGATGAATAACCATCTTCAAAAATTAATTCAATGGCTTCCTTTCTATTTTTTAATGACCTTTTTCAAATGTTTGTGGGAAAACAAGTTTTGGGTAAGTTATATGGTGTCAGTTGCAAATCGCATCTTCACTTTTTGCATTTACATGCCCATGAGTTCTTCCTCTAGATTTTGGCATAATTTTGGGGTGTAATTACACCTCAAAATTGTGCCTTGGTGTAATTTTATTCTCCAAGTGTGTCATAGGGCGCGTAGTGGGTCCCACTTGCTAAAGAAACTTACATTTTGCACCTTGTGTTTTTACTTTACATTTTGGGTTTTGCACTTTATTTTCTCCACCAATCAGATATGCACGCTTATGAGGTGTAATTAAACTTCAATATTCTTACAAGGGTGCAATTGTGCTTATAAAGTGTGACAGTTCACCTGTGTGCACTTTGTGACCTCGGTTAAATGCGCCTAATTTGTACATGGATTCTTTCCTTCACCCCGGGTCCGTAGTCAATTTAGGCCGTATAATATATGATTTCACATGGAAATAGGATAATTAATCCATTGAGAATATTTATTAAGTCTTAAAATGAATTCTTCAACATTTTTTTCTTATACCTCCATTTCTTCCTAGGGCGTTGTGCTAATGAGATGAGTTGCGGGAAGATTTTTCAACAAACACAAACCAAACTAACTTATGGATCATGAATTGGATTGAATGTTATCTCACTTTAAATTTTTAAGGATCCTAAATCTTCCCAAAGTGTCTAAAACCTTCAGTGCAAAATTCTTGTGTAGAAAGGCCATCTTGCGCTAGTGTCGCAAAGGTTTCCATTTTCTATACCCACAAAACTCCACCTTACTTATCTCACTGTGAAGTAGGCTCAAAAATATTTCTAATGTTTTGGATATGAGCTCCCAACACCACATGGGATTTCCAAAATCCTTTACTAAATTTGAATATTCAATGAAGGATGCACACTCCTTTTTCCCAAAAAAGTTCCTAGGAATAAACCTTTCCCAAGACCATCTAGAAGCTCCTAAAATGCTTACTAAATCATACCAGCATGGAGAAAGCTCTTATACCTTTATGTTGAATGTAACCAGGACTTCTAAAATGCTATGAGGCTCCCTAAACCTTTCCCAAAAGTTGAGCTTTGAAAATAAACAATTTTGACAAATTTAGCTATTGTGGACCAGTTTGACCAAAAAGGGAAAATGTTTTAATGGGTTATGTAACGCCCGAGCTAAAAACACTTGCATGAGACCCAAGAAAAACCTAGGTTTAGTTAGAAAAACTATGGAATAATTTTTTTGAAAAGCATGCCCATAACAAGTTTTCGAAAACGACAATTGCCACATTAATGTCTCTAAGGCGATGACTCAAAAAAATAATTTTCCATGATAGCACAATATTTAAAATCTACATTATGCTTTAATACATTGATTTGACTAAGCAAGTTTAATCTCCCTAAGGATTATTTAAATAAAAATTAATTCCTACTAAAGTTGAATATTCCCCCATGGGGTGTCAAAGGTAAAAGTGGCCAATGAAATTAAATCCCAAGGTTATTTAATTTCTACAATGTTGAAAAAACTAGCAAGGTCCCTTTTTAATAGTTGGGTTAGGATAATGAACACTTCCCTTACCCCATAAAGTGACCCCTTAAAAATTCAACTCATGTTTTAAAATTAAGACATTTCAATTAAAAAGGGTAATCTCCCACTCACCCACTCTCCACCTACTTTTGTAGGGATGAATCTCATCCCTTGGATGGATTCAATTAGGGATCTTGATGTGGAAAAAGGGCAACTAACCCTAAAGCATCCTTATGAAAACTTCTTTCTCATTTCATTTGGTTCATTTTCTTTCTTTTGTTTTACAGGTTGTTTGGAGGAGGAAGAGAAGCCATTGGAGGCCGCCTCAAGCTTTTGGAGGAATGAACATGCTTCCCTTTTTTTATTTTGTTTATACCCTCATTAGGGTTTCTAAAAGCATTTTTAAATTTATTTAACTCCCCTTGTTTGTTTTGTCCAAATGAGTTTGTGGGTATTTTTTAATTTTATTGATATAGCTAGATTTAATTTATACTTTCATTTGGGTATCTAAAAGTAAGTGTGTGTGTGTGTGTGTGTGTGTGTGTGTGTGTGTGTGTGTGTGTGTGTGTGTGTGTGTGTGTGTGTGTGTGTGTGTGAGGCAAATGGTTCAGCCGCAGCCAAGCAAAATACAATTCACGGCGATCACAAAGATGTGCAGCTACATTAAAGAAGGGCGATGTTAAAGTATGGGGAGTTGTTAATATATTGGGGGAGGGGGGGTCCATGCGACCCAACCCCCACCCCATTTAAATATTTAAATGGGGTGGGGTTGGGGTCGCCGACCCCTCCCAACCCCAATTTACATTCAAAAGCCTACACTACACAAGCCATAAAAAAAAGAATACAATCCCTTTTATTTATATGGTTTAATATATATATATATATATATATATATATATATATATATATATATATATATATATATATATATATAAGGTTTAATTTTCATAGATTCTTTTCTTTATAAGGTTTAATATATATAATCTATGATATGTAATATATATATATATATATATATATATATATATATATATATATATATATATATATATATATATATATATATATATAAAAGACCCTTTTTTTGCAAAAGTATTTCTAACTCTCTTCTTTTATCAATAATAACAATATTTCATTATTAATTGTATTTAAGATATTACTATTACTACTCAATAATGAAATTGTAGATAGTAGTATATAACAAGTTAAGATTTAAATATATATTTATTCCTTTTTCTCGTACACTAAAACTTTCTTCTTTAATAATTTGATAAAATTTGTGTGGAAGATAGAGGAGGATTAAATTTCATTTCCCTTAACAATTTGTAGTGGATTTACAATAAATGTTTTAAATGAGAATATCATACTAGAGATAGAACTTAGTTTACTTTACTTCATGGCCTATTGAAAGACTATTTGGAACATTAATTTCTTTCCATTTATTTGAATAAAGTTTATCTTTCTTTCAACTACTATAAGAGAATAAACAAATGTAACTTTTCACAACTTTATAAACTTCATGGAATACAATGGAAGTACTATTTCTCAATACAAATTTCCAACACACTTTTATTATCCAAACTTGCTTCACTAAAGAGTCTTTCCTTTCCACATACATCACAACTATGATAATAAAATCAATACAAATTTCCTTCAAAATATTAATACAACATCTTCCACTTAAAGTGGGAAAAATTTACAAAAATGAAAGCTAAAAGGAATACAATATTACAAGCTCCTCCACTCTAAGTGGGAATAACAAAAAGGCTTTTCACAAGGATGAATTTCTTAAGGATTCCAACAAAAGCTCCAAGCTTCACAACACCAACAAGAGAGCTCCTTCATGCTTCATGATCACAACAAAAAGGGGGAGAGGAAACACTCTCCACCCAACCAAGAATTCTAATGAGGAGGAGAAGCCATCCTCCTCATTGGCCCCCGAGCCCCAACCACATTAAAATGAGAGGTGATTCCAACACATGGAACAAAAAAAGCTTCCACATCACAAACCAAGTATTACACAACCATTCCAAATGCACATTCAACTCAAACTACAAACATAAGAAGGAGAAACAAAAAAAAATACAAGGCTTCTAAATGAAGAGCCAAATGAGCAAGAACCTATAAGGGAGGCCACTTATACCCCCCAATAGAAAATGGGTGCCCACCTTAAAACCTCCAATACTCAAATCCCCTACATAATTATGCCCCTACATACTCTTATGCCTCCCACATACTCTTATGCCTCCCTCATTCTCTTATGCCTCCCTCATATAAGAACAAGTAAGAAATGCAAGCATTCCTTGTCCAAGGTGGGGCACCCAACCCAAACTCCCTCCAAAACATGAAATAACTCTTATGCCTCCCTACATGAATTCTCCCCATAGTCCCCTCCTACACCACACTTAGGAAATCTACCCAAGCACCCAACAAGCATTCCAAACACTCAACAAAACAAGCACACAAACACAAAATAAAGGAATAACATAAGCAAAAGTAAAGCTCCTACCTTTCCATAGTAGATCTTGTTCCAAGAGTCAAACTCCAAGCTCCTTCAAACCCAAGAAATCACCAAAAAGCTCCCACAAAGACCACAAGCTCTCCAAAATCCTCTAACTCCAAGAAATGCAAGAGCACAAAAGAATGAAGTAACCCCCAAACAAGCAAAAGAACTTGAATAAATAGAAAAGGGAGAGAGGAGGATGATGTGGCTCTAAGTAGGATGCCACCTCATTTCCTCTCCACTCCACATCACCCTAGTCAACCCCATACTCCAAAGCACAATTAATAAGTGGTTGAAGAAATGACATTTTACTTACACACACAATCTAAGCCCACACCCCTTAAGGACTAAAAGTAAATACATGTAAGAAGGTGTAATAAAAACTTACAATTTTTGTCTTCCCAAAACACATAATGGGGTCTAATTTTGACTCCCAACCCATAGGTAGGGTTGGCATAGAAATTTAAGAGGTGTGGGACAAGTTTAACTTGTCCCACAAGCCTTTAAAATTGGCCCTTAAGGCCAAATTCGAATTTCCATGAGGGGGTAGAGTGTACAACACTCAAGGTCACAAGCACTCAATCTTACAACACAAAACCCAAGAGCCATCTAGTCTAATAAATGAAAATTTTTGGTCACATCCACAATTAGTTAATAACAATATTAATTAACTTAAATAGGACACTAAAACCCATTAAGATAAAGGGGAAGAATACATCATTTCTAAATAATTAAAACAAGGAAATTACATCACTAAAAATAACATACTACATTAAATAAAGGAAACTAAACAAAATACAACACATAACCCTTGGTCACAATTTCCCCCTAACAATAATTCAAACACACACACAAACACATGTTTCCATGGTGACCCTTGTTGAATTCACCTAGAATTCCAATGTGGTTGGTCTCCAATCCCCCTGATGTTTGTTGTGACATGTTTACCTGTGAAAACACATAACACCTCCTTCAGCCTCATGGCCACATCAAAACATCTAGGATAAAATATACAATATAAATCCACAATCATCTATATACGAATCAAATATCATCTAGGCAAATACGATATCATTTACAATTTCTAGCAACATTTCTATTCTACATCTCATCCATGTCAAAATGATCACAACATTAGTTCAATTATCAAATCCTACTCAATGTGACGAAATATCGCATGTCTGAAATATATATATATATATATATATATATATATATATATATATATAACTATGTCAACAACATATTAACATCAATATAAAATGTCTCTAATAATCCACATGCATCATATATGAATTGAAATAAAAACATTCCATGATCTCTAACATCTAACATCATGCTAAATCAAAAGCTACAATAATATCTATAAGTATAGTCGATAGTATCATAATCAATAATAAAAAGGTGTCAAGGGAAGTGGGCACTACATCCCCCTCCCCTTAGACTCAACTTCCTCCTGAAGTCACTGGAACAGGTGTGGAAACTGAACTCATAGCAATGTAGCATCCTCCCATGTAGCCATAGTCTCATCATACCTATCCCACTAGCACTCGAACCTAGTCAATTTCTCTGCCTCAAAGGACCAAGGTCGTGCACTCTAAAATGTAGATGGGCTCCACCATCGCCTACCCCTGATCTTACACATGTAATGAGGTCCAATCTAGTCACATGAGAAGGATCTACAATATATCTCCTAAGTACTAAAACATGAAATACATCATGGATGCGAGACAAGCTAGGTGATAATGCTAGACGATAGGCTAAAGGACCGATATGCTCCAAGATCTCAAAGGGACCCATAAACCTAGGAGCTAGCTTAGAGAATTTTCTGTAATGGATAGGGATCTTATGTGGCCTGACACGAAGGAACACCTTCATGCCCACATCAAAACTATGATATGTCCTATGCTGATCCGCATACTTCTTCTTCTTGTCCTGCGCCTCCTGTAATCTCTACCTGATCATAACAACCTATTGCTACTCCATGTCCTGTAGTAATGTTGGCCCAAGAGAAACCCTATCCTCTAACCTATCCCAACTAAGAGGTGTCCTGCACTCTCTACCATATAATGCCTAAAAAGGATCCATGCCTATCGAACTCTAAAACTATTATTGTAGGCAAAATTCACCAAGTACAAATACTCCTCCCATCTCGAATGGTGATCCATGATGTACATCCTAAGCATGTCCTCCAAAATATGATTCACCCACTCAGTCTATCCATCTATCTCATGGTGATATGTTGTGCTAAAATTGATCTTCGTCCCGAGGGCATGTTGTATGGTAGTCCAGAAGTGGGAAGTATATAGAGGATCGCGGTCACAAATGATCTTCTGCAGAATCCCATGCAATCTAACGATCTCATCAAGATATACCATGCCACTACACTAGCTATGTAGGTGGTCTTCACCAGAGAAAAATGAGCCACTTTCATCAATTTATCCACCGTGACCATGATGGCGTCATGGTGGTATCTCAACGTCGGTAACCCAACTATGAAGTCCATGGAAATGGTGTCCCACTTCCACTCGGTATAGCATGAGGAAAGAGAAGGCCAGCTGGATGCTGATGCTCAGCCTTCACCTTCTGACACTCTAAACAACATGACACAAATCGAGAGCCACATCTCTCCAAAGTCCCCTCTAATGGTACAACTGTCTCAAAGTGGCATGCATCTTCTTCACCCTAGGATGGGCTGAATAGGGTGCACGATGAGCCTCTGTCAAAATTTCCTATCTCAAGCCTCCATCTCTAGGAACATAAATCTGACCTCTGTTCCTAAGAAGGCCATCTATCTCTAGGGATAATCCATCAAACTTCCCTCAAGGGGTCTCTGAGACTCAATCTCTGCTCCTGACTGCAAGGTAGAAGCTATCGTGAGGAAGCTACTGCAAAATCTGGCTCCACAAATTTTTGCCCATTAAAGTGGCCATAACCACATGTCTCCATCTACTCAAGGAATATACAACCACATTCTCCTTCCCCTTCACATGCTCTATCTCCATATCATACTCACAAAGAAACTCCATCTAATGCCGCTGACAAGAGCATTGAGATTGGGCTGCATGAAGAGGTGGTGAAGACTCAAGTGATCAGTCCTAAGTGTAAATCTCCAGCCAAGAAGGAAGTGTCTCCATCGTACCAAGGCATGAACAACTACTCACAAGCTCAAGATCATGAGTCGAATAATTGAGCTCATAATCCTTGAGTTTGCGAGACTCAAAAGCCACTACTCTACCCTCCTACATCAACACACCTCCAAATCCTGCCAAAGAAGCATCAAGTGCATACAAAGAACTCACCTTAAGGATCTAGCACTGCAAGAATAGGCACATCGTGAGGCATTCCTTCAGTGCCCTGAAAGTTTGCTCACATCTATCTGACCAAAAAAACTTCTTCCCTTTCCGCTGAAGAGAAGTGATGGGATGCGCAACCCGTAAGAAGTCCTAACAAATCTCCTGTAATATCCCGCTAAACCCATGAAGTTGCGCACCTATTTCACACTAGTGGGTGCTTGACCAATCCATAATAGCTTGAATCTTGGAAGGATTGACTGTGATACCTTCCCCAAAAATGATGTGGCCCAAATACTACACCTTTGTCTGAAAGAATGCACACTTCTCTAGGTTCCCATAAATATGCTTCTCACGAAGATACTTGAAGAACCTGGAGAAGGTGCTCCTCGTGCTCCTCACGCGTATGTGAGTAAATCATAATTTCATCAGGAAGATGAGCACTGAAGTGATCCAAGAATTTCCTAAATACCCCATTCATCAAGCTCATGAACACTTCGGGGCATTCGTCAAACCAAAAGGCACTACTATGAACTCATAGTGGACATATCTCATATGAAGGAGGTCTTATGAATATTTTCCTCCATGATCCTCAACTGATAACCTAACTTAAGATCTATCTTGGAGAAAATATGGCCCCTTCATCTGATCAAATAAATCATCAATGCATGGAAGGGGGTAACTGATTCTTGATCGTTACTTTGTTCAGCTAGTAGTAATCAATACACAACCACAAATATCCATCCTTCTTCTTTACAAAAATCACCGGTGCACCCCAAGGGGATACACTAGGATGGATTAGGCCTTTCTCCAGAAGGCCCTCAAGCTACAACTTGAGCTCACAGAGCTTAGGGGTAGTCATCCGATAAGGTGCTCGTGAGATAGGCTCTACTCCCAAAACCAAATCTATGTGAAAATCTATCTCATGTGGGGTGGTAACCCCAGTAGCTCCCCTGAAAGACATCAAAAAACTCTCTCAAGATGGGATGATCATCAAGGATGGCCCACTAGACTCATCCTCCGATATATCACTAACTATAACAACATACATCTGACAACCTCATCACACACACCGCTTAAGCTGCATAGTGGAGATGGTGTGAATAGAAACGGCCTCCTAACCCCTACTATCACTGACTCAACTCCTAGATCATTTGTACATGATATAGTCTTATGGTAACAGTCCACTCTGGCTCTATGTGCAAACAACCAGTCCATGCCCAAGATGACTCCATAAGAACCCAGAGGAAGGATGCGAAGATCTGAGGTAGTGGTGAAGGGTCCCAAATCCACTACACACTCCTTTACTAAGGAGTCTACAAAAATTTTGGCTCCAGAAGCCATTTCAATGTCCCAACTAAGACCCTACCTAACTACGCCACCATACCTGCAACACTCTACTAAGGATGGTGCAATAAAATAATTTGATGAACCAAAATCAAACAAAATGGAGGTAGGAATACCACCAATGCTACATGTTGTCTCTATGATGGTACTCTAGTGCTTTTAGCCTAGGTGGTTCTTAACCGCTATAGATCCGATGGCACCCCATGTCACAACTAGTAGGCTCAAAAATATGTGTCTTACCCTTGTTACTAGGGTTCTATGGGCACTCCCTCCAATGATGTCTACCAACACCATAACCATAACAACTTTCTCGGTCCTCTCTAATGATATTCAGCTCCACCAAGACTACTCTAGAGGTCTTGTGTTGTGGATCCTAATGATCTAGTTATGGACTGTTGAGGTCTCTTCTGGTGAGCTCTTGTTGACTGCGCTCTCGGTGCACCCTATGTCCTAATGGGACCCCTAGGAAGAGGCCCCATACTCTATCCTCTCTGTGTGTCAAACCTCTGAGTAGGCTGAGGTGGTGGAAAAGTCTCTGCTACTACTGCTGCTAAGGTGGCTACTTGTGTGGTGGTCTCGAATGATGAATATGTATAAACCTATCCACCATGAGGAGGAGGAATTGAACCCCTCAATCTGCCATCTTACATCTAGTGGATGCGGCTCCGAAATTTATCCTACCTATATTACATCTTTCCTCGTGTCTCCTCTATAATATAAGCCTTCTCCATGGCCTCTGCTAAGGTCTATGGGCAGTGAATGCACACCACACCACCCAAATCTAAATTCAGGCCCCTGATGAACCTGTGAATCCATACCTGCTCATCTTGCATATAGTCGACATATTGGAGTAGGTCCAGAAATTGACTCTCATACTCAGCTACAGTCATAGATGCCTAACGAAGGTCATGGAACTCATCTATCTCTCTTTGAATAAACCTCTAGAGATAAGTACCTGCTCCTGAACCACTCCTCAAAGAGCTCCTAGGTAACCATCTCTAAATCAACATGGAGATTTTTCTCCTCAATCCTCCACTAGACACCTACTCCATCCCTTAGAAGATGGATCGTAACATGATCTTTTATGTTTCTAGTACAAGGGAAGAGCTTGAAGCACCTACTCAAGCTCACCAACCAGGCCTCTTCCTGAAATCCACCTGTATCTCCAGAATAGTGAGATGGTCGTAGCTTCAGGATCTCCTTGATATGGTCTACAACTATCGACTGACGACCCCTAGGCCTCTCTACATGCTCATCTCTAGGTCTAGGGCTCCGAGACCTATCCCTGTGTCCTGAAATCATGTCTCCCTATCCCCTCTGTGGTGACTCTCTCGGCCAACTCCACACAGGGATTTCTCTACCCTATGCTCCTCATTGTGTCGAGGAGATGCACGAGCCTCAATGGATGGCTCCCTATCATGTCTGGTTGATCGTCCTCCTAAGGACCCTCCACGTATAAGCGGCATTGACGTCTTGAAGCATCTGTAAAATCTAGGGTAGAATGGCTGCTATGGCCTACTCTGGAGGTGGTATATCTAGGTCTATGTGAAAGGACCCTCGTTTGATCCATGCCTCCTGCATAGACCAAGGTGAGAGTTAGTTCATCATTCTAGGTTTTATTCCATTTTTCTATGTTTACTAAAATATACAATCTTTCAGACAAGTTGTTTTCTAGGTTTAGTATTGTGCTAGGTTTAATATTGTACTAGGTTTAATGTTCATGTCTCACATTTTCCTGTGTGCCCAAGGGTCCAATATTTGAACCCATGGCTCTGATACCAAGTGTAACACCCACTAAAAATACACGCATGAGACCCAAGAACAACCTAGGTTTAGTTAGAAAATTATGGAATAATATTTTTTTTTGAAAAGCATGCCACAAAATGTTTTCCAAAATGATAGTTGCCACATTAATGTCTCTAAGGTGATGACTTAAAAAAAAATTTTCCATGATAACACAATATTTAAAATCTACATTATGCTTTAATACATTGATTTGACTAAGCAAGTTTAATCTCCCTAAGGATTATTTAAATAATAAATTAATTCCTACTAAAGTTGAATATTCCCCCATGGGGTGTCAAGGGTAAAAGTGGCCAATGAAATTAAATCCCAAGGTTATTTAATTTCTACAATGTTGAAACAACTAGCAAGGTCCCTTATTAAAATTTGGGTTAGGATAATGAACACTTCCCTTACCCCATAAAGTGACCCCTTAAAAAGTCAACTCATGTTTTAAAATTAAAACATTTAAATTAAAAAGGGTAATTTCCACTCACCCACTCTCCACCTACTTTTTGTAGGGATGAATCTCATCCCTTGGATGGATTCAATTAGGGCCCTTGATGTGGAAAAAGAGAAACTAACCCTAAAGCATCCTTATGAAAACTTCTTTCTCATTTCATTTGGTTCATTTTCTTTCTTTTTATTTTGCAGGTTATTTGGAGGAGGAAGAGAAGCCATTGAAGGCCACCTCAATATTTTGGAGGAATGAACATGCTTCCTTTTTTTTCTTATTTTGTTTATACCCTCATTAGAGTTTCTAAAAGAATTTGTTAAATTTATTTAGCTCCCCTTGTCTTGGTTTGTCCAAATGAGTTTGTGGTTTTTATTTTATTTTATTGATATAGCTAGATTTAATTTATGCTTTCATATGAGTATCTAAAAGTGTGTTGTGTGTGTGTGTGTGTGTGTGTGTGTGTGTGTGTGTAAAATAGCGATAAGTGGTTTGGCCGTGGCCAAGCAAAATACAAAACACATGCAGAGATCACAAAGATGTGCAAGCCGCATTAAAGAGGGGCGATGTTAAAGTATGGGGAGTTGTTAATATATTTAATATTTGGATGGGGTGGGGAGGGTCATGGCGACCCCAACCCCCACCCCATTTAAATATTTAAATGGGGTGGGGGGTCAAGTCAGCCCTCCCACACCCCAATTTACATCCACACCCCACATTTACATTCAAAATCCTACACTACAAAGTGCCGCACCCAAACAAGAATACAATGCCTTTTATTTATAAGGTTTCATATATATATATATATATATATATATATATATATATATATATATATATAAGGTTTAATTTTTGTAGATTCTTTTCTTTATAAGGTTTAATATATATAATCTATGATATGTAATATATATATATATATATATATATATATACCCCTTTTTTTTGCAAAAGTATTTCTAACTCTTTTTATCAATAATAACAATATTTCATTATTAATTGTATTTAAGATATTACTATTACTATCACTCAATAATGAAATGAAATTGTAGATAGTAGTATGAACAAGTTAAGATTTAAATATATATTTGTTCCTTTTTTTACGTGTACATAGAACTCTCTTCTTTAATAATTTGATAAAAATTGTAAGGGAGGTAGAGGAGGATTAAATATCATTTTCCTTATTCATTTATAATGGAGTTACAATAAATGTTTTAAATGAGAATCACATACTAGAGTTAAAACTTAGTTTAATTTATGGCCTAACAAAGACTATTTAGAACAATAATTTCCTTCATTTATTTGAATAGAGTTTATCTTTTTTCAACTACTATAAGAGAATAACCAAATGTAACTTTTCACAACTTTATAAATTTCATGGAATACAATGGAAGTACTATTTCTTAATGTAAATTTCCAACACACTTTTATTATCCAAACTTGCTTCACTAAAGAGTCTTTCCTTTCCACATACATCACAACTATGATAATAAAATCAATACAACTTTCCTTCAAAATATTAATACAACATCTTCCACTAAAAGTGGGAAAATTTACAAAAATGAAAGCTAAAAAGGATACAATATTACAAGTTCCTCCACTCTAAGTGGGAATAACAAAAGGCTTTTCACAAGGATGAATTTATTAAGGATTCCAAAAAAATCTCCAAGCTTCCCAACACCAAAAGAAGGCTCTTTCATGCTTCATGATCACAACAAAAAAAAAGGGAGAGGAAACACTCTCCACCCAACCAAGAATTCCAATGAGGAGGAGAATCCATCCTCCTCATTGGCCCCAGCCCCAACCACATTACAATGAGAGGTGATTCCAACACATGGAAACAACAAGCTTCCACATCACAAACCAAGTATTTCACAACCATTCCAAATGCACATTCAACTCAAACTACAAACACAAGAAGGAGAAACAAAAAATATACAAGGCTTCTAAATGAAGAGCCAAAGGAGCAAGAACCTATGGGAGGCCACTTATGCCTCCCAATGGGAAATGGGTGCCCACCTTAAAACCTCCAATACAAATCTCAAATCCCCTACATACTCTTATGCCTCCCTCAAGTACCTCTTATGCCTCCCACATACTCTTATGCCTCCCTCATTCTCTTATGCCTCCCTCATACAAGAACAAGTAAGAAATGCAAGCATTCCTTGTCCAAGGTGGGGCACCCAACCCAAACTCCCTCCAAAACATGAAATAACTCTTATGCCTCCCTACATGAATTCTCCCCATAGTCCCCTCCTACACCACACTTAGAAATCTACCCAAGCACCCAACAAGCATTCCAAACACTCAAAAAACAAGCACACAAACACAAAATAAAGGAATAACATAAGCAAAAGTAAAGCTCCTACCTTTCCATAGTAGAGCTTGTTCCAAGATTCAACTCCAAGCTCCTTCAAACCCAATAAATCACCAACAAGCTCCCACAAAGACCACAAGCTCAAAATCCTCTAACTCCAATTCAAGAACACAAAAGGATGAAGTAACCCCAAACAAGCAAAAGAACTTGAATAAATAGAAAAGGAGAGAGAGGATGATGTGGCTCCAAGTAGGATGCCACCTCATTTCCTCTCCACTCCACATCACCCTAGTCAACCCCATACTCCAAAGCACAATTAATAAGTGGTTGAAGAAATGACATTTTACTTACACACACAATCTAAGCCCACACCCCTTAAGGACTAAAATAATTACATGTAAGAAAGTGCAATAAAACTTACAATTTGTCTTCCCAAAACACATAATGGGGTCTAATTTTTACCCCCAACCCATAGGTAGGGTTGGCATAGAAATTTAAGAGGTGTGGGACAAGTTTAACTTGTCCCACAAGCCTTCAAAATTGGCCCTTAAGGCCAAATTTGAATTTCCATGAGGGGTAGAGTGTACAACACTCAAGGTCACAAGTACTCAATCTTACAACACAAAACCCAAGAGCCATCTAGTCTAATAAATGAAAACTTTTGGTCACATCCACAATTAGTTAATAACAAGATTAATTAACTTAAATAGGACACTAAAACCCATTAAGATAAAGGGGAAGAATACATCATTTCTAAATAATTAAAACAAGAAAATTACATCACTAAAAATCACATACTACATTAAATAAAGGAAACTAAATAAAATACAACACATAACCCCTTGGTCACAATTTCCCCCTAACAATAATTCAAACACACACACACAAACACATGTTGCCATGGTGACCCTTGTTGAATTCATCTAGAATTCTAATGTGGTTGGTCTTTAATCCCCCAATTTTGTTGTGACATATTTACCTACAAAACACATAACACCTCCTTCGACCTCATGGCCGCATCAAAACATCTAGGATAAAATATACAATATAAATCCACAATCATCTATATATGAATCAAATATCATCTAGGCAAATACGATATCATTTAAAATTTCTAGCAACATTTCTATTCTACATCTCATCCATGTCAAAATGATCACAACATTAGTTCAATTATCAAAGCCTACTCAATATGACAAAATATCACATGTCCAAAATATATATATATATATATATATATAACTATGTCAACAACATATTAACATCAATATAAAATGTCTCTAATAATCCACATGCATCATATATGAATCGAAATCAACAACAGTCCATGATCTCTAACATCTAACATCATGCTAAATCAAAAGCTACAATAATATCCATAAGTATAGTCGATAGTATCATAATCAATAACAAAAAGGTGTCGAAGGGAAGTGGGCACTACAAGGTATTATTTGAATAAAATGTAGTGACATTTTATATTCCAATGGATGGTTAATTCCATTTTAATCTAGTTTTGAAGCAATAAAGATCCTTCAATCCCTAACAACAGCACACCACCAAAGACTCTCTTAGTCTAGTAGAATAGGAAGAAGTTGATGAGCTAATAAAAGAGTTTCCATATAAAATAGAGGAAATATCCACATCATTAGTTAAATAAATAGTTTATTTCAACATTGGCACTAAATAAAAACAAAGAATCCTAAAACTTACCAATATTTATAGAACTCCTCAAAGAGTTTACCAATATTTGTGCATTTTCCTATGTATATATTATAGGATTATATCTAGTATTGGTAGTACACCACCTTGTGGTACATCCTTTGTTAAACTAGACAAGAAAAATATCAAGAAAATGCATCTTGTTCCCTTATTATTCAAATAAGAACTACAAAAACTTTAGGATACATAATTTATTTGATCAATTAACTAAATTTTGGGTCTCTACACCATGTCTGTAACATGCCTAATGAACACATATATATCTACAAATACTTTCAGGACATCAAAAAATCACACCCTAAGCATGATATTCCACTTTTAAACATTTATATGATCACGATTCCACACCAGAAAATCAAGATGCTATCACTCATGGATGGACTTTTCTAGATATAATCAAATCAAAAATTACACTTGAAGACCAACACAAGACAAGATTCATGACCCCATGGGGAAAAGTTTTTATCAATTCATTCCCTTTGGCATTAAAAATGTGGGGAAACTATCAACATGAAATTACAATTATCTTTCATGATATGATGCATTATAGTTTTGAATATAATATATTGATGACATCCTAAGTAAACCCAAAACTAGATGAGTATTGATCCTACACTTCTCAAAAGGATTTTGAATGAATCACATAGTATAAAGTCTAGATGAATCCCAAAAATGTGTTTTTGGTGTTATAGTAGCTTGAAAAATAGGTTTTATCATATCTAGATCTCATAGAGGTGTATTTAGCCAAATTTAAAGATATTACTAAGATGCTCTACCTCAAAATCTAAAGCAACTACATAGTCTACATTTGGAAAATCAAAGCTATCCACAAATTTATATAACAACTATCTAAGTTCCAACCATTCATGTGTGAATGTTTGTGGAGCTCTACACATGTTAGAGTTTGGTACACCTTCCATGTGTTACACTTGGATATTTTTACGGGTTCGGGGTCCCACTCACCCCTGAGTGGGTCAGGTTCGGTTCGGGGGTGAAGCCCCCAAGCCTTAAAACATATTTTTTTTTTGCCCGATTCATGGGTGGTTTATTAAACCATGGGTAATGGGTAACCATTTATGGGACTGGTTTTGGGCCCATGGCTTTTGGGTACCCATTGTTTTGTAAAACTATTGATGTACTTATATATTTTATGGACATACAATAGGATTCATACGAGTGTTTTTGTGAAGGTGAATAGTGTGTGCAAATTCAAGTGCGAATTCGGGAGGGTTTGTTGAGCGCATAGCTCCAAATAAGATCTAGTTATTGTAATTGTGAAGACTGTGGCTTATAATAAAATATGAGCATGTGTTCTTGGTGGATGTAGCCCATTGGGAGAACCATGTTAAATATTGTCTTCATGTTTTGTATATTTCATTTTTGTAATTTCTATTCATACTTCTTATTATTGCGATTCTAAGGAATTATTCTGCATTAGATTCTATTAATTCCTAAAAATTGGTATTAGAGCCTGGTTTGGTTTTCTTCAAGTGTTGAATCACGGGAAATTTTTTTCTTGAAGGGGAGCTATGGCAAATGATGGAAGATCAAGGGTTGATAAATTCAACAAGCATAATTTTAGTCTTTGGAAGATGCAGATGGAAGATTACCTTTATCAGAAGGATCTTTATACTCCGTTGTCTGAGAAGGTGAACAAACCCTTGAGTATGACAGATGTGGAATGGGATTTTTGGATCGTAAGGCACCTGGAGCGATCCGACTGTGTCTTGCATCTTCGGTATTATTTAATGTTTCAAAGGAAAAGAATGCAAAAAATCTAATGGATGCATTAGGGAAGTTGTATGAAAAACCCTCTGCCTCTAACAAGATATTTTTAATGAAAAAGTTGTTTAATATGAAGATGTCTAAGAATAGTTCAGTAGCATCATTTAAATGATTTCAATACGGTTGTGAATATGCTAGCTTTGGTTACAATAGAATTTGATGAAGAAGTTAGGGATTTATTAATTATGTAATCTTTACCTGAGAGTTAGAATAGCCCAGTAATGGCGGTAAGCAACTCGGTTCTAGCTAACTCAAAGTTGAAGTTTGAGGATGTTGTAGGGGTGATTCTAAGCAAGGAAATTCAAAGAAAAAGCTCGAGGAATCTTCTACTTCAAGGAATTCTTTGATAGTGGAAACTAGAGGAGACGAAAGAATAGAGGAAGCCGTGGAAAATCGAAATATCGGGCAAGGTCAAAATCCAAGAGCAAGATTGTATGTTGGGCTGTGGAAAGTCTGGGCATGCAAAGAAGGATTGTTGGGAGATTCGGACAAGAAGAAACAACCGAAAGAAAACAAGGAGGTAAATGTGGCATCGGGTAATATATGCAGATGCTTTGATTCTTTCTTTACATAATATTACTCAATCTTGGGTTTTAGATTCGGGGCTTCTTTTCATGCTAATCCACATAGTCATTATTTTGTTGATTATGTTCAAGGGGATTTTGGGCATGTTTTTCTTGGTGATGATGAGCCTTGTAGTATAGTTGGAAAATGTTCTATTTAGGTTAAGATGCAGAATGGGAATACATAGCTATTGAAGGATGTCATACATGTGCCTACATTAAGGAGAAATTTGATATCGGCAGGGCAATTGGGAAGTGATGGTTGTACTGTGATATTTACAACTGACTCTTGGAAGGTTACCAAGGGTGATCTTGTGGTGGCAAGAGGTAAGAAGGTTGGAACCTTGTATTTAACCACTAATAGTACTAATGATTGTAATCTTGTGGCTTCAGATGTAGATACAACATTATGGCACTATAGGCTTGGTCATATGAGCCATAAGGGCATGGACATCATAAAGAAGAATTTTCCTGGATATACAGAAACAAGTTTGGATTTCTGTGAGAACTACATATATGGGAAACAGAAGTGAGTAAGGTTTCTCAAGGTTAGACCTACGAAGAAAGAGAGTAAGTTAGAGATGGTACATTCTGATGTGTGGGGCCAACTCAGGTATCATCTCTTAGGGGTTCAAGTTATTATGTTACTTTTATTGATGATGCAACAAGGAAAGTTTGGGTTTATTATATTAGAAACAAATCTGATGTATTTGATACTTTTGTTAAATGGAAAGCCTTGGTAGAGAATGAAATAGGTCTTAAGTTAAAATGTCTCAGGTCAGATAATGGAGGGGAGTATTGCAGCAATGAATTTGATGATTATTGTTCTAAGAATGGAATCCGCAGGCAAAAGATGGTTCCAGAACCCCACAGCAGAATGGGGTGTCAGAAAGGATGGACAAAACAATAATGGAACGTGCTTAGAGCATGAGGATACATGCACATGATTGCCTCTTTATTTTTCCACGAAGCGGTGAGCACAACTGTGTACTTGATAAATAGAGGACCCTCAAGTGCCTTGGATGGAGGCATACCTAAGGAGGCTTGGTATGGTAAGAAAGTCGATTACTCATTTCTTAGATTCTTTGGTTGTGAGGTGTTTGTTCATATTGACAAGGATGATAGGACCAAGCTAGAGGCTAAATCAGAAAAATACACTTTTATTATTTATGGTGGTGATGAATTTGGATTTAAATGTAAGAGTATTAAGGACAAGAAAATAATTCGGTTTAGGGATGTGGTCTTTAATGAGAAAGTCATGTATAAGAAACAATTGTAGGAAAATAGGGAAGAATCCAAGAAAGAATATGCAGTGGTAGAGGATCTTCCAGATGGGGTAGTGACCCATGAATCAATTCAGGAACCTACTCAACAGGAACCCCAATCTCCTACAAAGTGAGGAGTTCTTCTAGGGTAAGAAAATAACTTGAACATTTTTCTCCTTCTCTTTATTATTTATTACTCACTGATAGTGGAGAGCCAAGAGAGATTTGATAAAGCAATGTAGGTAGATGCCGGAAGAAGTGGGAGCAAGCCATGGATGAGGAGCATAAATCTCTCATGGAGAACCGGACTTGGGATTTGGTGAAGCTACCGGAAGGCAAAAGAGCATTCCAGAATAAATGCGGGTGTACAGAGAGTTAAAGACGAAGGAGGAGGAAAGAAAAGATATAAATCCCAATTGGTGGTCAAGGGGTTTGAATGCAAAAAGGTATAGATTTTGATGAGATTTTTCTCCCGTAGTAAAAATGACTTCTATCGAACTGTTCTTGGAATAGTGGCAGCGAAGACTCGCACTTAGAAAGAGCTTAGATGTAAAGACTACATTTCTCCACGGTGATTTGGAGGAGGAGCTATATATGCAGCAGCGGAAGGATATGAGGTCAAAGGTAAAGAGGAGATGGTGTGCAAACCGAAGAAGATCTTGTATGGCCTAAAACAAGATCCACGTCAATGGTATAAGAAGTTTGATAGATTCATTATGGAGAAAGGTTATATTAGATGTCATTCGACCATTGCGTGTATACAACAAAATTTGAGGATGGAAGTTATATTATCCTTTGTTTGTATGTTGATGACATGTTGGTTACTGAGTAAAAACATGCAAGAAATAAAAGTACTCAAGAAACAAATAAGTGAATCCTTTGATATGAAGGATTTGGGGAAGCCAAACAAATCCTTAGTATGAGGATAACTTGGGATAGGAAGGAATGGAAGCTGACTTTATCTCGGAAGAGTACATTAAGAAGGTATTGGATAGGTTTAACATGCAGGATGATAAACCGATTGGGACTCCTTTGGAAATACATTTTAAGTTATCAAAGGATCAGTGTCCCAAGACAGAGTAGGAAAGAAACCAGATGTCCAAGGTGCCTTACTCATCAGCGGTTGGCAGTTTGATGTATGCTATGGTATGCACTAGGCCAGATATTGCCCATGCAGTGGGAGCAGTGAGTAGGTTTATGAGTGATCCAGGAAATGAGCACTGGCAGGTAGTAAAGTGGATACTTTGGTATTTGAGAGGGACCATGGGTATTGTTTTGTGTTATAGTGGATCAGACACTACTTTGTGTGGATATGTTGACTCAGATATGGCTGGAGATTTGGACAGCAGGAGGAGCACAACAGGTTATGTATTTACTGTAGGTGATACAACAGTGAGCTGGATTTCATGGTTACAGAAGGTTGTGGCTTTGTCAACCACTGAGGCTGAGTATGTTGCTGCTACAAAAGCTAGCAAGGAGATGATTTGGCTATAAAAATTTCTTGATGAGTTGGGGCATAAGCAGGAAGTTGGAAAGCTATATAGTGATAGTCAAAGTTCTATTCACTTAGCTAAGAACTTTGCTTTCCATTCTAGGACAAAGCATATACAGTTGAGATATCACTTCATCAGGATAGCTTTGGAGGAAGATAAGTTGAAGTTGGAGAAGATTCATACCAGTCAGAATCCTACAAACATGATGACCAAGGTGGTCACAAGGGATAAACTAAAGCTATGTTCAGCTTTGGTTGGCCTTTACGGATGATAGTGAAGGGTTGAGAAGCTTTCTCAGTGGAAATCAATCTCCAAGTGGGAGATTTTTATGTTTGTGGAGCCTGTTTTAATGTTAGACTTTGGTACACCTTCCATGTGTTACACTTGGATATTTTTTGCAGCATTCCCTCTCGCCAGTGAGTGGGTCAAGGGGGTTTGGTGGGGTGAAGCCCCCAAAGAAAATTTTCATGGGTGGTTTATTAACCCATGGGTAATGGGTAACCGTTATGGGTTGGTTTTGGGCTCATGGCTTTTCGGTACCCATTGTTTTGTAAAACCGCCTCTTTGGCTACCTATTGATATTCTTATATATAGATGGGCATATAATAGGATTCATACGAGTGTTTTTGTGAAGGTGAATAGTGTGTGCAAATTCAAGTGTGAATTCGGGAGGGTTTGTTGAGCGCAACTCTAAACAAGATCTAGTTATTGTAATTGTGAAGACTGTTGGCTTGTAATAAAATCTAAGAAAGTGTTCTTGGTGGATGTAGCCCACATTGGGTGAACCACATTAAATATTGTCTTCGTGTTTTGCATATTTCATTTCTATAATTTCTATTCATACTTCTTATTATTACGATTCTGAGGAATTATTCTGCATTAGATTCTGTTAATTCCTAACATTCACCCATCTACTTCAGAAGGGGACAACATTTCATTAAAATTAGGATTGTCAACAGGTATTTAAAGCTCTTAAATAATATCTTCTACATACACCAAAGACTTATTCCACCTATACCTAATGATTAACTAAAATGTAGTATATGCACTAGTTGATCTAATCTAGAAAGCCATGTAAATGCAGTAAAGAAGTATGTAAATTACCTAAAAATCAAGTAAATGGAAATGGAAGCCCTAAAGTGCAAGAGAGAAGAGGAAAGAACTCAGATGAATAAAATATTCTCATGGGACTCACGCAGAGGTGACTGGAAAATATGGAAGTAGGAACGACTATGCAGAGTCCCAGAAAAGGATGGATCTGAGTAGTATGGCTAAACTAGAGCACCCGAGAAAAGGATTGGGGCACACTATGGGCACTCTGTTCTACAAATTAAGCTCCCTGTTTTGTGAAAAAGATCTGGAAATGATCTTCATAGGTTCAACAGGTGGTCTGAAACCCTCATTTTTCCTCGCATCAAGCTCACTACACTACTGCAGAGACTTCGATGATATTCCAAGATGAGTAGAAATATTTGAAGAACCCTAAACAAGCATTAATCCCTAAAAAAATGCATATGATATGGTTGAACTGGCCTCAACTGCCACAATGGTGGTCTTACTAATTGAGCGTTGCACTACATTTCAGACCCAAATGTAGTTCTCTGTGTGTGTTTGAAACATGCCCTAGGTTGCTCTTGTGCCAGTCGCACTTTGTGATGTAATGAGCTAACTATGTGTAGAAAATGTAATAAAATGGTGGATGGAATAGAATAGAATCCTCCCCTATGTTGTGTGTGATGCAGATGTCCTATCCTTGTGCCTTGTGATGGAGCTATGTGGATGCAAATGATCTCCAATGCAATAGATGGATGCAACTCTAGGTGGATGATAGTAGTGATAGTGTTTGGTCCCTCATTATGGTATCATAAATTTATATTTATAGGGTTCTCTTGATATGATTTTGTAATTAACCCTAAGTGGCCGACCACCGAAAAAAGATAAATAACTCAAACAGATAAAAAGAATGCAAAAAGTGGTAGGAAATTTCAAAAGGACTAGGGTGCCCCAGTAGGACTAGGGCGTCGACGGTGCCCCAATACTAGAATGGGCACCCTAGTCAAAGATAAAATGATAGGAAATGATGAAATATGACTGGACATGTGTGTGGTGGAGGTCGGGAATGACGATGGGAATTAACTAAAAATGGTTAAGAGATGGGGTTAATTAGTACTTTCTTCACTTAAAACCCTCTAAATAGTAGTATGAGACTGGGACTAAATAAGGTCTAAAGTGCATGATTTTGTGTGTACATCTAAGGAGTCATTAATTTTGGATATATAAGCTACCCAATATATATTAGGATCTCTTTTGGAGTAACATGATGAGAAATAAAAGGAATGCACTATTTGTTATCTTATTCAAACCTTGATATCTTATGAATTTAAGTATATACTAATCAAAAGATCATGTTTTTGGTCATATTAACCTCCTAAAAAGTTGTAACACTACATGCTTAATAACAAAACTAAACTTATTGACAATTTTGATCCATTGAAATATCTATTGTCTAAATCAACTCTTCTTGGTAGAATGGTCAAGTGGATCATGCTTTCCGATGAATTTTACATTGAATATGTCAATCAAAATGTAATCAAAGGGTAAGTTCTCAGCGATCAATTATCATAAGATCCTATCTTAGATCACCAACCATTGACTATTGGATTACCTAATGAATCAATCTTGACCATTGAGGAATCACCTATATGAATCTATATTTTGATGGATCATTCACTCATCATGGCTCAAGATTAAGAATCATTTTCATCACACCACAAATAGAATTGATACCAAAGGAATTTTATATTAGTTTTATGTGTACAAAAAACATGATTGAATATGAATCTCTTATGATTTCCCTCAAAATCATCATCCAATAGAATATTAAACATATCACACTTTATGGTGATTCACAATTAGTTAAAAAATAAGTCAATGATGAATACTAGAAAAAGGATTACAAGTTTATTTCTTATAAATGCATGGTTGACATTTTTAAATAGTATTTCTAGGATATCTATTTTGAACAGGTTCCATGCACTAGTAACAAATCAATGATGTTATGGCTACTATCGATTCTTTCTTGAGATGCCACCGGAAACACAACAATGTCAATTCATGGATGAAAAGTTCATGTTAACTATGTATGATGTCTCGTAATCAAAAGTGGTATGTGAAATTATTGGTCTCAATTCCCCATGGTATTAAGACATCTATAACTATATTCATGATACCACCTTAACATCTAATATTAGTTATTCCCAACAAAAATTCTTCATCCCAAACACCTCCTATGAGGCACACACTAGAGGAATAACCCTAGATAAGAAGTTTCTCCACGTGGTTTATAATCATTTTACTATGGAACATGATGTTTATCACTATATTAAGAAATTTTTAGCTTTTCTTAACCATGCTAATATCGTCCATGATCTATCACAAGCCTTACACCACCACCTCACCATGGAGTTTCTCTACATGGGGATTCAATCTCATCAACAAGCTCAATCCTATTTCGTCTTATGGTGATAAACACATCACCACTATTACCAAATACTTCACCAATTGGGTTGAATTTATGTCATTCATATCATTGATAAGAAAACATCTAAGTTTTTCCTTAATCACATCATCTACCGCTTTGGTGTTCCCTCCACTATCACCACTAATAATGGTATATAATTTTCAAATAAGAATGTCAAATTTTTTTCCAATATTTCCATATCTAAAAAGATGCCATATGCCTTATTACCCTCTAGGTAATGGCCATGCCAAAGCCAACAATAAAATCATCGCCAAAATCTATTAAATGATGTTGACTATGATTGGCATCTACAAATTTACCCTACTTTCTGGGCTAACCGCACTAACACCCCCACACCCACAAGTGTCACTATGTACTCCTTCATCTTTGGCATTAAAGTTATCTTGTTGGTTGAGATCGAATTATTAATGGCTCTCTACATTTCACTACCATAATCTAAGAGTTTAAACTCTTAGATGAGTAATGTATGAATGCTTTCAACCATCTCAAATCCTATAAACCTAGGCTACGCGAGAAATACAACAAGAAATTTTTCTAAGAGATTTTTATATTGGAAATATTTTCATGAACTAAAATTAAAGAAACACTAAATTTGAATGTGAAAAGAAGGGAAAGTTCAAGCCTAACTGGCTTGGACCACGTTGTTCCCAATATAACACCCAAAACAAGGCCCGAATGTTTATGAAATGGACTGGAGGGAAAGGAGGGAAGATAAACATGCTAATTTATCATTTTGTAGTTAGGGATGAGTCTATCTCTCTCACTCAACCAAGCCTTATGGGAATGAAAATGAAGCACTTGACTAAGGGTGTGGTTTTCCACCTACTAATTTTGGCTCTTTACGAACCGGGGTGAGATGACCCAAGGTATAACCTAAAAGAGAGAGGGATATGTTATGATTCAAGCCCTAAACATTATTGGGAAGATTAATTCAAGAATAATTGTAGCCACTAAATGCATTGATCACTCATAAGAGTCGTCACAAAATCATTTCACACACTTGGGAACTCGGACACAAGATACTAAAGATATATTGTATGTCATCTCAATCATCATTCTCGAAGGATTTGGTTGACAACTTGGAATGGAATGACACTTGGGATGCTAAGATTTGTTAATTAGTGTAAACACACTCAAAATATGCAAGGGTTATGTGATTTTCCAGAAGATCTCATGTTGAATTCGTAATGGTGATGAAATATGCAGAGGGGGTAAGAAAAAAGGATAGTGAGAATGAAAGGGAGATGAAGATGGATAGAAATTAGGGAATGGGGGACTAAAGGGAGAAGGAAATTGCATTGACCATATTTTACTAATACTTCTATTGCATCTAAACCTGAAATCAATAGAAACTCATCCTCCTAAGGTTACTTGCCTTCATGGACACCCAAGAAAGGAAAATAATGCAAAATAATCCCTAAAATCCTAGCATAGACACATGAGAATATAATTTCATGTTTTGATCATGTAAAATACCCAAAATCAAAGGACACCCTAAGATAACAGATATTCATTCCCATAGAATTACATAAAGTAATTTATAACTGAAGAAAATTCTATAAAGTATGCAATACAAAACAACATTCCTTCAATACCAAAATCAAGCAATCATTGCAAAATGCTCCTTATAGTTTTTCAGCATGATAAACATAAGATTATAAAGGATAATGAATATTTATTCATGACAAATTTGTTAACATAAACAAATAACAAGCATGTATATGGTAGTTTGACCATGTGTGTTCATTTACAAAATAAGACAAGTGAATCATATAAAGATGCTCTCAAATCCTGTTAATGATTGTATAGCTGCAATCACCTTAGCATGAACCCCAAATCTAACCACAATGAACCATTTATTTGTGGGAATCATCCCTGAAGAAACAAACCAATCTTCCAAAGTAGAAGAGCCCCCATAACCATCTAGAGTTCCCTCTTGAAGAATGAAATTGATGACAGGCCCTCACTTTTATACAATAATGTATAAATCCTATAAGAATATACTTCGATGCCCAATCAATCATTGATATGGTGATCCATGTGATAAAGAGTGAGATCGATAGAGGAGCATGTGATTAGCATGATGAAGGAAGGAAAATTTTCCAAATATTCACTTCACAATATGTAGATAAACAAATCATCATTTGATGGGGGAAAAGAGAGAATATCCTACCTCTAATAGCATCCATGGTCGAAGAAGGAAACAAAAAGTATCTGGACGATGAATCAGTTTTTCATTATATTCCATGAAAATGACATTTTTATTCCTTCCAAACTTTTGTAATTGCCACATCCCAAAAAAATCAAGCATTTGCCTCAAACTTGGACTCTGTAGAAATCCCTTTTAATATGGTCCTAGTGCACTTGATTTGAGGTGAAATGGATTCTTGAGCTGAAATTTATGGTCAAAAAACCAAACCCGACCATTCCACATAAATTTTCTTTGTTCTATAGACTTCGTGAATTTATACCTTTATTTCGGAGATTTCGAGTGTCTTCTTTGTTCTACGACTTTAGTTTGGCTTATTCAATCTACCACAACTTTTTCTTGCTCTGTAGATTCTTTCTTTGTTATGCAGACTTCACATGAATAATGTTTTTTTGTGACTCCGTGTTTAATATGTGACTTTCCTTTGTTCTACAACCTCATTTGATCTGCATAGCACTAAGTGTACAATGTCCCCAAAACACCAGATTTCCTTACTCCAAGGGTCTTTAAACTTTCCCCACTTAGCCTTTTTCTATGCCATGCCATGAAGGTCTTCTTATTTATGCCATGACATTTCTTCTTTTGTAACCATTTTCCTTTGTTACGAGGATTTTCCTTACACTCTATCTGAAAGACTAACTTCTTTTTTACTCGGCTTTTACTTATAAAATTTGTAGATCACTAACTTAGTGTTGCATGGATTACAAACTTAAGAATGTCATAACTTTCACTCTGCTTCATTTTGGATCTTTGTGACATCATCTTTATTCCATGGCTTTTGAATTTATGTGGAACACTACAATTTTGTCGAAACATCGAAAATTGAATGAAACATTAAGATGTAAGTTAAAAAACATGTTGTAGGGTTGGACCATGATATAATTAAGGTATTTAGGACAAAAGAGGCTCCAAGAAACTTGTAGAATAGATTGAACAATGAGGAAAGTGACAAGGTTATACCAATACGCTTTGGGTAATTTCACAAAATGATGTCAATATTAAACATGTGTAAAATTGGCCACAAAGAGACCCTATATCATCATCTCCAAGTATGCATCGGGGGCATATGAGCTATTTACATAGGAGGTCTATGATCTTCAAAACCCATGTAAATCATGCATCACGAAGTGGTTCTTCACTTAAGTGGTGTTTTTATATCTCTAATAAATCCCATCAAAGATCGAATATCCAAAAAATAAAAATATTCATTAAAAAAATTCAATTGTGAAAACCAGATCTCTTGCACCTTGTTCAAGTACGGTGATGAAAATTGGTTATGTCACTCATATCAATAATCCATCTATAAGTAATTCTCATGAGTACCTCATGCACTTAAGAGCACATCCTATATCTTCCATATCACTTAGTCCATCCCATACCATCCCCATCCTTAAAAACCCCACTTTGACCTTGACCAAGTTTTCGAGCACATAGTAGCTTTAGGTAACATGTCTTAAATCAGTGAAAAAACTAGGAAGCTATTAAATAAAGAACAATCAAGTTAAAATAAATATGGAAGTAATATCCACGAGCACATTATAATGGTGACGTTGTAACCCTTGGATGATCCTATCTTGACCTTGGCATTCTTCACCATTTATTATCATCTCCTATCACCCCATCCTCCTTATCCATCATTGTTATATTTAATTTTTGGCTCCTCTTTTCCAATTTTGTCCCTTTGTATATCAACCTTTCCTAACCAACCTTGTATCCTATCAAAAATCTACCATAGTACCTATCATTCCATACATCTCCCAATATCCTATTAGACCTTATTTATTGGGATTAATTCATAGTGCATATCCTTCTTCACTAATCATAGGGAATTTATCACCACTTGGGGAAAAGAAAAATTCAAACACAAGGCTATTTTGAATTTAGGCTCACTCACACAACCCAAAGATCTCCTCACAAGACAAATGGGAAGCACATACATCACTAAGTAACATATTTAACAGATTGAACATCCATCATGTATCCATAACCATTACATTTCCATCCATATTTGTTAACAAGTATTTTACATATTGATTATTTTTGAGTGTTTTCTTTTTGTTTGTAGCTTATTATCTTTCATTTGTATCTTTGTTAGTTGAAGTATGTTAGTATCTACCCAATTAAATGAGGGTGATTTTCTCCCTCAAATGATATGAGGAGGGTTATGAGTCAATCCAAAGGAATTATGGTAAACAAATCATCATGGTCAAATATGTATCATTGTGTATAGTACCTAATTCCATATCAAAAACATGATTGTCTGCACATATGGCTCATAAAAGGAAAATGGAACTGTTGGTGCAAATATTCACTTTACACACTTTGCCCTATTTTTCTATATCCATTTTTGCCCAATTTGTCAAGAAACGTTCATTTTCTCAAGCTGGTGGTCTACAGTTCATCTTTTCCAGTTGGATGCTTTGAAAGTGCCCTCATATTGCCCTAAATTGAAGCAAAATCCAAGTTCCCCTCTTTTGTGCCCTAACTTCTTCATTTTTTTGGGCTGAGCCGTTTTCCCCTTTGTCAAATTCATGCAAAAAATTAAAGTAGATCGAATCAGAGTTACTTGTTGCTGAAATCCTAATCTCCTAGGCCTAAACCATTGTGAAATCATGATTCATTGGATTAAAAATGGAAAAATCCGCCTTCCTTATGAATTTTTCAATTTCTAGGGAATCCCCTGCATTTTTTATGTTTTGACGGGCATATGAGTGTCATCTGCCCATCAAAATTATCCTTGCATGTTATCACTAACATGGCAGGTTTCTATTAGCCGGGAGTGGTCGGGAAAATGTTGTAAGTTGTTACTTTTTGAAAAATTGACCAAGGAAAATTTTGGTCCGGAGCCCCGCCTGCTACAGTGATGTGCCTACGTGGCACGATGTGATTGGTCGAGGAGTGGTGGGTGGCAGAAGTCACTTAGGAATTTTGCTTCCATTTTGGCAAAATTCTCAAAATCCAATTTTTGCCCGAAGGCCCACATCCAATGGGAGGTGGACACGTGGCAGGGAGATCAAGCAAACAACATGGGAGTTGGAAAAAAATTTGTTGTTTTTGGCTCAAGGTGTTAAGGGGAAAATTTTGACCTAGAGGCCCACACCCAATGAGAAGTGGACACATGTCCAGGAAAGGCCATGTGGGGGCGAAGTTTTGAAGACTTTGAAGTTTTAACTTCAAAATGCTAAAATCAATTTTTTGCCCGAAGGCCGCGACGAGTAGGAAGGAGACACATGTCCGGGAGGAGAAATGGGAATGGGGGCCAAAGAAAAATTTTGTGAATTTTTTCCCTTGGTATAAAAGGAAAAAAATGAGGATTGGCTCCATAACCAATCATTTTTGAACACGTGTCCAAAAGGTGGTGGAGGTTCAGGCGGGAAGAGTTTCAAAATTTTACAAATTTTGGGCAAAAATCTCAAAATAAAAAATTGATCCGTGGCCCTGAAGAGGAAAATTTGAAGGTGTGCCCCCACATCCAATTAGGGGGTGACACGTGGCCTATTCCAAAAGGGGAAAAGGAAGAACGCGGGCCCAAAGGATTTTGTGCTCATGGAGGAATGAGGGAAGAATTGGAAGGTCGGCTCCGCACCGAATGGGAGACCACCACGTGGCAGAAGAAGCAGCGTGTGTTCGGGCCCATAGAGGTTTTTGAGGAAATTTTCCTTTTCTCAAAAAAGGAGCAAAATTTATTATTTTGGCCCGTGATTTTTGTGGGGTCCACCTAAGCACACGTGGCGTGTTCAGGTGGCATGCAGGGAAACTTTTCAAAATTTTCCCGAGGTCAAAAAAGGTTCGAAATGCATTTTTAGGTTGAGGGCCCAGTCCAATGGTATTTGGACACGTGTCCCACCTCATCCAAAGACAAAAAGAGAATATTTGAGATCTCATCTGACACGTGGAGGGCAGAAATTTAAAGTTGATTTTAAATCAACGGTTGCTGAGTGTTTTCATTTCTTGCGCCATTGGAGCTCCAAGATTCTTGAAACGTCATTTTTGCACCAAATTGCATGAAATTTTATATGAAATCGCATCCCCTCGACCTTATGAATGCAATGGAATCATTTTTATGAGCTAATTTGGTGCCCTATAGTTATTTTCATGAAATATTTTTCTCAGCCCGTGTAAAAATGTGAAAAGTAAAAAATTAAAGTTGCAGAGTTAAAAATGATGAGGGAAAAAGGTGGAAAATGATTGTAAATGCATGTTGGCATGGTGGAATGACAAAAAGTGTGACCCTAGGATGGATAAGGATCTGAATCCATGCAATATTTTAAAATATTTGTGCATCTCTGGCATTTTGTGAGTTGTTTTACAATTTTATATCATTTTTCATCAAATGGATAGGTTTTGTAACAAATTTGATCCCTTGAGCATATTCTTTACTTGGGATGCAAGGATCCAAGTTGGCATAGGGTATATTATGTAATTTGGAGGCATTTTGTAAAGTCTATTGAGAATTTTGGAGAAAGAGAGAAGAATTTTCACGAGGAAAACTGAAGAAGTCCATTTTCTTTTGGAGAAACTGCCTGAGAGCCATTTTTGATTCCTATTTGCATCAAATGTTCATCATGTTGAGTTGGTTTCAGCTATAAATCCATCAAAAAGCTTTGAGATTGTCTAAATAACATTCCCTTGCCTTTTTTTGATCAAATTCTTGGATTAACTGGTTTTATCTCTTGGCAAAGCTTGCATACATTTGTATTTCAGTATGTTTTCAATTTGTGTTTCATGCTCATGTTGAAATCTTGTTTTTGGGATATTTATTGGTCATACATGGTCTCATTTCTTGTAGAGGGTTTGAAGGCATCTGTAATCTTCCATTCAGAAGAGCATTCATTTGAGTGAAGATAAACAGATTTAAATTCATCTTACCTTCCTTGTAAATTGAGGGTGTTTATAAACCTTTGGGTGTACCTTAGGTCATGATCTAACAAGGGTTTCTAAATGCTTCATTGATATTTTGCTTCAAGCCTTTGTGGCAGGTTATCAAATTTTGTGTGGAATAGTATAGATTTGGGCATCCATGTGTGCACACATCCTGGTTGAAAGAGTACTTCAAACTCATTGAAACATCTCTGTTGTTTAGGTGTTGTAATTCATTTACAAAGTTTCCCAAAGAAGGTGATGATTTCTATCTACTCTTGTCCCAAAATCTCTCATCAGAATTTCATTTTAAACTAACTCATCCTACCTATAATACCCCTGCATTTGCATTGTGTGTCCATAAAAGAATTCAATCCTTTCACTAAAATGCACAAAGTTGATCAGGGTTTTATCATGTCTTTAGCAGCCCTAGCTTTGTTTTGAGAACATTTCCATCATTTAGTAGTGACAACTCCTTTGAGTTTGGATAATGGATACTTGATCATGTTTTCACAAAGCCTCTTCCATATCATATGCAAAACACAAGGATATCTCCATCTCCTTACCATATAAGGGCTGCAATATAGGTTCTCTTGCCTTGGTTGATAGGCACAACCTAAAATAGTGAGGGTTAGATCAAAACCCTCTTGAAGGTGCTATCCACTCCCTCAATTATTGAATGCAAACAAGTAGATAGGTGTGCTCCCTAGCTACAAATGACATACAAACATCTATCTATCCTTGAGTGTCTTGTGCAAGTTCATGATGTTGTTCAAGTTGTGAAGGAGATTAAATCTAGATACCAACACCCAGAGGCACCATTACGGGAGTTTTTTAATTTCTTGGTGGTTTTGAAGTGTTTGAAAGGTTTGAGCATTTGTGTGATCAAGTATTTGAGCTGTTACATTCTTGAGATATCATTTCATACTTCAGATCTGGATGTTTTGGGTAAAAAGATTTCAAACTCAGCTTTCTCTTCTCATTTACTAGCAGTTTATATGATTTGGATGCATTGTTTTTGGTTGAATCAATAAGAAGAAGATCTAATTTGTAAATCCTTGCAAATTTTTCAATCATAGCATACATTTGACAAAATATTTTAGTGCTTTCTTGCACAACTAAGGTGAAAATCCTTAGTGGTGACTCCATGCTATTTGGATCTTGAAATACCAGTTGTCTTACACATTTATGTCATTTGAAACTTCTTGTTTAAATCTTTCAAGCTGGAGGGAAGGAGATCCCTCTTCATCAAGGACTCTTCTAAGAAGTTGCTCACCGAATCAAGAAGCTCATAACTAGAAGGAAGAAGAGTGTGGAAAGTGGTTGGTGATTTGGTTGCAAGGAAAGAGATCCCCATAGTTGAATTTGAAGGAGAGCATCCTGTTATTGAAGATTATAATTCCTCTTCAAGTAGATCTGATTCAGGAAATATTCTTGCTGATTTTCATTCTCCATCAGGTGAGGGACCTTCTTGTGTATTTAAAAAACTTGCTCCTAAATCTGCTCCTGTGGTTTCTAAGTTTGCTAAAGTTTATCAAGAGAGAGAGCCTTTGGGGGTTTATCATCTTAAAGATCATTCCTATTATTCCAATCAGACCCATTACTACTCCCAACCAGCTTGTTTCACCTCCAAGATCACCCATACCAAATAATATGGCTCAACCTAGACCTCCATTTGTTGTTAACACCTTTGGTCCTATAAATTTTGGAGGAATGGATGGTTATCCAAATGTTGTCCCACAAGATGTGAGAAATAGGTTACCAAAATTCCAAGGTAACAATGCCATTACTAGAGATCAACATCTCAAACTCTTTGTTAACATGATGGAAGATTTTGAGATAGAATTTGAGGATGTGTATATTAAGTTGTTTATCCATACACTTGAGGAAGATGCTAGGGATTGGTACAAAGCTCTACTTGATAACTCTATTGATTCATGGATTGAGATGAGTAATGCATTTAGATTACAATATGGAGACAGGACCGATCCAGATTTCTTTTGTTTCCGAATTTGAAAATATCAAGAAGAACCCTAATGAGACATTCCATGACTTTAATACAAGATTTAATAAAACATTGAGAAGGTTTCCTGTCATTTTGAGGCCTTGTGATGAATCTTGCTTGATCAAATATGTAGATGCATTTGATAAAAAGGCATCCTATTACTTGAGAGACAAAAATCCTACAAACTTGAGACAAGCTTTCACCATGGCACTTCAAATTTAAAATAATATTAAAGCTATTGGTAAACCACTTAATAGGGATGGTGTGAAGCTGATAAACCCTGAGAAGCCTCAAGCTAGTAAGGGTGCTGATTTGGAATATGTTTTCAAGACTTTGGCAGGGGTTGTCAAAGAAATTTCTTACAAATTAGCCCAGGCTAAGAAAGGAATTGGGCAAAGTTCACAAGGATAGAAAAGAACTCAAAACCATGATAGATTTAGCAATCATCCTAGGGGTGATCAAAGACAAGATGATATAGGTAAAGGGCCTATTGGATCTGTAAATAGACAACCCCAAGCACGTGAAAATAGAGTGGTGCCTGACCCTCTGATTATAAGAGTTTCTGTTGTTCAAGAAATTTCTGATATGGATTGGTGTGATAGATGTTTTCTTCCTCATCCTCCATGTGAAATGGACCAACAATATATTGATGATGATAATGAGAATGAAATGGATGATGACATTTGTATGATGGGCAGCTCTTCAGGCTCACAACAAGCAGCAACATCAACAGATGTGATAAGTGCAAGGACTACTACAACCTTTTGGGATTGCATAAAGAGGGTACCATTTCTTTCTCTTCCTCAAACTCATGATGTAGATGTAGTTCAGGCCTTTGAAATTCCTAATAATGACTTTGAATATCTAAGGGCTTTAATGATCAAGAAGTATGATGGTGGTATTCCTTCGAGGAAGATAGACAATTGTTAATGAATGTTGTGGTTGGTCAAGAGAAAGAGTACAATACTAGAAGTAAAGTTGTTAGAGGAGCTGGTCCTCAAGCTAAGCCAAAGACACCCTTGCTCACAAGCATTCCCAAAGACAATCCTAGAAAAGAAACAATTTCCAAGAACCCTGTTGTCCCATGCAAGAATATCAATCCTCTTCATGCCCAGTGCCAAGAACACTTCTCCATCTGATGAACCTTCTTGTTTCCCTTCCAATGTTGTTTACCAAAGAATGTTCCATATGATATAGCCCAGGTTTTGAGCCAAATTAAAGTGAGTGTTCCAATTATTGAATTGCTTATAATTCTTGAGCATAAGAAGAGAGCATTCGAGTACTTGGGATTAAAGAAAAAATTACCCCAAGCATAAAATGTAAATGTTGTTGAGAATCCTCTTCAAAGCATTGTTGGCCTTAAAACACCACCACCAATGGAAGATTTTGGAGAGGCACCTGAAGTATATTTGGGGACATCCTTGGTTGATTCCCAATTGAATGTTGATCCATTCTTCACAACTTTGCTCATAAAAGATAGGTTGCTTCACAACTGCATGTTTGATTTCGGTGCATCATGTAATGTCATGCCTCTAGAGGTCATGAATGAGTTGGATATCAAAGTGACAAGTAGCATATGGGAAGTGTACAGCCATGGATTCAAGGGAAGTGCCGGTTGTTGGTTGTGTGAAGGGTTTAGTAGTGCAACTTGCAGCCTATCCGGGTAAGAATTTAAAACTTGATGTTGTAATTGTTGATTCCCCGCCAAATGGGGTATGATTTTGTCAAGAAAATGGGCTGCAAGTGTTGGTGGTAGTGTTCAAATGGACATGTCCTATGCCACCATTCCCATTGAGGGTAGCCTTGTCAAACTCTATGGTGAAAAGAAGATGTTACACTTGATTGAAGATCCCAACAATGCTTCTTATGAAGTGTTGTTTGCTGATGTAGATGTTGACAACTTCATTGGTTTTGCTGATGGAAAAGAGAATAAGATGGACAAATCAGAGTGCCTTGGTATGGTAGGTTCTCCATGGACATTACTATTTGATGGAGCTTGCTCCAAAGTTGGAAATGGTGCTGGTATAGTGTTGGTTTCTCCTAGTTTGGAAGAATTTCTTTTCTCCTTCAAGCTCAATTTTGAATGTACTAACAACATTGCTGAGTATGAGGCATTATTATTGGGATTAAGGATTGCATGGAAATATGGAGTGAAGGATATTTTTTCCAAGGGGGATTCAGAGCTAGTTTTCAAGCAAGTAAGAAAGTTGTATGCTACAAAAAATCAGCGTATGAAACAATATAAGCATGTTGTTTGGGACTTGATTGAAATGTTTGATTCCTTTAACATTGTTTATCATGATAGAAGTCTTAATGTTGCTACTGATAAGCTGGCTGTCCTTGGTTCTAGATTTGACAATTACACCATTTCACCTTTTTGTGAATATAACATTGAAGTGCTAACAAGGCCAACTGTCCCGGATAATGTGAAACATTGGTAGATTTTTGATGATGATGCACAAGTGTTGAGATTCTTACAATGCCAAGGTGAGTTTGTTGGTCAGAATATTGATTGGGAACCAATGGTATGCATGAATGAAGGTAGAGAAACTTTTTTTGACAAGGATATTATCCAATTGAAAACAAACACCATTCCTAAAGGTCTTATTGCACTTGAATCCAATTTTAACAATGTTGATTGTATCATTAATAGAAACATGTTTGCTTCAAGGGATGTGGAAGAGCACAACTTGGGAACCAAGGATAAACCAAGGAAGATCTGGTTGGGTAGTCATCTCAGCAAAGAGGAAAAACAGTCCTATGCCCAACTTTTAAAGAAGTATCAAGACTACCTTGCCTGGTCTTATTCAAAGCTGAAGGCATATAGAGAAGATTTATTTCAGCATGAGATCCCTCTTGAGGCCAAGACTAATCCATTTAGACAAAAACAAAGGCCTATTAACCCACTTGCTTTCCATGAAAATGCAAGAAGAGTTGAAAAAATTGAGAGATGGTGGCATCATTCAGCCTACTAGATACTCATCTTGGGTAGCAAACCTTGTCCCAATTAGAAAGAAGAACGGAGATATCAGACTTTGTGTGGATTTTAGGAATCTAAAAAAAGCATCTATGAAGGAAAATTACCCCTTACCAAACATGGAGAATATGCTTGAAGCTTATAACAGGTCGGAGATGCTTTCTACTTTGGATGGTTTCTCTAGATACAATCAAGTAGTTGTCAAAGAATCAAAAAGACTTAAGACAGCCTTCACTACTCCTTGGGAGACTTATGTTTTTGTAAGGATGCCTTTTGGATTGATGAATGTTGGTGCTAATTTTCAAAGGGCAATGGATGTTTCCTTTGTTGGTTATATCAATGAATTTATTGCAGTTTACCAAGATGATGTGACTATTTTTTCAAGGTAGCGAACAAACCATTTGCAACACCTAGAAAAGATGCTGATTAGATGTAGAGAGTATGGTGTTTCACTTAATCCAAAGAAGTGTCATTTGGCATGCAAAAGGCCAAGTTGTTGGGGCATATTGTGTCCAAATAAGGTGTTATGATAGACCCTGAGAGAGTGGAAGCAATCAACAAAGTGCCCATTCCAAGAACCAAGAAAGGTATTCAATCTTTCTTTAGCCAAATCAATTTCATTAGAAGGTTTGTTTCTAATTTTACTGAGCTAACTCTCCCAATCACAAGCATGCTAAGAAAGGATCAAGTTATTAAGTGGGATGAGGCTGCCATCCAAGCTTTTGAAGGAATAAAGGATGCACTTAAACATGCACCTATTTTGGCAGCTCCAAACTATAAGATGCCTTTCCAAATCTTCTCTTTTGCATCTGAATTCACTATTGCTTCAGTTTTGTTGCAAAAGGATGAGAATGGAGCTAAGAGGCCTATTTATTTCTTTAGCAAGGCTTTACAAGTAGCTGAGTTGAAGTATACAATCATGGAAAAATAGGCATTTGCATTAGTAAAAGCAACAAAGATTTTCAGGCCCTATATACTTTTTGAGTTCAAAGGTTGTTGCCTATGTTCCTCATACAATGGTTAAAGACATCTTATCTGACATGGAGATATCAAGCAAGAGATGTAGATGGGTCAAAAAATTACAAGAATATGATATGGATATCCAAACAACAAAGCTGGTAAGAGGTTTGGGTCTTGCCAAGCTCATGGTTGAGAGTAATTTGTAGAATGTAGAAGTGAATCAGCTAGAGGAAGAAAGGGCAGGTCTACTTGACAAATTGATGAATTCTGAATGGTACAAGGATGTGGTCTTCTACCTCAAGCACCTATGCTGTCCTAGTCACTTGAATAAAAATAAAAAAAGAGCCCTCAAGCTGGCTTCTCAAAATATATCATAACAGACCTTGGGCTGGCTTGGAAGAACCCTGAAGGTGTCCTCTTGAAATGCATAACTGAAGATGAAGCTCCCAAGTTGATTGTTGATTTCCATGGGGGATTTTTTGGAGGACATTTTGCTAGGAGAGTGACAGCACATAAGTTTTAAGAGCTGGTTATTGGTGGCCTACTCTTTTTATAGATGCAAACCAAGTAGTTAGAAAGTGTGATAGTTACAACGTTTTCCAGAATATTGAAATCTTCAGGCTCCCTTCCTTTGCATCCTATATTAATTGAAGCTCCTTTCAAACAATGGGGAATGGATTTCATTGGTGAGATTTCAGATCCTTCTAGTGCTGGTCATAAATGGATCCTTGTAGCAACTGATTATTTTACAAAATGGGTTGAAGCAATTCCATCTAGAAAAGCAACACACCAAGTGGTGATGGATTTCTTGCTGAATCATATCATATGTAGGTTTGGAGTTCCAGTTAAGATTGTATCTGATAATGCTATGTGTTTTAGAGCCAAGCCTTTGATGGCAATGTGCAATGAATATGGGATAAATCTGACTTATTCTTCAAATTACAATCCACAAGGGAATGGGCAAGCTGAGTCAAGTAACAAGAACTTGCTCAAGATTATTAGAAGGACTTTGGAGATCAATAAGAAGAAGTGGGGAGAGCAATTGAAATTTTCAGTTTGGGTAGATAGAATAACTCCTAAAAGAGAAACTGGTAAGAGCCCATTTGAATTGGTCTATGGAATACAAGCATTATTGCCCTTACATTTGCAATTGTCCACATTTCAGTTTTCCCAACAGTTAGAAGATCAAGAACATGGCCCATATGAATCAAGGATAAATCAAATCATTGAGCTGGATGAAGAAAGAAGAGCCTCTCATCAAAGGCATGTTAGATTTAGGGAGAAATTGAAGAAGTTGTTTGATAAGAAGGTCACCCCTAGAGCTTTCAATGTTGGAGATCTGGTTTTTTGTGGGATAGTAGGCATGAAGACAAGGGAAAGCATGGAAATTTTGATGCTCTATGGATGGGCCCTTATGCCATTGATATCAGGATTGGAGAAAATACATTTTTTCTAAAGGATTTGGATGGGGATTTGTTGGATCTACTTGTTAATGGCATACATTTAAAACATTTCTTGGATTAAATCCCCATGTGAGGTATCCACAAGTCATACATTTTTGTATAGCCCTTGTTTTTGTTTTGTCTTTGTTTTGTTCTTGCTGTTGTTGGCTCGTGGTTTGCCCTTTTGTCCTTGGAAACAATTGTTGGTCTGTTTTTCTCGGTCCTTTTTGGTGGAATTTCTAGTTTTTGGGCTACTCTGCATTTTTATACTCCTTGCCCAATGGATTCTTGGCACTTGGTCTATGTTGTGATCTTGTGGCACTCACTGGGAGTGCCCATCCCCAAGCAAGAGCCAATGTTGGTGCAAATATTCACTTTACACACTTTGCCCTATTTTTCTATATCCATTTTTGCCCAATTTGTCAAGAAACATTCATTTTCTCGAGCTGGTGGTCTACACTTCATATTTTCTAGTTGGATGCTTTGAAAGTGCCCTCATATTGCCCTAAATTGAAGCAAAATCCAAGTTCCCCTCTTTTATGCCCTAACTTCTTCATTTTTTCAGGCTGAGCCATTTTCCCCTTTATCAAATTCATGTAAAAAATTAAAGTAGATCGAATCAGAGTTACTTGTTGCTGATATCCTAATCTCCAAGGCTAAACCATTGTGAAATCATGATTCATTGGATTCAAAACAGAAAAATCCACCTTCCTTATGAATTTTTTCAATTTATAGGGCATCCCCTACATTTTTTACGTTTTGACGGGCATACGAGTGTCATTTGCCTCTCAAAATTATCCTTGCATGTTATCACCTAATGTGGCAGTTTCTATTAGGCTGGGAGCGATCGGGAAAATGTTGTAAGTTGTTACTTTTTGAAAAATTGGCCAAGGAAAATTTTGGTCCAGAGCCCTTTCAGCTACAGTGATGTGCCTACATGGCACAATGTGATTGGTCGAGGAGTGGTGGGTGGTAGAATTCACTTACAAATTTTTCTTCCATTTTGGCAAAATTCTAAAATCAATTTTTGCCCAAAGGCCTGCATCTAATGGGAGGCAGACACGTGGTAGGGAGATCAAGCAAACAACATGGGAGTTGGAAAAAATTTTGTTGTTTTTGGCTCAAGGTGTCAGGGGAAAATTTTTTGTCCGAGGCCCGCACCCAATCGAAGTGGACACGTGTTCAAGAAAGGCCATGTGGGGGTGGAATTTTTGAAGACTTTGAAGTTTTAACTTCAAAATGCTAAAATCAATTTTTTGCCCGAAGGCCCGTGATGAGTAGGAAGGAGACACGTGTCCGGGAGGAGAAATGGGAATGGGGGCCGAAGAAAAATTTTGTGAATTTTTTCCCATGGTATAAAAGGAAAAAAATGAGGATTGGCTTCAGTATGCCAATCATTTTTGAACACGTGTCCAAAAGGTGGTGGAGGTTCGGGACGGGCGGGAAGAGTTTCAAAATTTTACAAATTTTGGGCAAAAATCTCAAAATAAAAATTGATCCGTGGCCCTGAAGAGGAAAATTTGAAGGTGTGCCCCCACATCCAATTAGGGGGTGACACGTGGCCTATTTCAAAAGGGGAAAAGGAAGAATGCGCGGGCCCGTAAAGGATTTTGTGCTCGCGGAGGAATGAGGGAAGAATAGGAAGGTCAGCTCAGTAGCGAATGGGAGACCGCCATGTGTCAGGAAGAAGCAGCGTGTGTTTGGGCCCGCGAGAGGTTTTTGAGGAAATTTTCCTTTTCTCAAAAATGGAGCAAAGTTTATTATTTTGGCCCGTAATTTTTGTGGGGTCCACCTAGGGACACGTGGCATGTCCAGGGGGCATGCGGGGAAACTTTTCAAAATTTTCCCGAGGTTAGAAAAGGTTCGAAATGCATTTTTAAGGTTGAGGGCCCGATCCAATGGTATTTGGACATGTGTCCCACCTCATCCAAAGACAAAAAGAGAATATTTGAGATCTCATCTGACACATGGAGGGCGGAAATTTAAAGTTGGTTTTAAATCAATGAATGCTGAGTGTTTTCGTTTCTTGCCACCATTGGAGCTCCAAGATGCTTGGAAACGTCATTTTGCACACCAAATTGCATGAAATTTTATATGAAATCACATCCCCTCGACCTTACGAATGTAATGGAATCATTTTTATGAGACAATTTTGTGCCTTGAGGTTATTTTCATGAAATGTTTTCTAAACCCGTAAAAACGTGAAAAGTAAAAAATTAAAGTTGCAGAGTTAAAAATGATGAGGAAAAGGGTGGAAAATGATTGCAAATGCATGCTGGCATGGTGGAATGAAAAAAACATGACCCTGGGATGGATAAGGATCTGAATCCATGTAATATTTTAAAATATTTGTGCATCTCTGGCATTTTGCGAGCTATTTTACAGTTTTATATCATTTTTCATCAAATGGATAAGGTTTTGTAACAAATTTGATCCCTTGAGCATATTATTTGCTTGGGATGCAAGGATCCAAGTTGGCATAGGGTATATTATGTAATTTGGAGGCATTTTGTAAAGTCTGTTGAGAATTTTTGAGAAAGAGAGAAGAATTTTCATGAGGAAAACTGGAAGAAGTCCATTTTCTTTTGGAGAAACTACCTGAGAGCCATTTTTGATTCCTGTTTGCATCAAATGTTCATCATGTTGAGTTGGTTTCAGCTGTAAAGCCATCAAAAAGATTTGAGATTGTCTAAATAACATTCCCTTGCTGATATATTTGATTAAATTCTTGGATTAACTGGTTTTACCTCTTGGTAAAACTTGCATACACTTGTATTTCAGTATGTTTTCAATTTGTTTTTCATGCTCATGTTGCAATCTTATGTTTAGGATCTTTATTGGTCATACATGGTCTCATTTCTTGTAGAGGGTTTGAAGGAATCTACAATCTTCCATTCCAAAGATCATTCATTTGAGTGAAGATAAACAGATTTAAATTCATCTTACCTTCCTTGTAAATTGAGGGTGTTTGTAAACCTTTGGGTGTACCTTAGGTCATGATCTAACAAGGGTTTCTAAATGCTTCATTGATATTTTTCTTCAAGCCTTTGTGGCAGGTTATCAAATTTTGTGTGGAATAGTGTAGATTTGCGCATCCATGTGTGCACACATCCTGTTGAAAGAGCACTTCAAATTCATTGAAACATCTCTGTTGTTTAGGTGTTGTAATTATTTTGCAAAGCTTCCCAAAGAAGGTGATGATTTCTAGCTACTCTTGTCCCAACATCTCTCATTAGAATTTCATTTTAAACTAACTCATCCTACCTACAATACCCCTACATTTGCATTGTGTTTCCACAAAATAATTCAATCTTTTCACTAAAATGCACAAAGTTGATCAGGGTTTTATCATGTCCTTAGCAGCTCTAGCTTTGTTTTGAGAAAATTTCCATCATTTAGTAGTGACAACTCCTTTGAGTTTGGATAATGGATACTTGATCATGTTTTCACAAAGCCTCTTCCATATAATATGCAAAACACAAGGATATTTCCATCTCCTTACCATATATGGGCTGCAATATAGGTTCTCTTGCCTTGGTTGATAGGCACAACCTAAAATAGTGAGGGTTAGATAAAAACCCTCTTGAAGGTGCTATCCACTCCCTCAATTCTTGAATGCAAACAAGCAGATAGGTGTGCTTCCCCAACTACAAACGACATACAAAACATCTATATATCCTTGAGTGTCTTGTGCAAGTTCATGATGATGTTCAAGTTATGAAGGAGATTAAATCTTGATACCAACACAACACATGAGATCACAATCAACACATCCCATAATCTATCTAATCACTACAACATCAACATATCTTATCCATCGTAATAATCATCATGACGTCATTTTCTAACCATCTACCTCATATGTCTAATAAGAACATCATTATAATCATCATAATACTTTATCGTCAACTAGGTAATTATCTTTACATTGTTGGTCATCCAACATTATCATAACATTTTCTCACTAATATCACACATCCATCCAATCTACCTTTTCTAAAATTTACATCATGTACATGAATAAGAGTGTATCATAATGTAAAGTAGGAGAAGACATTCATATTCATCACATCATGTAAATATCAGCCATCATAACAAGTTTTAAATCATCATCACATCAAAACATCATCCAAAAATCCTAAATCTATCCCACCACATCATCTTGAAATCAAAATACATCAATAATCCATAACATTGTATCAACATCATCATAACATCCATCATAATAATATACAAATTAGATGTTTACCTAATTCCATGAACATAATAATATGCATTCATCCATAATCATAATAAAAAAATCAATAAACATCATCCATAACATAATAAAACTATCTACCTCATATACATAAGAAATGGTCAAGACAATGCTCAAATAAATATCTAAAAGTTTTCCTCTATACATGTTCAACCACCAAAAATATATATAATACATCATACATATATCCAATAACTTATCATAATCATCCTCGCTCACTTGCCTCCCATAATTGAGACAAAAAAATCTAATTATCACATTCAATAATAGAGATTACACATTTATAGATAATATGAGCTCCTATATTTTTGAAGTATCAAAAATAAAATGCACTCGTATTAATTAGCCTACCCATAATAGTTGATTTGTTTCAACAACTCAACTAATAAACTAATACGCCACATATGTGAGTTGTTAATACAACTCACGTAACATTTATACATAAACAATTCAACCCACTAACATATAAATAAGAACTAGTATTCCTAACAGGTCCCCCCCTTAGTACAAACATGGGAGAAAAGTAATTGCACTTCCATCGATAGTATTCTGGTCTTTGATTGCTCATGGTTTATTTGGAGGTCATTTTGGGAATAAAAATTTCCTAGGATCTCCCTAAACTAGTAAAATATGGAAGATCGTTCTAATATCTTTCCAATGCCTATTGGAATGCATAAAATGAACATCATATGCTCAAGTTGTCGCTAGTCAAAGTATGGGTCAAATTTGGTCAATAGGCAAGCAAAGGTCAAGCAAGACCTAGTTCATTTCCAAAACCCATTTTTAATTCAATTTTGTTTAAGACAAAAATTGGACTTGTATGTGTTTGTTTATTCTTCGACGACCGATTTACAAAAGGTCGGCTATTGAGATTGTAGCGGTGGGTTTTTTTTATGTTAGAGAGGGACCTATTTCTTGTGTGGTAATTAGTGTGAATTTATTTTATTTAATTACACTATATTTTACCACATATTATTTTTGTGTCCTCTCATGCTAACATGTGGCAAGTGATAATTTAATCGATTTGACATATTTTGGAGTATTGTCACCTCAATTTTTATGCTAAGAACACTCCACATGTTTTATATTAAGTGCTTACATGGCGAGCACACTCCAAAAAAGCACTAACCACTTTTCCACTAAATATAGCCTTATCTTATCCATATTTTCCAAGTTCTTAACAACTTTAATGAAGCACATTTCATATGTCAACCCAAACATGCCACATCACCCTCCACGCATGTCATATGCACCAATCACATTAGCATGGAGCATTATATTTGCAAAAAAATCATCCCCGTGGCGAATAAACCATATACACAGCCCCACATAAAAACTATCTCACCCACCTTATCCCACAACACGTGGGATAAACATGCCCAAAATAACATGTAAAGAATATTTTTATGGTTGAAGTCTTTTGTGGAGATCGACCCAGTGACTGCGCCAAAATAAAATGCGACCTTACTAATCCACCAACCACTTGCAAGTGGTATAAAAGGAGGAATTTGGTATTTATAATGAGTGTTATCCAAATCCCCCCCAAAGGTAATTTTATTAACTTACAATTTATCTTGTCTTGGATATGGATAAACTAGAAAAATGGAAAAATTTGAAGTCATTTGAAGGCTTTTACTCTTGGCTCAATTCTCGTGGTTAGCTAAAAAATGCATAAAATGTGCAAAATCGGATCCTACTCTATTTCCTTACTTCCTGGATCGAAAAATCCCAAAAAGGTTAGTTAAATTTGGAGAAAATGGGAAATATGGTGTTTTTAATGTATTACGATAAATGGGATACGGGTAGAATAGGGTCGGTGAAACTAAGGTTCCCTTCCCTTGGTTTGGAGCTACATTGTAAAGGGATATTCATTGTGTGGGTTGTGCGGTAAGCGTGGGCGCGATGGGGGGAGGAAGAATGAGGGACAAGGGGATCAAATTCTTCACGGGGCCGAAGACCCACAATACAAAGCAAGAGTAGCGTAGAGTTATGTGTGGACCACAGTGAATTGTGGGGCAAAAGGGGTCATGGGGAACAATGTTCCCTAGGAAACATTGTTCCCTACGAGAATTAGAAACCTGCAAGCAAATGTGGTGGGAGTTATATGCAGAGAGTTTGGGCCTTTCGTGCCCAAATGGAATGAGATGCCATGTTACCCCAAGATTAAAGTTCTTTGCATCCCAAATAAACCCAAAATATAAAGAGATAAGGGGGTGGGGAGGAAATGAAGCAAAGTTTGGAGGCTACGAGGAATATGGGAACACGGGGCTTGGTTTCACGAGTACCCAATGTTCCCAATTGACCCAAAATACCTGAAATGTAAAGAAACAAATGAAAAAAGAGCCAAGTAGAATGCGGATGTGGAGGATTCGGTGGAACAAATCACGAAATATTTGTAGATGGGAGAAATTGACCTCCCGACCCACATGGAGATAACTCGACCCTCACTCAACCAAAATGGCACTTGTTAGATTTATTTTTCAGATCCCTTCATCATGGAATTAAGAAATCAAAGATTTGGTGAGGGTAGGTGGGCAACAAATAAGGAAAACCTCCCAGTTCAAAATGAAAACTTTTATGTGGACAAAGAAGCATTAATGAAGACATGTAGGCCATTTTCTTCTTCCAAAAGCAAAAGTACATTGGGGAATGGATTTTCAAAGGTACCCATGCCATTTTTAGATTAATTAATTAATGTTGTTGGTGGGTGGGAGTAGAATTTTGGGATTCTTTCTTTCTCTCTTCTCTCATTCACTTATATTTATTGTAAACTTCTCATTTTTTAGAAGAATGGGATATTTTGGGATATGGGGAAACTCTGTCCATTTGTTTTCTCAATGTCTATGAGCTACAAGCCTTCACATGGACCTTGAAAGTGATTTTGTGCCTCTCTTCCACACATGTAATGGATTATATAACTTTATGAAGTAATATAATCTATGTTTGTGGTGTCCTCTCAACCCTTGCATGCATTTTGTTTGATTCTCTTGCCTATCCATTCTTTTTGTTATTTTTTGTGAATTTTTATTTCATAGGCTCTTGTTGTTGTGTTTCATGGATATTTTTTGGTGAATGAAGAATTGGGACTGTGTCATGGTTATTTTGGCCTCTCTTAATTCCATTATCCTCCTCTACTATACCTCAAAAGGATATTTCACCCAATTTTCTTGGTGTTATCACCTCTTTTAGTGTAGGATTTCCATTTTCATGCACTCTCTCTCTCCCTTGTCCCTTGGAATTGGTAGAATAGGATTAGTTAGTTGCATTTCCTTCATTAGGAGTAGTTTAGTGCTAGGATTAGGTAGAGGAACCAGCCTTCTCTGGAGGTCCATCTCAAGTAGCAAGTCCCACAACTTGAGAGATGGTCCAATGTTACCTAAAAACACCAATTTCTCATTCACACATGCATGATAAATCGGAGGGTATTGTTTTTTGGTGATAATAATGAGTTAGTTCACAAAATTTGTATTATTTGTAAAGGGGAGATTGTAACGATTGGCAAATTCACCCATCTTATGGGCATTTTTAGCTTTTGTGCGGTAGGTATAGATATTTTTTTAGAATTATGAAATGATCCATATAATGTTTTCATTTACCCATTTTGGTATTTATTTGATGTATTTATAAGTAGTTTAAGTGAAGATTTTACTTAGAATGTTAGGAAATCAATCATGGACTTGCTTCTGAAGTTGGGATGACATTGTTGAGTATAATTAGAGTCTTCCATAGGTCTATGGGCATATATTTTTAATTATTTTGATTCCCATATGGTATTTTAAGTTTCTAAATTTTTCTTCAAATCTATTTTTAATGGATTGGTTTGAATGAACCCAAAGATGTAGACAATTGGTGAAATCCATAAAAAAATCTTTGTTTTTTCTGATTTTAAGCGGTATTATTCGGTTTAACTTGCATATTATAATCAGTTTTCTAATTCATTATTAAGTGAATTAATGATTTTAATCATTTATCTCATTTCTGGGAAATTAAGATAAGAAGAAATTGGATGTTTTGGAGAAAATTGTGAATTTAAATGAGTTTGCATTCACCTATAATCAGTTTTGTTTTAGTTTATAAACATTCACTTGCAGAATATAATCATTAAATATTTTTATGGGAAATTGTAAAAGAGTGATTTTGATTAATTTTAAGTGTGTAATGGAATAATGTGGGTTAGAGATCACTCACGATTGAATTTTTCAGTTTTGAACACACTCATGATCAGATTTGTTAAGTATTTATTTTGATATCAGTGTTGTTTAATATGGCCTAATTATTGATTATGGATCAATTTTTGGTATCATAGCTGATTGATTGACTATTTATTGCTCCAAATGGTGTATTTGGTTCAGTTGTGATTGGATAGGTACAGGTGCACTATGGGAAAGTTGTCAAAACAGGAGAAATTCGATGAGCTTGAGGCATACAACCACCAGATCTAGGAAGACAATGCTCTCCTAAGATCGATGTATTATTCCTTGGAAGAGGAATGTGAAAAATTGAAAATTGAATTGAAATCCAAGGATGAGCTCTTAGCAAGGTTACAAACTGGTGGTGACACGAAGGGGAAAAACAAGTCCATTCTACAAACAAGATATTCCTCTCCCACAAGTGCACACAGTGACTTTGAGATAAGCACTGTAAGTATATCACTATTTATTGAATCTTTCCATTTCAAATTAGTTGAAAATTATTTTTGTAAATTTAAACAACACACTAGGGGATTGGCTCAAAATTATTTTTAAAAATTAGATTTAATTGAAAAACCCTTGGAAAATAATATCAAGGTATTGCTAACCCCATTTAGGTAGAGGATAAGCCTCATTGTATAGGTGGGATTCAAGTTTGGTGGTTAGAATGCAATTGGTGAATGCTCCAGGATAGTTGAGACTGTAAGGGAGAAACCTCCACCACAACCCACAAAAGGTAACAATGGTAATGAAAAAAATTATAAAAGTGTTGATTACGAGCAAACAACATAAATATTCCAACATTCTTTTTGATTATGGATTAGATACATAGAATTTTTAGTACGTTTATCCATGCATTTTTTGTGGATTTTCTAACCACTATGTAACTAAGTGATGGAAAAGGAAAGCATTGTTGGGTAAGACTTTGAAAGACCATTATCCTAAACAAGGTTCTAAAAATGGTAGTTCGGGTCATTTTCCTATAAAAATGGACAAACGATATTATTCCCATTTTAACAGGAAAGGTCATGAGGTTGACAAGTGTTATAAACTTAAATGCAGAAACAACAATAAATCATTTTAAAACCAATGATTTTGGATTTGACCCATGTAGACACCCAAGTATTTACTAAGGAAATTAAACCACGTAAAAAGTAAAATTCTATAAAGTGGGTTGGAAAGCAATTCCTTAGTTTCATGTTTGCATAGCTATGATTGATAAATAGCTTGCAATTTTTCAAAGCAATTTTGTCAAATTCCGTGTATCTTGAAAGGAAATTTCCCCATATTTATTTTCAACTTTGAATCTAATGTTTTTGAGTCACCTATAGGGAAGAGATTAGTGACAAGTTTATCATACTCATAATTTCTTCTCACATTTATGGTTGATAAAATCCATTATGATTAAACGGCATGAGTGTACATAGGTGGTATGGGCATTATCAGTATGCATATTTTTGGATACTTTCATTTCAATGTATCTATTGTCACTTTTTATTGTATAAACGTATGAATGCTTGTAAGACCCATTTTTGGGCGATGTTTGTAAGTATAATAATAATACAAACTATTTGTACCCATATGCAATAATTGGACATGATTTTAAGTCCCTTATTTATGGGCATTTATTTGTAACTATTACATGTGGTTACAATTAGAGTATATTTTTATTATACTAAAAATTGGTTTTCAAGTTACACCAGATGATATTTTACAGTATTGGTAGTTTCACAAATTTAGATTATGACAGTTGTGTAGGCAGTTTAAATCTATCCCCAATTTTACATTGGATAGATATTTTTATCTTCACTTGCAATTTCAAGGATTCAGCCAACTCTCGCCTTTGTATAGGCATGTTTGCAATTTGATTTCTGAATCATTTCCATGATATTTTACAGTGATATTTTGTTGTGAATGACAGTTTCACAAGGTCCAGTGGACACCACCTATTTTGGAATTTGGTAGTCATTTCATACTGATCTACATTTTCAGTTGTAGTATTGGCCAATTCACACGGGTTCAGTTAGACATTGCCTCTTTGGAAGGCACTTTGTGTCTATTTACACTAATCCATTTTCTGTGATATTTTTAGCATTTCAATATTTGGCAACCTTAACCACTATGTTATATTCTGGTTTTTGTACTTTGGTGTAATGCAAAGATTCGTTTAGTAGTTTCAGTGGGTAATTTGACTTTTGGGGACCAAAATCCTTCTTATTGGGGAGGTGTGATCTAGAGGTCATTTTGGAATCTCCCTAAACAAGTATAGTATGGAAGAACATTCCAAGATATTTCCAATGCCTATTGGAATGCATAAAATAGACACCATATGCTCAAGTTGTTGTTGGTCAAAGTTTGGGTCAAATTTGGTCAATAGGAAAGCGCAAGTTAAACAAGACCTTCGGTTGTTTCGAACCTATTTACATGATTCAAGGTTGGCGAGACAAAAATTAAACTTGAATGTGTTTATTTTCTCCTCCATTCTTTGATAGTCAATTTTTAAAAGGTCAGATATGGATGTTGAAGTTGATGGGGTCCGCTTTTGTGTCAGAGGGGAACCCTGCCATCGGGGGACCTTGCCATCGTGTGGTAATTAGTGTGAATTTAATTTATTTAATTACTCTATAGTTTACTACATATTATTTTTGTGCCCTCTCATGTTGACACATGGTAAGTGAGAATTCAATTGATTTAAAATATTTTGGAGTATTGCCACCTTAATTTCCATACTAAATGCATTCCACATGTTTTACATTAAGCACCCACATGTCGAGCACACTCCAACCAAGCATTAACCACTTTTCCACTGAATATAGTGCATTCCACATGTTGAGCACACTCCAACAAAGAACTAACCACTTTTCCACCGAATATAGCCTTAGATTATCCATATTTTCCAAGCGTTTAACAACTTTAACCAAGTGCATTTCATATGTCAACTCAAACATGCCACATCACCTCCACAAATGTCATATGTGCCAACCACATTAGCATGGTGCATTATATTTTCAAACAAAAGTAGACCCATGGCCAATAAACCATATACACAACCCCACATAAAAACTACCTCACCCGCCTTAGCCCACAACATGTGGGATAAACATGCCAAAAATAACATGTAAATCAGATTTGTATGGGTTGAAGTTCCTTGGTGGGGATCGACCTCATGACCTATGCCAAAATATAATATGGCCTCACTAATCCGCCAACCACTTGCAAGTGGTATAAAAGGAGGCATTTGGTATTTGTAATGATTTAGTTCACAGATTGTGTATTATTTGTAAAGGGGTGGATTGTAAAGATTGGCGAATTAAGCCATTTTAGGGGCATTTTTAGCTTACGAGCGGGTCTCAAGATTTTCCATAATTCAGAGATGCTCCATATGATGTATTTATTTTCCTATTTTGGTGTCTATTTGACTTCTTTATAAGTAATTAAATTTATGCTTTGACATAGAATGTTGGGAAACCATTCATTCACTTGCTTCCAGAAGTTGGAACGATATTGTAGAGTATAATCGTAGTCTTCCAAAGGTGCAGTGGGAAGATTTTTGCAAGTATTTTGATTCCAATATGGTATTGTAAGTTTTTAAATTGTACTTGCAATCTATTTTTAATGGATCAGTTTGAATGAACCCAGAGATGTAGCCAATTGGTGAACTCCGTAAACAACTTGGTGTCTTTATTTTTTTCTTGATTTTATGTAGTATTATTTAGTTTAATTGTAGATTATATTTATTTTTCTAATTTATTATTAAATGAATTAATGATTTTAATTATTTATCTCGTTTTACAGGGAAAATGGGATAAGAAGGAATTGGATGTTTTGGAGAAAACTATGAATTTGAATGAATTTCCATTCACCTATAATTAGTTTTGTTTCATTTTATAAACATTCACTTGTAGAATATAATCAGATTTAAGATTATTTCAATCATTAATTCTTTTTATGGGAAATTGTAAAATAGTGTTTTGATCAGTTTTAAGTGTGTAATGGAAGAATGTGGGTTGGAGATCACTCACGATTGAATTTGTTTTCAGTTTTTAACACACTCATGATCATATTTAAGTATCCATTTTGATATTAGTGTTGTTTAGTATGGCCTAGTTCTTGATTATGGATCAATGATTTAGATGGTTTTGTTTTCAGGATAGCCAACAACCTCTACGATGGTTTTGTAAGTAGCTTACTAACAACCAAAACAAAGGATAGTTTTCTAATGGACTACTAACAACCATAACTAAGGATGGTTTTTTAGTGGCTTACCAATAACCTCAACAAACATGGTTTTATAAGATAACCAACAACCTGCAAGTATAGTTTTATTGGACAACCAACAATTTGAATATCATGATGTTTCTTTCTCTTTGTTTTTATCTTTCCACTATATTTACACATCAGGGGATTACATAGGATAATATTCTCACTTATTATAAACTTGAACATAAGAACACACTACAAACTGAACACAAACAAAATAGGTAATTTGTAAATGAAGCACACCATTACACAATGGAAAGTAAAAACACAAATAACAAATAAATTTCTACCATAGTTTTGTATAGCCCTATCTTTGGTGATTAATAAGAGGTTTTTGTGTGATTTCCTTCCTTTTTTTCCTTCTTCCTTCGGTGTGACACTACTAACTCAACAAATTATGATCATGACACTAAATGATTTCCACATTGTTTATTATTCCCCCACAATGAGAAATCATTTATTTTAATCTCAAGGGTAACCATATAGATTATTACCTTGTAGATGGAGCACAACATATAATTAAATGCTCCATCAAATGATCAAAACAAATAGTTCTCGATACCAAATGAGACGATAAATCTATTTATCGAATTCAATAATAGAGATTACACATTTATATATTGTATGAGATCTTATATTTGTGGAGTCATATTAACTAGCCTACCCATGATAGTTGAGTTGTTTCAAAAATCCATTTTACACCATATATGTGAGTTGTTGATAAAAATAACATAACATTTATACATAAATAATATTCAACCCACTAACATATAATGAAGCACTAATATTCCTAACAGGGAATATCTCGGAGGGAGTTGATGGCCTTATAAAATGAGGTCAAACCTTAGTTTGAAGACTTTAGAGATGATCTCATTTATGATCTATTCCACTAACTAATCGCATAATATAGAGCTCTTTACATTGTTGACACTTCCTAGTCATAAAGTTGACGATAATATGTTATCTCCTTCCATGCTTGTACAATCTCTCACAAAAGAGAAGAGTAACCCTAAGCCATGATACCCTCCAAGTAATCTCACTTGGCCTTTTATTGATCCCTCTTAGAGATGACATGATCCCTCTCTAATCTATACTAATATCTCTCCCTATTAGCATGGCCACATGCACTTTCAATTATTATACGGAAGGATAGGTGAGAAATTTATAGTGTATCTAAAATATGTTTTGCTTGTAATCCTAAAATATCTCTTGTCATAAAAATGATCTAAAATTGTAATCAAGTAATCAAATTTATGTCATCTACCAGCCTAACATGTGATGGCCTTACGAGCCCACTACTACTCCTGGTCCCCTAACTTTGTCACCTCCTATCACAATTTTTCCCTTAGGGAAAATTTTAATGGAAATTTTTTTCGTAAACTCTTAAATATTAGGTGTTTTGGAAATTGGAAATGTTGGATTTTTAGCGATTGGTTGTAGCCCAATTCTTCTAAAATTTCATCTAGTGGGACATTCGTATGGGTTAGTTTACCTACTATTTATACTAAAAATGAACTTATGCATGTATTTAACAAACATTTCAAATTAAATTGCTCTCATATTCACCGAGGTCTAATACATATACATCAACAGTCCAAGCTATCAACAAAAATAAGTGTTTCTCCTTTTTTGTGACATATAAAACCATCCAAAACCGTCGTCCCACACCTCTCGCCACCCACTTTCGTCATTTCTACAATCTGTCATCTTGTTTCCCTTCTTTTTTCATCCAACCGCTACCATCCAACCACTCCCACCACAGTCTAACCCCCTTAATTTCCAACCCCTCACTTGTCCTACCCGTATTGTGTACCCTTATATCACCCAACCCTCTCTTGTGAAGGCTTGTAGTTTCTAGGACTATACCCATCGACAACAATCAATATCCGTGATAGATCCATGGATTCTAGAAAATAGGGTAAGAAGGATACTGCCAATTCAAAAAAGAGTGACATGACATTATTTGTCTATTTTGGCCAGTCACAAAAAACAAAATTGGTGTCGAGATCTACAAAAAATATAAGTGTGTAATATCTACTCATTTACATAATTTTAATCATATATTTTCCATACTTTTTTTCCTTGTACTCATTTTTAATAAATTATACTCATGTTTATTAAATTGACTATTTACTCTTTGTACTCTTATTTATTTAGTTGTATTAATCATATAAATAATTAATACTATATTTATGTAACACTTATTTATGTAGACATTTCTCAAACACATTCAGAAACTAATGTATTTCAAGATGATCCTATTGATGAAAACATTCATTCCCTTGATGACATCAAACTAGGAGAACACACATCAAATTCTCATACAAAACCAACCTCAGACGAATATTATACTCCAATATTTGTTTCTAGAAAAAGGAGACGTGATGATCAGGATATTTCTGATGAGAACAAACTTATAGAAGACCTAGAGGCACAAGTTGAAGAAAGTAATAAAAAATATGCAAGAAGAAATAGGACTAATTGGACAATAGGAAGGACTTTCAAGTTTGAATGGGCAGCCAAATATCCTTTTATTGAACCTATGGAGCCAAAAAATGGTAACGATATTCCAACTCAATGTCGATGTAAAATATGTAGTTGGAAATAAGGGAAAGATCATACAATGCAACTCAAATTAGACACTATTGAAAAACACTGTGGGGAAAATTAATATTTCACAAAATCATAAGGATGGACACATAATAACGACTCATAAATGGAAAAATGGAAAATACTTTGCTTATGTAAAGTACACAGAAGAGTATGAAAAAAATAAAAATCTGAAAAATCTAAATGAAAAAAGTGGCACAATTTCGGTGAAGTTAGGAAAAACTACGCAGACTAAAATGTTAAAAGTATTCAATTTTCTACGGTATTCCATATATTGAAAAAATAAATACCTATTTCAAATTTCTTAGATAATAAAATTTGTATCAAGTTATTAGATTGCAAAATTTTCCACAATCACATCGGTCAGATAACAGTGGCTATGAAATTACAAAATGTCTTTCTATGGTGGAAAAGGAGGATTTGAAAGAAGCTATTAAAAATGAAAATTTTATTTTGCTTTCAATTGATGAGTTTACAACAATGGACAACACTTCATGGGTTTGTATTCATGTCTATAGTTTTGTAAATGAAGTAAGAAAACCCCATCTCCTATCTACTCATAAAATGGGTGAAATTTGCAATTCTGAAAACCTTTAAAAATTTGGTGGTATCAAGTTTAAAGGATATAACAGGTAGAAATGCTTTTTCCAATTACCACTAAGTTAGTTTGTGTTGGAACTGATGGTGCAAAAGTAATGTATGGGTCTAGAAATGGTCTTTGTGTTAGACTACAAACAACAATTGCACCGTATATTATTGTAATTCATTGCATGTCTCATAGAATGAATCTGACGTATAAAATTGTGAGCACATTTGAAATTACTGTTAGAGTGGAGGAGCTCATCCATACTTCAATGCATATTATTCAAGTAGTCCTAAAATATTTTTAGAATTTCATAAAATTGTGATTGGGTTGACAGATGGGTAAAATATTCTTTGAAATGTAGATACCATATGGATTTCCATGTATGAACCTACTTGTAAAATATTTGAAGAATATACTTCATTGATAGGTTTTATGTATAAATACCATAGGGAAGTAGATAAAGCTAAATATGTGTTGTATTGTCTGACAGGTATTAAAAATTTACTTACATTATGTGGTATTTTTCCAATGTTGAATGAAATCAATGTTTTGACGAAGCATGCCCAAGAGTGTTCCATCTACATTACTGACTTCATACGACTGAGAAAACATGTATGCATGACTCTATATAATTTATATTTTTCAGATGGAAGTTTTTGAGGCCCTATTTTTGAAAGTTGGAATACATTAACTAGCCTTAAGAATCAAAGATGCTACTTAAAATTTAATATTTATCATCTGTGTATGACATTTCATGGGAAAGAGATACCACTTGACACTTTTTATAGAAGAGAAGATTTGGTTGGATCATATTTACAAGATGTTCGAGTGACACACAATTTATATGAAATAGTATTATGTGACACACAAAATAAATTGAAAAATATTTCTCAATATTTATCTACGAAGATCCGTGAATGATTTAAAAAGATAAATTACTTGAAGCAATGGAGTTGTGAATCCATTATTTTAGAATACAAGCGATGTTGTTCTTGAAAAGCTCCATCAATAATTTATTTTTAAAATACATGAATAGTCTAATGGAACATTTCTATAAGTGTGAAGAGATAAACAGTGTTGTAGTTGAAGGTATTTTACAAAATAAGTTACCAAGTTCTCAATCACAACATTTTTCTCTTACTATGCTAGAGAAATTTGATTTTCTAGATGAGCCAACAGAAAATGGTTCCATTAAAAGGCTTTGGAAAAATCTTTATTCAAGCAGTATTTTGTGAGGCAATTTTAGCAAGTATTTTTGACTATATGAATTGTGCCAAACTATGATCATGGGATCTATTGAAGATGAAAGATTCAATGCATTATCCTTCATAAAATCAAAAGTTTGTAACATATTGGATATAAATTTAGAAAGTTGTCTAAGATTGTATGTTTCAAGTTATTCCATGTGAAACTTTTCCTTATGAAAGATCACTTGGATTATGGAATTCACTCATAAAAAGAAGAGGAGTAGGTAATATTGTGACTAATGTGGGGGATCCAAACATATCCACCAAACACGCTTCCAATTCAATAAAATTCAAGAGCACTTATGCGAATTGGTTTTTCAACGTTGTTTCAATTTATGGAGTTCTAATTTCTTGTCTACATTCTAGAAACTATTGACAAAATGATTTAATTATTTATATATTTCATATCGAATAAGTATCAACTGGTCTTACTAGACTATATATGTTGTTTTACTTGTAAAACATTCATTTTTTATATTTTGTTTTATTATTTTAAGAAGGATAGTGATTTATTTAGATCCATCTCTATGTGATTAATATTTTATCTCTGCATGAAACATAATTATTTTCTGTACTCAAACAAACACACACCAAACATCTAAAACCATGCAAAACATCCTCAAATAATAATATTTCACAAGAAAGCGAAATCCAAATATAAGAGTGCATATTAAATTGTTCAAAAATTTCAAAAAACATGTCACAACTACAAATAGAGTTTCCAATCCACAATTAAATTTGTATACATACTAACAAGTGGTGGATTACTTTATGAAGACATACATGTTTTCATAAAGCATTTTCAACCAATACAATTACAAAATTTTGGGTTGTCATTAATTTCTTTTCAAAGCTTCTGGGAAATTTATGTCATATAAGAACACATTATGAGGGAATTCTCTTTTCTTCCTATGACAAATGATTGTAGTTGAGCAGGAGGAGGAATAATTTGTATCATATCATGGGTGTCAAAATAATTACTTGCCTCGGAGTTAACACTATCAAACCCCAAAAACTCATCATCGAGCTCAATCTAGTTTAAAATTTGGGTGACAGGTTGTCTTGTGGATACCACATAGTGAACAACTTATAAATTTAGAGGTTGTAGGGTGAGCTATTCCTACAGAGTCAGCAGGAAATGTAATATTCTTCCCTAAAAATTTCTTTTTTTACAACTCGTGGCGGTAGGATCGGAGGAGGCATGTTTAATTTTTTGTGCTTTTACATTAATCTGCAAGAAGCAAAGTATTACAAAATTAAACATTATACCCTTGTAAATACTATATATGATATTTTTAAGTAAACACAATAAATTAAACATTCTAAATTACCTGGTATGGTTAGAGAAGAGACCTTATGTATTTGTGACTAAGCTTGAGAATGATCTACACCATCAAAGTCGAAGTTGCTGCAAATAAAAAATTAAAAATATTAAAACACTTTAACACTTACAGAAAAGTAGATAGCTTGTTAGTGATTCCTGCTAGTAGCTTAGTTATAAATAATAATATAAATACACTGTAGAAAATTGTGGAGGCAAAGGTGGTGGAGGAGGTATTAAAGGAGGGGTGATTAAACCCTAGCTCTTTTCTATCGAGTATATCAAACCGAGGTTGATTCTGCTGAATCCATATCAGAATCAGTAGAAGCCTTTAGAGGGGATTTACCTCAAGAAATAACCTCCTTATGAGCTATTGCAGCTACAATTATTCTTTGCAAAATATAAATTATTATTAGTGTTATTATTGCATTCGAAAATAATTAATTTTTATATTGTTAAAATTAATTGTTCCTTGTTGTTCTTCAACTGAAATACCTATAGGTAGCAATTTTTATTTTGTTACAGACACAATTTATCCATTCTACAATTGGTAGAAAGCTTCTTGACAGAAAGCAAGAAGATAATTAGTATAAGAAAATACAGTCTTCTATTTATCGATTCATTGATATTAGAGTAAATATTGTTGACATCTTTTTAATTCAATTGGACAAATACATGCACCAATCAAATTGTTGCCCTTCCATTGTTTGTAACAAATATTGAACTACCCAATGCGAATGTCGGTGGATCTACCTGCTGCAACACAACCTTGGATCTAAAGAGTGATATTGTTGTAAGAAATAAATTATGTGTAACACCTCGTATAATAAGGCCTCTTTTCAATCAATTAATTATAGTTGCAACAACAAAAAAGAAAAGTTAGATGCATGGATAGTCAATTGATATTAAGAAAGAAAATAATTGAAAAATAAAATTGAACTTACCATCAACCTACACATTGTAATGAGATTCCAAATTTTTTTCTACATCAGTTAAGATAGCCTTGGTAGTCATGGCCATTTGGTGTGGATATGGTAAACCAATTAATCGATGGATGTCTATAGGCTCCACGCCAAATGAAAATATATGATCATTTAGAGAGACATTAAACCTTCCATCTTCAGGGTTGTAAGCATTGATTAGGTAATCAAGGACATGAGTGTCTATTTCAAATTAGGGCATGTTGATAAGCCCCGTGAATTGTGTTTTCTACATCTAGTCTTTAGGTGTTTCTTTGAGTTTCATTAGTGCAATGATTTGAGGGCACATGATATTTTTGTACTACAATTTGGGGTTAGGAGTGGCTTTGGAACTAGTAATTGTTGAAAACTTTGTTGAAAAGCTACATGAGAAGAAAGATCCAAAGGGAAGGTCAACCTGTAGGTTTGGACATGTTGGTTCTATGGGGCTGTAGAAAATTGGAGTCATGAGAGTGTTTTAGATTTGTATAAGTTTTGTCAAAAAGTAAATAAATGAACCTCATAGTTGTGTGTGTGTGTGTGTGTGTGTGTGTGTGTGTAAAGGTAATCTAGTTAGGACACATGGTGGAAAATGATAAGTGGAGAGATTCGAGGTCACATGTGTCTAAATATGGTGTAGGATATGTCACGTGTTTAATCATGTAGAGACGACCAATATAATGGCATCATGTCTCAATATATTTATTTGAGATAATCATATAACCATAGTAATGATGGTCATCTATTCTATATGGCATACATCTTATAGTGTAGAGATGGCCAAGAAAAGCGATGGTCATCCGACTAAATATGTGTAAGATGAGCATCTAACCTATACCTTCCAATCTATATGCCACACATCGATCGTGTAGAGACGACCAAACAAATGACATCTATCTAACCTAGGCCATTCAAACCAGTTCCATATATGTTAAGTTGATAGAAAGAAATCTAGTAAACATCTAATATAGCTTTTTGGACTTCCATCTAACTCATGTCCAATGGCCTTGTAAAAATCCAAAAACATATGGCGTATCGAATCACCTTTTAACAAAATGTCTTTTTGGATATTTGTCATTTTTTTGAAAGTCAATTTTGGAGATACATCGAGATATTCTAATTTTTAGGGGGTTCTTTAAATTAACCTTGTTTTCCCTATCCCTGATTAACCTCCATCGATTATAGACTATCCCTTACTGACCTTACCTATGGCACTACTTATGTTGGCTATTGTGATGGTCTAGGTTGTGTTAGTTAATTTCATGCACTGGCATGATTATATGCACATAGAATCACACCCATCCAATATGTGGCCTCGCTTGAAGCATTTGTTGCATCCTATGGATGTGATATTGCAATGTAAAGGGTAACACATTCACTAATCTAATGATTTGCATGGGCCTAGCCTATTCCCACCATGCATCATAGTTCACATTAGTCCTAATGTTTATTGTGCTTAAATGTGGATTGTACTAAATTGGTACTAGCGTTATTCGAATCAACATCATCTTCGACCAGCTAATTGTGATCATACCCAAGGATCCATGAGGATCCCCTTCTATATTCCAAGCTCCTTTGTACCCTACTTGATCTATATCTCTTTATCTCATATGCATATCAACCAATGAAACAATAGGGGTAATCACTTAATCCAAATAGAGTTATTCATTAACCCATACAATCTACACAACCATGTAAGGATTCCATATAATTTTTGCATCCCTTAATTCATCAATGGTTCTCTTGTAGTATTTCATCTATCCCAAATGTAGCCTTAGTGTCCCGACTATCAATTCCCATCTATAAATAATGGGCTCATATGGATCTCATAATCTCATATTCCCTCTTGCCTTTCCACATGACAATATGCTCCCATGCCTATATTTTAAGCGTGTAGATCATCATAATCCACAATCATCCATGTATGTGATCATGTGTAAGTATTTGTATAAGGTGGAAAAAACACATGTCCGCTGAGTAAACACTATCATCTAGTGAAACATGTCTCTAATGAGATCAGCTAGCCTCATCATGGAGTATCATCTGATCTTGTTAGGCGAAATATGTCATTGATAAGAGCCATAAAAAATCAATATTATTTATACAAGGCCCTAATCATAGCATGTATCCACGTCAATACCACCATTTCTAACCACCAATTTTCTCATGTCATTCATACATTACATCGCAATTGTCCACCCTACGAGTCCACTAATATACCATCTCTCCTTGTCTTTGGGATCCAAAATATATACCACACATCTTTGAACGTCATGGTAATATCTCTAGTTAGCGGTGAAATGTGTTGGTCTCTTAATGCCACTGATTTTCCAATGTATTCAACAAGGCCCTATCAACTTTGATATCAAGTATAAAGTCCACATGGTACATGTCAAACACCTCTAAAAACTAATCTCATAGCTAGATAATTACAGCCACAATGTTGTAAGTTCTCATGGCCTTCGCTCTGCACCACCATTGGCTCAAGTACCTCCTACAAAAATAACAATGAGCACATTTGGTCAAAACCCCTAATTTTTCTTTATTCCAACACTAACCCCCTATGCCATTTTTGACAAAAACAATGTGAATCATTTTTCCAAAGTCATTTTTAATGAAAATAATGCACATCCCAGTGTCATTTTCGTGAAAACAACATCATTTTTACAAAAATGATACACATCCCATGTCATTTTCATGAAAAAAACATCATTTTTACAAAAATGATGGTTTCCTACCTATCCTTAATCCTCACAAAAACAAAGCCTTATTGGTGATAACATCACCCCAAGGGCATAATTTTCATAATTTTTCCCTAACTACCTACATTTATTTCCCTATTTATTACCTTCCCACCCCTAAACTATGTAATCACTAATTTAATACATCACTTACCACTTGTCCTTAGTTTTCGACCTTTAGTGCTACCGAACTCGCTCACCATGGTCTTGATCATTGGGAATCCTTGTCATTTTTGCACTAAAATCCTAAGACTTAGAGCTCAATTTTTTTAATAAATAGGGTGAACATGAATTAGTTTTCCCCTCTTATCACCCCTTGTTACCCTTCTCATCATTGTGACCTCGTCAATCATCCTACAAAGCCAATAAATGACCTGAAACTTATTTATTATTCATTACCTCTCAATTAATTTAGTCAACGTAATTATATTATCACTCAAACAATCAAATTGATCGACGAATTATCTATGAAATCAAATAAATTCAATAAAAAATCAAACTAAAATTCATGGATCCCTTGCATATATCATAGTTTTAAAATCATGTCAAATGTCACAAATTCCCCCTTTCATATGTATTGACTAGGGCACATCTAGGGTTATGACATTTTCAATTAAATCAATCAATTAAATCACTCAACGTCATTCAAAATTGTTTAAACCTTATCCCTTACATATATTACTACCTAGAGCATTGTCAATACAATCACTCCAAATTGTATAACATCATAATCACTCTCACTCGACACATATATCATTTCCTAGGGAATTATAAAGAAATCAATATCACTCCCTTGTATGTCTTATTTCTTGGGTCATCATCAAAACCACAAAACAATCCCTTTTGTCAATTATCACTCCCCATAATAAATTCTCTACCATTTATTGTCTCCACTCCATATCACATCTCCATACTAAGATTTTACGTCATATGTTAAAACAATCTTAAAATTATTTAGGGATTCATCTATCTTATCCCTTATTGCATGACCCATAGAGGAGACATCACCCTTCCTAACTTCATCATCTTTATTATTCAAACAGTCATTACTTTTCACGATCACAATAAATCTTCAAAGAGGTGGAAAATATATACAATTGACAATATTAATTTTACTAATTTTCCCTCTCTAATATTACTAGCATTCATCCTACGCATGCTAACATTACCCTTTATCCCATTCTCCTAACATTATAATTAAAAATCACTTAACACTAATAAAACGCTCTCATATATTTTAGGAATTTAATATTCCTAACCACCAACCCCACCTATTAAGGTAGCCTCTCATACTAATCATTCTTCTAATCCACTGAGTAACACATAACCACATCTAGAAAATTCTAAGCTAATCTAAGAACTCTCTACCACCTTTCTAGAATTCTCTAATTCTAGATCCTTCTCATTCTACCACCTTCCATGAATTTTTAATTCATGGAAATTTCTCTCCCTCTAGAATCTTCTACCCTCACATTCATCCTCCACCCTTGATCTAATCCAACATGGATTAATCCTAGCCCCCACTTATCATAAAAATCAATCCACTACCCTCCATGCAAGATAACTAAAATAAAAATCACTATCAACCCTTTCCATCTTAAGCTCAAACAATCCTACTACAACAAAGCGCTACTAAATTTGGAGTAAACAACAAGCAATCAAATCTGAGACACCAAAATTGGGTCACACTCCCCTTGGTCCCTCATCAAATAACCAACTTGAACACACTCACCTAACCATGGCCCCTTTCACCCCACTCTAATATTAATTTAACTAATTTAATTAAATTAATCCATGTTCTCATAATATTTCTTATTTAAAAATCCTAATTAAAATAATTCCCACACCACCACCTCACCTAGCCACCTCACCCCAAATCTATTCTTAGTATGTTTCCATAACTAAAGACCTACCTAAACCCTAAAAATAAAATCCTACATTCCTCTAACCACATTCCTTCCCATTAGAAAAGCAGCTTCCATTCTAATCATGAAGGAAAATGAACAAGATCCAAGAAATCAAGTAGATCTGCCCATTTTAGAAAACCTAAGAAATCCTACCCTAACCGATGTCGGGTCACCCTAAATCGCCACTTGGTCAACCCAAAACTCGTCATTGGTTACCTTTATTACCTTTGGTAACCTTATTTTGAGGTTGGAACATTCGGAGAAAATAAAAAGAAACCGAGTTGCATGCAATCGAACCAACATTCACACACACATCTCGAACATCCACCCGATGATCAAAAGTGACCACAGAGCCATTTTACATTCACGAGAGCATCCTGGGAAGCACCATCACCACACCAAACTCCATCCATTTAATCAACTGCCATTTCCATCCAGCCATCAAGCTCATATAATAGTAAGTATACCTCCACCAACTTGGTCTAATACACCATAATATCTCTTATTATTATTTTTATCAGATTAAGTTGTTGCATCTCCATTTCTTCATTTCTTATCAGTTTGTAACTGGGCCTTTCCCATTATTTACATCATTAGATTACCCATCCTCACTTGTTGTTCATCCCTGACCACATTTGAGACCTCTACAACCCTCAAACCTACCCCACCACCTACATCAAATCCCAGATCAAGCCCTCTAATCATTTTCTTTTGAGTTTCCTTTACCTCAACCATACTGACGCCGGTTACCCATAACCGTTGCTGGTTTCACTTAAACCAACATCAGTCATACCAGACCGACATCAATCTCTATGTTTTACCCTCAGACCAAGAAAAATCCTAAATTCCCCACCAAATACCTAAAACAATTGCAAAACCGGACCTAACCGGTTCCGATACTCATTGCAGAGACCTTGCCCTTCAGATTCAATCATAGCTTAGCGTGTTGTGAATGAATTTTCTTATTGTACTCAAATGAGATACCTAAATAATTTTAACTACAGTACGATTTCATTTATTGTTAACATTAAATTGTTTTAAATAGTGGATTGACAGCCTTTTGTGGAGTATCACATTTCTCGGAACTAGCATACGCTAGGTAGTCCACTGTCATATGCTATTTAATCTCTTTTGGTGGTCTTGTTGTTCATTTCAAGTAGTTCCTCCTAGCCAAAAGGAAGCTCTCACGATCAGCTATGGATCAAGAAGTCATACGTGCACAACAACCTTCAACCAACTTTTTAACAGGTATTCCTCCTAGCCCTTTTACCCTTATCTGTTTCGTCACATTCCGAGAAACGCTCTAAGAATCAAGTGAAACATTTTGGCATGCCCAGTGGGACCCATTCGGGGTTCCTTGCATTTCTTCATTTCTAGGTGAAAATTTGTATGTTTGTTTCCTTTCTGAAAGGTTCTCACATTAAATTTCTCCTTGGAATCTTGTCTTCTATTGTCTCAAAGCAATCATGTTTTGGTGCTATAAAAAGAACTCTTCTTCTCTTTCATTTATACTACATTAGTGAAAGATCATATTCTCTCATGTTCATCTTTTTGTGTCATCGAATTCAATATTTTTATTTGGGCTTAAAATCAACTACATTTCATTATGTTTCTTTGCATTAGCTCACATTAAATGAGGGCAACCTATACGCTGGAATTCATGCCCAACTAATGGTTGACAAATGAATCATAGAAAAGAACTTTCTTTCTCTTTCTCTCTTGGAGTCTTACCAAACATCACAAAATTGAAAAATACACACATTCTTCAACAACATCTCACCCGGAAGAAGTTTTAGGTGATCACATGATCACGGTATAGGAGCCACCTAGCTCATTACTTCTGTCAAGTCATTATCTCAAAGGACGGCCCGCCCCCACCATAACATAACCTAAAACCTCTCCTTATAGATCTTCTTCTTCGTAGGAAGCCTTCCTCACCAAAAACTCTAATCTAAGTTCATGAGTCGGTATTTTAAATAGCATAAGTTGAACAAACATAAGCAAAAGAGCACTCTTAGGATCGTATTTTTCTTAGTGTTTCTTCTTGGCTTGTGTTTTGAGGTGAGAGGACATGTTCTTCGTCTTTTATTTCTCCTTGGACGCTCCTCGTCATAGTTGGTGTATTCCAACTTCGTCTGAGTGTGCCTGGACCCCATTTTCATCATTCTCAGAGTTCTAGGTTTGATTCCACATTTGATTTTAAATCACAACCACCTTTTTCTTCATCTTTGTTTCAATTTCACAGTAACCAGTGTCGGTCCAGTGACCATTGTTAGTTACCCTCTGACTATCACTGGTTTTACCCAACCGGCATCGGTTTATTGTTCTTTTGGTTAACCTACCCAAAAGGACACCTGTTTCATATTATTTGTTATTCAGAGTCTCTGTAACTCTCATCATCTTCTCGTCTGATAAAATCCATCTACATCTTATCTACCTAGTAGATTATTAGCCTTTTGCCTTGTTTTGGAAAACTAATCTTTTCCACATGACCCGACCATGGTTACTGTGGTGACATCAATTTACCTAACCGGCATCGGTTAGCCTGTGTAATTTTCTAGCTAACATTTTTACCCAATCCACCTACCACCACATGTTTTTCCTATTTCTATTGTATTTCTGTGTCATTTACAAAAACCAGTCCTACCAAATCAGTACTTGTTCACATGGTGCTGACTCATAGCCAAGCAAATGCCCTCATATTCCATGCTAGTTGTCAACCACTCCCACCTAGTCCTTCACCACCTTCCATTCTATCACCCATGGATCCTACCCAACCTATCACTATTGCCACAGGTGATGAGGAGTTCACACGACTCCTTGACCGAATCATGTTGCCTTATAGTTCTATCTTTCCCACTCATCCACTCGAGATGCCTCGGGTCAGTTGATATACAACATTCCCATATCTATCCCCTTGACTCTCATTCCTACTTCCATGTCAGTCCCTTCTAGCTCCCCTCTACCCGCACCTACCTCGCCTTGCCCCTATTCATTTCACGGTTAGGTCATATACCCTGTATAACCACCGCATCTACCACATCTATTTCACTGTAACATCCATTATACCTTCTTCGACCACCCAGAACATAACTTCATCCACACCTATTGTCTCACATATACCCATAGCAACAAAACCACCCCTGGTGTCAATGACCCCTACTCCATTTCAAAACATTGTCCTTTCTATTCTATAGTCCTTAGCCCCATCACTACTAGAGTCACATCGACCCTTCTACCTCCATAGACATACTATCAGTGGCCTCTTGTTTCATCTATCATTCATTCTAGGTACATACCCCCTATCTTAATCCCTCATTCTCAACCTACCCATGCGGCATCGTGAAATACTAGAATTCCACCTCCATCATATTTCCAACACCAACCCTCTTACACTACAAGAGGTACCCATCCATCACCACCTACCAATGACCTCATCAAGTTAATGATGGAAAAGATGCAAACATTGGAGGCATTGGTTTCTCGGCTCACACAACTCTCTCACCTATGATGAAATTTGTAATGAGCCCATACACCCATCCATTCCTATTCGTCCATATCTCATACATTGGGAAATGCCTAAATTTAATCGCTTCAAGTAGCAAGAGGACCCGCAACAACATTTTCGGTCTTTCAAACATGGGTGTTATCTGATCACCCATGATGACACTTTACTTCTGAGGACCTTTCCCATGTCTCTGACCGGGCCTATGTTAGACTGGTATAGTGGGTTACCTAGACATTCTATCTACTCATTTAATTAGGTAGCCCAAGCCTTCTTGGATCACTTCTCCATCAACATTGTTAAGAAGGTTACCATGACTGACCTCTACTCTACACGTCAATATGATGACGAGTCTATCGCAGATTTTGTCACTCGTTGGCATAGCTTGATCAATCAACTCACATTCCAATTACCACAAACTGAACTCATAGAGCTCTTTACGCGGGCTTGTGCTAGACATATTTCACCAACCCTGCAGGTGCAAAATTTCTGAACCTTCGATGAGGCATTCACCATGGCACGAAAGCTAGAGATTCGGGCCATTGAAGAAAAGAAAATCCAACTACGAAATAAGAATGTGGAATTTAAGTCAAATGATACCTCTTCTTCTTCAAAACCATAAAATAATTATTCAAAAGCCAAGGGAACCGCTAATGTAGTGGTACTCAAGGCTAGCCCAACTCATCCATCAAATCAGGCTAAGCCCTCATCTAATCTTTCCCCTATCCAGACTTTTCAATTCGAATTTAGAACAATGGAAATACACCCCAATTGGGGAGCCTTATTCTTCTATTTTAGAAAAGCTCATTAAAGCTGGGGCCATCACCCTTCCTCCTATAAAACCACACACTAGTTTTGATCCTACTCGCCCCACACTGCGTGGTACAAAGAGCACAACTTCTGCAACTATCATCAGGTAAAAGGTCATAATGATGGAAATTACATCACTTTCAAGAACATTTTCTAGGAAATGCTTGAGAATGGTGAGTTAGTCTTGGATAATCTGAATGCACCTGCCAATCAAAACCTGCACATCTTCAAGAAACCATTTCCTAATCATGCCCCTTCTTCTGACCAAACTAGAGAGACCTCAACTAATGATAACAATACCCATGAGGTCCATGCTATTTTCAGTGATGCACCAGTTGCTTCCCAATTACCTCATATTCCTTCCATAGAGGAAATCCTATCCCGAAGTCCTCCACCTACACATGAACCCACTTCACCTATTCCTCCACCCATAGAGGAACACCCTTCATCTCCTCCCTCACCTATGAAGGAGCCTTTTGTTAACATCGAGACCACTTCACCTTTGGCTTCTCCACCTAGAGAACCGTCACCAATAGTACCTCTCCGACCCAGGGAGACACTTGTTCATCTCCTCCACCCACAGAGGAGCACCCATCATCTCCTCCACCTATCAAAGATCCAGTAGAAATGTTGTTACCTCTAGGTGACCATTCTCCATCAGCCACCCAAGATCCTGTTGACTTACTTTTGGCTCTCTTACCCACAGAGGATGAAGCTAGTGATTTCCCCATTTCTAAAACACATTTTATGGGAATCACCATTGGATCCACATTAACCTCACCTACGAAGTGCCATTCTCATGCTTAGCTAATCACCTGGATTATGTTAATAGAGAACTTTGGGGTTTCTTCTACTTCTGTATCAACACAAATGTAGATGTCACTCGTTAACACCTCCACTATCTATCCAAAAGTATTTCGTCGACCGAACCAAACACAACCACAACTATCATAAATTCTTCCATGATACCACTCATGTCTCAACTTACACCTCTACCCATAACCCAACATGCATCTCGCATCCAAACCCACACCTACATCATCTTCCTTGCCTAAACCTATTACTACTTTAGGGGTCAACCTAATGGCTAGCCTTACTCATCCACCCATCAAATTAGATTTAGTGACACCCTCCAAAACTAACACCGAATTTAACTTGGCCCCTAAAAAGAAGAACCAATCTCCTAGATCTCATACCCCAAACTTTTCAACCACACCCTTATTGCCTTCACCCCTTTTCGTCCATCCTAGGACCTCACCCTACTACCGTCTAAGAAACCCTCATCCACCATAGAAACCAAAATGTAGCAACCCATTTCCCCATCACAAACCTCTAATATTCCCAAGTGCCCCATACAACCTCCGCCCCACACCTATAACCTTTTTACCACCCATACCTCCAATACCATTAATAACTTTGTCACTATGCATGACACTTCCTTCCCTTTCCCTTACATATCCTGCACAACCTACACCATCTACCTCCATAGCACCTCGGTTATCCCCATGGGTAACCCACCCTCTTCTACCATCCACTTTTCCCTCTAAATATTGTGCACCCATATCACCTTTACCCAAGAAGGTGCAACCTAAAGGAAAAAATCTGCTACCCTCTAATAAGGTAGTTAAACCAACCACACACTCTATTGCTAGTTCATCTACCATGCCCCTACCCAAGCAGACACGACCAACACCTAAGACCATAGCTCAACCCACTCCCCCTCTTGCAAAGACTCTTCCTAAACATTCGATCCGCACCTACACCCAAACCTGCATTCACCTCCCATCATGATCCACTAGCAAGATCCTATGCCAAAATCTTAACCAATCTCCTCGAGACTTTTTCATCACATTACCACCTCTTAAACCTTACGACCCATTCAAATCCAAAACAAAAGGGTTTGAAAAACTAAAATTTACCTACCATTGTGTGCCAAGACACGATGTAGCAAAATCAGTAAGGCTTTAAAACCACTGCTCTTCTAATTGTTTCCTCCTAAAAAAATTTTGACGATGATGATCTTCTCGATGAGGACCCCATTTTTCCAGCACCAATTTCCTTATTTCTTCCCTCATTTCCTACTCAGCGACCAAAATCTCCACCCCCATAACTCTTAGAGCCATCCTTGAGATTCAAAATTAACATGGTTCATATCAAAGAACTTGCCAAGTCTCCACCCAAATGTCAGTGTGCCCAACTCATTTCACAAAGTTCCTTCCCACCTCTTGGCTTCGATCTTCCCATCATTACACCTTTCATGTCTCCCCTACTTCATCTACCTCCCACCTCAAATCAACATGATCCACATTGTTACCCATCCTCGAAAGGAAAAAGGCAAGGAAAAGGCAACAAACCCGCCAACCAACCCTATACCCAACATAATATCTACACCCACACTTAAAATCACTATCCGTGGACCCACATATCCTATTTCTAATGGGGTTACACATCGTGTGATGCTCAAACAATTACACTAATCCTCCCTCAAAATGTCCCTATATGACCTCATCCAAACCTCTAAATCCCATTATAAAGCTCTCATGGAGGTTCTTCAGTCTATTGAGGTTTTACCTAATGACCCCACACCCATAGCCTCCATTATTACACCTCATCATGTAGCCTCTCTCACCAAATTACCACCTTCTTCTACACCTTCACCTACTCACCAAGTAGCCACCCTCAGCTTCTCAGATGAAGAGATCGCACCACACCAAACTGATGACCCTGATCCAACCCTTTTCATCTCCATCCATATTGATAATATACGTGTACGACATGTTATGATCAATGGGGGCACTAGCATTAATATCATCTCCTCCCATGCATTCGACCAAATGCGCATACCCAAAAATTACATGCATAAACATCCTATCATGTTGCATTCATTTAATGATGTTATCACTTCTACACTTGGCACCGTCATCCTCCATGTTTGCGTGGGCCCTTGTACTATTCCAGAGTTATTTTACGTCTTGGAGGGGGAATTTCAATATAACATGTTGCTTGGTAGACCCTGGATTCGTGTTATGGGTTACGTTCCTTCCACTTTACATCGTTTTGTGAAGTTTGAGCATGAAGGTCACACCTATACCATTCAGTTGACCCATCACCTTTAAAAACCTGCAACATGCTTTACTGACCCAATGACATGCTTGTACCCATTAAGGCATCTACATCCATGACCACTTCCTCTTTACCTAAACCTCCACTCACCAATGTTGCTGCTGCCTCAACCGCACCTAACTCCTCCATTCCTACCTCTTCCATGACCTCCACGGCCGACACACAGCCGACCTCCCGAATTAGTGGCTCCACCTCTAATCCAATCTCTAACACATTGTCTATCCCAGCTACCCACATATCGACCACCAATCCCTTAGAAGGTGTTTTTCAATGCCTCACTCTAGGGAGTATCGCCTATATAATTTCAACACATTCCTTACTCCACAAGAGTATGGAAGCCTTCACCAACACCCTCACTATGATCACTGCATAAGAGACCATCTCATTTACTGGTCCTCCCCACCTTCACACCAATCTCACCTATGGGGGACTTGATACTTCCACTTATACACCAAACCACCATCACAAACCCACCCCTTTTCTACCAACCTCTAGTCACTCACCAATCACCACTTCACCCACACCTTCCTACACCAATGTGTGTGGAAAGGTTTTGGTTTGGATTTTACTGAGCAAGGTCATCACCTTTGTTATTACATGTATTACCCACAAACATAATGACCATAGTGGTATCAGCTTTGCTGAATTACCTACCAACAAGGCTCGCATTGAACTCATTGAGGATATTGACCCTTCTCTATCTTCTCCACCTTCTTCACCATGCTCCACATTCTTCACCACCTTCACCGAGGCATAGTCGATGGATCCAGAATCCATTCCTACTATCTTTTCTTAAAAACTTTACTTAGCCTTAGTTTTTGTTACCACCAAACTTCACCATTACCTACTCAACCACAAAACCTATGTCGTGATCAACACCAACCCCTTACACTTCATGTATTCCAAACCTTACCAAAATCAACGTGCCGCATGCTAGCTTATGCTTAGGTTCGACCTTAACCTCAAATTCATCCATTAAAATTTCATCAAGGGCCAAGCTATTGCCAACCAATTGGCCGACGCACCTATTTCTTATGGGATCAACCCTCTAAACTTGACTTTCCAAATGAGTCAATTCTTTACCATTTCCACTGGATGAACCCGCTTACCAAATGAAAATCTTCTTGATGGTTCCAAGTGTCGGCATGGGGGTGGGGCTAGTGTTATCCTCATTCCTCTTGATGGTGAACCCATGCATTTTTTTTCAAACTCGATTTTTATTGTACAAACAATATTTCTGAATACGAAGCACTCGTATTGGGTCTCCAGGCTACTTACACCTTAGATGTTAAGTCAATCAATATCTTTGGTGATTCTCAATTGGTCATAAACCAAGTCAATGGTATATTCTAGTGTCTCAATGAGATACTTCAAAGTATAAGCATCCTCGGGACATACTTTTGACCACCTTCGATAGTTACGCCCTTTAAACCATGCCATGTTCTACCAAAAAATTTGTAGATACCATCACCTGCTTGACTTCTCAGATACCTGCTTTGCCCACCAACTCTAAAATCTTGGTCATCCTACAAAGACTCCAATCACCCTCTTACTTATCTCATGAATTTTATTCTATCGGAATCCAATGTTGCTTCTAACCCTAGCGACCTTTGGTATAAACAATACTCAAACTATCTTTCCCTCTCCATCTTGTCTCCAGACCTCACTCATAATGGACAACATGCCTTTCTTAAAAGGGTCTCTCGTTACGTCATCATGGGTATCCTCCTCTATAAGTGTGGATTTTATGGTATTCTCTTACGGTGCCTTATGAGTTACTGAAATTTCTTATACCGTTAAGGAAATGTGTGATGGAATATGGGGAGGTCACTTCATTGGTCTTGCGGTTGCTAAGCATATTATTCACCTATGATATTACTAGCCAACCCTTAACCATGATTGTTGTGACTACGTTAAGTGTTGTGTAAAATGTCAACAACATGCCAACCTTCATCATACACCTAGTCATGACTTACAGGTCACTCGTGACCTTTGGCCCTTCTCTCAATGGGGTTTGGACCTTGTCGGAGAAATCAATCCCCATTCTTCCCAACAACATCAATGGATAATCACCACTACCAAATATTACACCAAATGGGTTGAAGCCATGCCTCTCATCTCCATGAAAGCCGAGAAGATATGTGAGTTCATCAATCATCACATTATCTGCTAATTTGGCATTCCACATCACCTCATCACCGATATGAAAATAATTCAAAAATAAAACCTTGTGAAAAATTTGTGACACCTTCGGTATTCAACTAATTTTCTCGTCACCATATTACCCACAAACCAACAGCCAAGATGAATCCACTAATAAAACCCTAAAAAAATTCTCATGAAAGTAGTTAACGATACTTTGGGAAGGACTGGCATACGCACATTCCTTTTTCCCTGTGGGCATACCGTCTTCTTATTCGCACTTCCACATCATGGACTTTACCACACCTTTTTCTCTGGTCTACGGTATAGAGGTCCTTCTCCCTCTCGAAGTCTAGATTCCATCACTTCATATTTCTCTCCATGACAAGCTCAATGATAATGAATTTCACTAGAAACATTTAGCACAACTTGAGTTATTAGAAAAACGTCGTCTTAATGCTTTGGACTATCTCCAAGTTTACAAAAAATGCATCAAACGCGTTCTATGACAAATATGTTCATGAAAAAACCTTCCAAGTTGGTGACCACGTCTGAAGGGAAATCAACATGTAACCAAAGCGAGAAAAAATTAAACGAGGAAAATTTGATCCTAATTGGCTTCGACCATACATTGTGACTCATGCTTATGGATTAGGTTCTTATAGTTTATCTTTACTTGATGGTAAACCCAAACCTAAGCCCCTGAATGCCTTGCATCTTTGACCATTATATTATTAACTTGCAGTCCTACCTCACCTTCTCACCTCTCCTCTTTTCATGCTCATCCCTTGAGCGCCATTCACTTCCCTCCTTTCACTATACCATCCCCAATAATTAAACAAGAATCACGTGCATACCCATCACTCTCTTACCCTCTCTTAAATATGTGTACTATAGCCCTGCACATGGCATGATTCTCATGGATACTTTTTGTCTTCTTTCAGATGAGATCCCATGGTCATTTCACCTTGCTTTCTAAACAAGAATCTGATTCCTCACTTTAGTCTTATCCATGACTTAAAATCCCTCACATGGGATCTAACTCCTTGAGTCAAACTTCCAATAAAAATATGACTCCCTCAAAAAATACATCTTTCTCTCTACATCGTTGCTATAAATAGATTGATCCCTCAAAGGACAACTATGTAAGGCCTGCTTCAAAAAAAACTGAATCTTCCTGCATCGATCAGCTTCGTGAAGACCTCAAGGAGTCAATTTCCTCATCCCATATTGATTTAGTATACAAATCCTTGAGTCAGGTTTTTAGTTTAGGCTTGCATCGATCAGCTTCTCGAAGAGGAAATTAAGACCTCAAGGAGTATACAAATCCTTAAGTCGGGTTTTAGTTTAGGCATGTATTTATTTCCATCACATATACAAATCAAAATAGCAAGTTAAACACAACCATATATACATCATACCATAATCACCATCATCTCTATAAATAAATCATCCAAACATGTGTATCCATATACATGACTCTCAAATATCTTCGGCACACAGGCCGGTGTATATAAAAAATCTCAAAAACTCTCATTTACATCCTCACTATCTTCGGCATGTAGGCCGGTATATATGTCAAAAATACATGGATCTAAATCATCTCCCCATCTGATATCCAATCCTATCTCATATGTATCCTCCTCTGCTCCTCTAGCCCGGTGTCTGGCTGACCTCCCTCCGCCTTGCCATGGTCAGGCTCTGATGGTCCTACCTCTGGAGCTGGCCTCCGTACACTAGTGGCCTCACCCTTACCTAGCCCCTGGGCTCACTGGCCCCTTGTGCTCTCCACACTATGTGTGTGATCTGCTCCTCTCACTTGAGGCTTGTTGTGTTATGTGTTTGGCATATGATAAGACATATATCCTCGCTGCCATCAAATGATCCTGGTAGTATCTCACCTCACCCATGGCATCTCTCAATCTAATAGTGAGTATTGTCTATGGTGGTGCCATCGCCTCGACCCCCTACTCCAACCTAAATAATGGGACCACTGACCACTCCCCTGTGGTGGTGTCATCGGCCCTAGAGCCTACACTGTACTTGGTCTGAAGGGACGCTATCTATCTTTGCACGTGCCAGCCACTAGCCCTAAAAACTTGTAACCTATCCCTGCACCATGGCTAAATGGCCCTACAAACCTGTCACCTACACCTATAGGGTGGCTACCTACACCCCATCTCCATCTCCACCCTCTCCCTCTCCCTCTAATGCGGGTTTTGGTCCCTATACTCCCTATACAGCAGCCACCTATGCTGTAGAGTCACAACTTATGCCTCGGCCCCTGTTAAATGTCCATGTACTATGCCTAACTGGGTCACCATGGTAGCCACCTTTCCCTATAGGGTGTCTCTTTGAACCATGATGGTAGCTAAATCTGGCTTCCCCGGCCTCAGCAGTACTACTTGTAGTTGTGTAGCCCACCACTATCTCGTGCACATCTATCACCTCGGCATCATCATCTATCATCGGTCAAGCGGCCGATCCTCCCTGCCCGATCAGCAATGGAGGTCATGGTGGAGACATAGGCCTTTCCACATCATCTCTCCTATATTGAGGGAAGGGTGGAGGTATATCCTGTGGCAAACTAAACTACCGTCTGACCTGATCTATAGGTATCATCTCATGCTCCCCACCCAGCCCCTCTATCCATTTATAAATTTGTAACCCATCCAAATCTGTTTCCATCTTCTGTATGAAGGATAGCCTACATATGGCCTCCAAATGATTTCCATACTGGACAACCCCTCCAGTAATCACTTGTAATAGGCTACATCATGTGTCACTCTCACCGCTTGGCACTCTCCCATAACCGACACCCATCACCTATAGCCCACTCAAACAAAACCTAGCTCGAATGCATCGGCTCAGGGCATACCAACTAGGCACACACACACAATGTGCTCATAGGCCCAACAATGTAAAAATAATGTGCAACCAAGACAAATCATCGTAGTCACCCTTAAGCCAACAACTCCTGTATAGTTGTACTAAGAATGTAGGCACCCATGCAAACCAAGTCCTACTCTCCACCATGTCATATAGAACCCCCATTAGTGACCATGGGAATCTCCCACCCTCTTCATCTGGCGATAAAAAATAACAGACTACCTTCATCAAAAGCACTACCATCCTCATCTCCTTGGGGTAGTCTCGATACATCACCCTGTAGCTCATACTTGGACTTGTGGAATCCTAACAATGTCATCCCCTCTCCAAACACTGGTAACAATAACTCCTTAGATGCCTCTGAGGAGATTGAGTACACTTGTGTACCTACTATAGGTAGTCATAGGATCTTGTAAACATCCTCTAGGGTGATCGTGATCTCACCCATCGAGAAAATGGAATGTATTGGTTTCCGTATCCCATCTATCAATGAGGGAAACCATAAAAATCACCTCCCAGGACTACGTTTTGGTAGCGTCTAACCCTAATTAGGCCCACATCTACAACATGGATCCACTCCTCGCATGTCATCTCCCTCGTATCTCCATGAGTAAGGGAGGTACCCTATCCCTCATACATAGTTGGTCCCTGGCCTGTATACAACCAATCATAATATTAACACTTGACCACACCTACATGCAACCTTGCTACCCCCTTCTATACCACTTACCCTAACTAAATCAACCTTTCACCTATATCTATGCCCTAAATCAACACTACCTATCTACCCATGCCTCAAACCCTCACCTATTTCCATTTTTCCCCTCTCACCGATCTTCCTTATTCACCCACCTACCCATACCCATAACTTTTCCCCTACCTAAATTTCCCTACCCTACCTATCTATTTGTAACCCATCCATTTTAGCTCCTTAAGGGCTTGCCTCTTTATCCTTCCAACATTGGCATCGGTCAACATCGGTGACCATGGTCCAATAATAACGGGCATCGGTCATCACATCTATGACTGATACTAGTCCTTACCCACTGATGTCGACTAAGAGTAAACCGACATCGGTCAGCTGTCGTGGTGATGACAAACCCATGACATCATGCCCTATTTCTACCCACACTCCTCCTTTCTACCCATTTCCCCCACTAATACCTACCCAATACCTATTCCCACCCCTCACTTACCTAAATCTACCCTCCCTTGTTCCCCTTGTCTCATTACATTCCCGACATTAAAATTTTCATGTTTCCCCCAAAAAATTGTTTCCCTCCTCCACCTACTCAAAAATTAAAAAAAGTGGAATGGGCTCTTACCTCATCACGTTGTCATCTACATGGTGGCACCTCGGGCCGTTGCACAGGTCCACCAATCCCTCTCCTACCTCTGCCATCACCAATTACCCACTGGCTCAATCAAATCAAATCAATCACCCAATCAAATCATCGTGCTTGTAGACCCACCTTTTGACTAACGATCACTTGCTCTACGGCTTGCCAACTCAGCTCTCTATTTCGTTTGGTCACTTTCTACCTATTTATCTCTTTCTTGTCATTTTCGCTATGTGGAAAATGACAAATGATTTTCAAAACACGACACTTTTTCTTTTTATAACCTTCCCGACTTGACCGGATATGATTTTACCTTGATCAACATCAATCATGTGCCCTAGCCTACCATGGTCAGTCCATGGTGACCGACATCAGTTCATTATGACCATTGTCGGTTATCTTGCTTAGTCTTATTACTACCCACTACCCCTAATTTTCTGGCCTAAATCCTTTTTACCTCACCCACACCTGACTTAGACACTTCACTTTACCCTCTTGACCTCATCATTTCCACCTAACCTCTTCATCATTTAGGGACTTGTTATTTTTCCCATACCTCATCCCTACCCGTCTGCTATGATCTAGCTACTTGGACTGGAACATTGCTAGTGACCTCGTGACCTCATGTTCTCGTTATACCTTGTGACACTTTATTACTTTTGTGTTTTTGATCTAATGGCCTTACCTTGCCTCTTGCCATGATAGTTTATCCCGACCCAACCTTTGGTGTACTGCGAACATACCTAAATGTTCATGCACTCGACATGCGTTGTGTTTCATGATCATATCCTATACCTTGGATACCGGAATCACCTCACCTTGTTTGGATAAACCTATCAACCTTAGACAATGTAGAGTTTGCTGCTCTTTCAACTTGGTATTGTGCTGCAATTTATATGTGTGTGTGCGTTTGACTATTACTACCTTTGACCCTGACCCATTACCTGGATTACCCGATTGGACCTTTACCCCCTCACCACTATTGTCCACCTTCCTCTTCATCACATTCACCTTTTATCAAACCACTCACTGATTTTTCCTTTTGCCTCATCAATTCCTGGTTTGAGGGGGAGCACCTTCACCCACACATGGGGCAACCACATCTTATTTTTGTCAGCGTCACTTACCAATACAAGCTACGCAACAAAAAGGGGAAAAATGTAGACACCAAAATTGGGTCACACTCCCCTTGGTCCCTTGTCAAATAACCAACTCAAACACACTCACCTAACCATGGCCCCCTTTCACCCCATTCTAATATTAATTTAATTAATTTAATTAAATCAATCCATGTTCTCATAATATTTATTATTTAAATATCCTAATTAAGATAATTCCCACACCACCACCTCACCTATACACCTCACCTAGCCACCTCACCCCAAATATATTCTTAGTATGTTGCCATAACTAACTAAGACCTACCTAAACCCTAAAAATCAAATCCTACATTCCCTCTAACCACATTCCCGCCCGTTAGAAAAGTAGCTTCCGTTCTAATCCGCGAAGGAAAATGAACAAGATCCAAGAAATCAAGTAGATCTTCCCATTTTAGAAAACCTAGGAAATCCCGCCCTAACTGATGTCGGTCACCTAAACCATTTTCACTTAACTTTTGAACCATCTTCGGTTACCTTTTATTCCCTCTGGTAATCTTATTTTGAGGTTGGCACATTCGGAGAAAATAAAACAAAACTAGAGCTACAAGCAAGCAAAACCAGCATTTGCACACGCATCCCGAACATCCACGGCCGGTGTTAGAAGTGACCACAAAGCCATTTTGCATTCACGGGAGCATCTTGGGAAGCACCATCACCACACCAAACTCCATCCATCTGATCAACTACCATTTCCATCTAGCCATCAAGCTCATATAATAGTAAGTATACCTCCACCAACTTGGTCTAATACACTATAATAGATTTTATTATTTCAGTTATCAAATTAAGTTGTTGTATCTCCATTTCTTCATTTCTTACTAGTTTTTAATTGGGACTTTCCCATTATTTATGTCACTAGATTACCCATCCTTGCTTGTTGTTCATACTGACCACATTTGGGACCTCTGCAACACTAAAACCTACCCCACCACCTACATCAAATCCTAGATCAAGGCCTCTAATAATTTTCTTTGGAGTTTCCTTTACCTCGACCATACCGACGCTGGTTACCCATAACCATCACCAGTTTCACTTAAACCGACATCAGTCTTCCCAGACCAACATCAGTCTCTCTGTTTTACACTCAGACCAAGAACAAAGCCTAAATTCCCCACCAAATAGCCAAAACAGCCCAAAACCAGGACCACGACCAATACTTGATACTCTAACAAAGACCTTTCCCTTCAAATTTAATCATAGCTTAGCCTATTAACAAATTTTCTTATTTTATTCAAATGAGATACCTAAATCATTTTAACTTGATGCAGCCTAGAATTCTCAGATAACACCTAGTCATGCTGGCACATCACTCAGCACAGGCTGAGTGCTCACCCGAAGTATGCCAAGGTACCAGGTCCCTCTTTAGGGTTGTTGTAGTAGGATGGTAGCATTGTGAAATGATAAAGACATATATTTAGAAACTAATCCACCATTACATAGTGATACCAAACCAGATCTATAAAAGCATGCATTTACATATAAATCATCAAGAAATCAATAGTATGTAATGATAACACATAGAAGACACTTTGGTTCGGACAATATTCTTCATATTTTAAACATGACAATGAAACAAAAGCTGGATACAATAATAGTCATGCGTGCATGGATCTGTTACAATTATCCAGTCTCATGCACTTCATGAATCTCTAGCCCTTTGACACCATTGTCTATCAACTAGGTGGTTCATCTAATATATAGGGTGGGGAACTTTCCCTTCACCACTAACTATGCCAAAAATAGGTTGCACACTAATAATATGTATATGTATATGTATATGTATATATAATCATAAATAAAAAAGTATCATATTGTTGTTTGTTTTCCCATGTATTGTCATACCCCACTAGTTTCATTTTGATGGGTGCATAATTATATCTGGTTATAGGTGATAATATGTTGGTTATCTTACCCAACATGATGATTATACTATAATAATAGTTATGCTTTTGGTTATAATTATGTTTGAGTTCATTATCAACAAAGGTTGATAACGGTGGCTTGTTATTTTGTTGCCAATTTACTTCTCTTAACATCGTTGCACTATTGTGTTGATATTTATTCCTACAACATTGTACATACTATTTTATTATATACTCTTTGTGATTATAATTGTTGTGATGGCCAGGTTAAATTTTAAAAATAAATAGTCATCGATCATAGTTGGCGGGTCATCAACCTAGGCACATAAATTATTTGAATTTAAGCCATTATAACTTTAGTCAATCAAACTATTATTTTCCCGATCATGAAATGATAATAAAATAGGGAATTTATAGTTGTGATACACACACACACACACACACACACACACACACACACACACACACACACACACGTGTGTGTATACATATTTATTTATATTTGCGATGTATGGTCTGACCATATTGAGGTTAATGTTTATTTTATTAAATAAAATTGGTGGCACCTTGGTCGAGATACCACCCAAGCTCGAGAAGCCAACAATTTGGGAAATCTAACCGTGGCATTACCCACATCGTCGTGTTTAAATGTATTGTATTGGAATTTTAAAAGGATAATGGCCATCTCTCTAAGTACTCGTTTGAATAATTAAAACGGTATTGGATCATTCAATGAGCCATCCTATGAGATATGGAGGTAGAGGTCTTCTTCCATATTTATCTAGCAAGGAAGAGATGGAAGGTGATTAGAAAACTATATAAAAAGGGATGGAAACTAGATTTAGGTACCATTTTCATTAATGGCATTAATCTCAAACCCTATGGGCATGGGGAGAAGCGAGAAGCTTCTCAAGGAAGCTACTGCCAAACTTAGAGTTATTTTTTTTCCATTTTTGAAGGTTTTCCTTTCACCTCCCGAGATTTGCATGGAGAAAATAGAGGGAGATATTTTCATGCAATCTAGTTTTAGCTCTGCATGTATTTTTAACTAATAGTGAGCTTTTTCTAGCTATTAATTGCCAATTTTATCATAAGAATGAATTCTTTTTCGATTTGGGTATTGTTCTTGTTTGGTTTCTCGGAAAACTTGTGAGAGTTTGCTTGAAAAGGATTCTTGTTGCACATAGATGACTTAAAAGGAACTTGAAGGAAATTCAGAGCAAAATATACAAGCTTGGAAATTTTCTTCTACCCCATCTTTATTATTTATAGCATTAAGACATTTTTATGTTATACCCACCTGCAAATAATTATCTGGGTGATTTTTATGTTGGATTATTGTGGGTATCTATGTGTTTGATAAATTAAATAATGCTCTAATAAAGTTATGTTTAATTATTGTCAATACAACTATATATGTGTGCTTTTAGACATGTTTGTGTGAGGTCCAACCCAATTCAACTTAATATTTTACCCCACAAGCGGTGGTGGTTTATGATCGATTGTATTCATTCATGTTGATGTAATCTTTGTATAGTTTTATTTTATCTCTCTAAAAAATCAATCAAATAACTAGTGTGCTTTATGTTAGACTTTTATTTTATATTAGGAAAAACCCATTACAATTTCGTATGGATTCATGATCGTACTTCATTTGTATTTCTTTATAGTCAAATATCGACTGAATATATGGTAGTTAATGGTTGATTTTATTGCTTCTAAAACAAACCCAGTTGGGTTTGGGCTACCACTTAAATATTATGTTGTTAAGGTGAAATATAGTCACCGTTTATAATGGTGACACATGGCCTTCTCGGTTTATACATCTGCATGTATATGAGGTCGAACGGCCTTATTGTGTTGTTTATATATATATATTCTTCAAATAATATACCCACTCAAGTATATTTTATTGCGTTCTTAATATCTCTTGGGGTATGTGGGTTTACTCTGTATACTATCTTTTGTTTATACTTTGTCCAAGGCATCTTTAGGAAAGCATAAGATTTATGGGAAAATGGGTTAAGTAGTCGGAAATACTACGGGTATATGGTTTCGGTTGAAATTTTTCACGTTAATACATTTAGCAAATTGTTGGGGCCTTGGTATGAGTGTACACGGACTTGGTTGTAATTGTGATGGCTCATAGTCGACTCGATGGTAGGTCGAATCACTCAACTCTTAACACCATCATTGTGATTATGCTTTGGTTTAGTTGTTTTATGTGGTTTGGATTATTTAAGGAAAGTTTGTAAATGTTAAGGTAATTTTAATTATATAATAATGGAAAAAGGATAATGATATCCCCTATGGTTTTGATTGTTCCTTTCCTTGACTGATAATGTTATTAATATTATGCAATGATGTGATAGTGATCTATATAGAGTCAATTTATATTCACTGTGTGGATTTTGTGTTAGTGAAATGCTCATTTGACTATGTAAATAAAATCATTATATCTAAATTATTGGAGATTGGAATGCTCATTTTATTTAAATTTGTTATGGAAATAATCCTTGGTTAGAAATGTTAAGGGACCAAGTTTGACTTTTTATTGTGAACCAATGTATTATGTATGGTATTAGTTTAGAGATTTGTGATTGGATATTCATTTGATCATGCTTCTATTAAGGTCTTATACCTTACTGTTTTTCTTGTGAAAGAAACATGGAAGTGGTATGGTAGTATAAATGCAAACTTCAATTTGGTAAACTATTGATGATTATATCATTGTTTAAGGTGGATGAATTTTTAATGCCAGTTCTTTTGAACTAGCCATTTTCTAACATTTTTAGAGATGGTGGAAATTAAGTCTTTTCTAGCGGATGGTTTTAAAAGACTATGTCGATTCATTATGTAGATTTTGTTACAAGTTTTATTTATTACATGACTTGTTTGTAAGAGCGAGCTTACACTTCACTAATTTGTTTGGATAAAAAGGTATTTTTCCTTAATAAGCTATTGTACTACTTTGGAAAAGGAATATTAATGTTGTATTTAATATTTGTTGTAAATTTATTCAATGTTGATTGAATAAATTATTACTGTACTTATTGAAATCAGCATTTTATGATTAATGTTTGGTTTAATCAATATGATTTAAGGAGTTTAAAAATATCTTAATATTGATTGAGTATCAATTATGATTTAGTTATATTTATGTAATTCATCATTAAGTGGCTATGAAGAATTAAAGTTACTTTAAATTATTAAGATATAACTACTATGGTTAATGAATGAGAACCATTTTATATGAAGTTTATGCAAGAAACTATTACTGTTATGATTTTTGTAACTATTCATTTGATTAAAATATTCTTAAAGATTAATATGATAATTTCAGTAGATTAAAAATTAATTAAGGATTGTGAAGCAACACATTAAACTATCGTCAATTACATTAAGACGTACAATTGATAAAAGTAAATGACTTAAAATGGGATTGAGATTAATTACCTATACTAAGTTATGGACCTTAAGATCAAAATTATATGTGATAATGTATCATTGTAATATGAAGTTAAACTGTCATAACACTTATTCATTGTAATGAAATAAGTTAAGAATTATGAAATTCATAATACATGGAACTTGGCAGGCCAACTTTGGATGGCTATTATAGAGCGGTGTCTATTTAATGACTCATGTCATTAAATCAATACCGCCATATATCAAATATCCTAAGTTGTCCCTCGAGCTCCACTTATTACGTCTGTCACAATCCATAAAAGAATTAAGTTATGCTTAAGTTGTGAGAATTGTTTAACTTTGATCAAACAAGTCACCTTGGTAACAAATTATGTTGGCTACGGGGAAGAAATTGGTTGTGTAATGACACAATTTGTTACGTAAGAACTATCTCTCTCATAGGAAACCTAAGTTGGCATAAACATGCTTCTTCACATGGGTTGAACAAATTTTATACCTTGAATTTAATTTAACTTAACTAAATGATTCAATTCTAATAATTGAACCAAGTGACATGGTAATGGGACATGTTTCTGTTGACAAATGTGTCGTCTAGAAATTGAGCATGTGGCACACGACTCTTAAACTTTGGATGAACTAGTGTAATTCATTACACTGCGAAGTTCATCTAGTTCTAATTAGAGTGTTATATACCGGATGGTATTCGATTGAATGAATTCTAGGTAGACACTTAGAACAACACTTGTAAATCAATTCCAAGAAGGGCACTAAATGTATACCTTGTATACAGACTTGAAAGAGTAACCTATGGGATTCGGTGGATCTAATTGACCCATAGTTATGCACATGCTTTATTGACTTGTTATTTGGTGAATTGTAATTATAATGTTATTGGATTTAAATGTTAGGATGTACATTTAAATCATTAAAGGAAGAAATTAGTTTGGGAAAAAAATTTCCCATAATTATGAAGTAATGAAAAGTAGGTGTTACATGTATTAAACAACGAAATAAAAGTTGAGAGGGGAAAATAGAACATGTCAAACAAACCCACTAACTAGGTTAAGCACTTTTCAAAACCCCAGGTAGAACATGGAAAATGACTCATCCTAATCGGCCTTCTTCCGGACCTATCATTTTCATTACATAATACTACAAGCACTTTATGGAGATCCAAAGGCATTAACCACGTTGACACCCCAGGTTAACGTTGTAAATTTAGCAATAATTGGATAGTTCTGATAAGTGTAGAAGTCGAGCTCTACTTTACTAAAGAAGGGTTATGTACTCTCAAAATTAAATAAACACAATGTTATGGAACTGTGCTAAACATAGCTATCACTAATATCCATTCTAAAATTAGTACCATTATGGGTTAAATCCACCTGTACGCCTTTATAAAAGGCAAATCCTAGCCGCTTATGAAACCCCCTCCCTACGTTAGATTTTCTTAACCAAAAAAAAAAAAGGTGTGGGTGGGCAGCAGAGGCCGACCCACCCACAAAAATGCTTCTACACCACTTTAGCACCATCGCTATTATCAAACCCTTGTACCTATATAGGTCGGTCGACCACCTCCACAACCCTCACCAACCTCCATTCCACTTCTAAGCAACCCAACTGCCTTCCTCTACCCTATCCATTTCCTTTGGTCACTCCTTCCCTTCCATTTATCTCCCTCACAGGTCATTCATTCCATCCACCCACCTGCAGAAAAAACAAAGGAAAAACATATGAAACAAAAAAACAAACACTTACCAATACAATCAAAGAAAACCCTAAGGAGCTATAATTTCAATATGTGAGACTTAGCTAGGTTTGGGTTAAACTAACTATTACATGTTTTAATAGGATAGCTTATATTTTATAACATAGGGAGCTTTTGTATTATATGTTAATATGAATGTGTGTGTGTGTGTGTGTGTGTGTGTGTGTGTGTGTGTGTGTGTGTGTGTGTGTGTGTGTGTGTGTCACAATTTGTATTAGCTATCAACATATATAGGGTGAAATTTATTTTATAACCTAAAACAAACATGTATTAGTGGCATTATATATATATAAGTTTAATGTTATATTATATATAGCATTGGCATTATATTTTAATAAAATAATAAGATGTAAGGGATTATAAAGCATATTCATAACTTATCTAACGTTGTAATAATATCTAGTCATTATGACGATTTTAACAATTACATTTATGTAAATGTATCCTATATTTTAGAGGTATAATGTCCTTATTATGAGGGTTATGCATTTATAATATTATAATACTTTTATTGTGTCATTTATATGAATTAATAAAGTTATAGAATGAACAATGTTTCAAGTTTAATTATATAGAACTTGTAAGCTCATGGAATTATGATTTACATAATATTCTAAAATCATTATACAATAGGGATTGTTATATGATACATTCTCTTACGATATAAAATTATTGATACATTATAATATAATATTAGTATAGATATTGAATTCAAGTTCTTGGGTTATTGGTGAGTTACAAGTAGTTTGTAATCATCAACCCATGTTCCATTCCCATTGAGTTCATTGGATTCTTTCAATAAGTGTCCATGAGGAAACCTTGAGGTAGGGGTCAAACTTCTCTATATGTACCAAGTGGAACATAATTGGGCACTCCGAATGTGGATAGCTTGGGGACATTAAGGACCCAATCCCACCTACATGTCCCACTTAGAGAAAGTGTTCCTCCACCACTCCAGTTTATAGCTCTAGTTTAATAAAATCATTTACCATCAAAATTTTGAACTCAAGGTCTTGGACTATTGGTGAATTACAAGTAGTTTTTCAGCATCAACCCAATTTCTATTCCCATTGAGTTCATTATATGTTTTCAATATGTGGCCATGGGGACACCTTTAGGTAGGGGCCAAACTTCTCCATATGGACCAAGAGGAACATAGTGGGGCACTCTGAATGTAAATCACTCAACGGACATTAAGGACCCAATCCCACCCCTATCTTCCACTTAAAGAAAGTGTTCCTCCACCACTCCAGTTCATAGCTATGGTATAATAAAAGTGTTTACCATCCAAAGTTTTGAACTCAAGGTCTTGGGCTATTAGTGAGTTATAAGTAGTTTTTAATCATCAACCCAAGTTCCATTCCCATTAAGTTCATTGGATGATTTCAATAAGTGGCCATGGGGACACCTTGAGGTAGGGGTCAAACTTCTCCATATGGACCAAGTAGAAATAGTAGGGCACTCTGAATGTGGATCGCTCGGTAAATATTAAGGACCTTAGTCCATGCCCATGTCTCACTTAGAGAAAGTACTCCTCCACTACTCCATTTCATAGCTTTGGTATAATAAAAGAGTTTACCATCCAAATTTTTAGAACTCAAGGTCTTGGGTTATTGGTGAGTTACAAGTAGTTTTTAATCATCAACCCAAGTTCTATTCCCATTGAGTTCATTTGATGCTTTCAATAAATGGCCATGGGGACACCTTTAGGTAGGGGTTGAACTTCTCCATATGGACCAAACAGAACATATTGAGGCACTCTGAATACGAATCACTCAGAAAACATTAAGGACTCAATCCCACCCCAATGTCCCACTTAGAGAAAGTGCTCCTCTACCACTCCATTTCATAGCTCTGGTATAATAAAATAATTTACCATCTAAAGTTTAATAACTCAAGGTCTTGGGCTATTGGTGAGTTACAAGTAGTTTTTAATCATCAACCCAAGTTTCATTCCCATCGAGTTCATTGGATTCTTTCGATAAGTGGCCATGAGGACACCTTCAGGTAGGGGTCAAACTTCTCCATATGTACCAAGCGGAACATAATGGGGTGCTCCGAATGCAGCTCGCTCGGTGGAAATTAAAGGCCCAAGCCCACCCTCATGTCCCACTTAGATAAATTACTCCTCCACCACTCCAGTTCATAGCTCTGGTATAATAAAAGTGTTTAAATAACCAAATTTTAATCACCCCCTTGGTTTTGTAAAGTCAATTTCGATGGGGCTTCCAAGGAAACCACCGGGCTTCGGGGTAGGGTGCATTATTCACAATGAGATGGGAGAATTGATTAGAGCTAGACCATTCAAGCTTCAAGAAGGATCTTACAACCTAGTCAAATCTCAAGCACTCTTTTTAGGGTGAAAATGCAGTGGAGTGTGGATGCTCTCATCTTCTCATCTAAGGAGATTCTTAGATTATTATTTAGGCAATTAAAAATGGTAAGGCCTCACATTGGTCCTTGGATTATTATATTTCTAACACCCTCTTTTGGTTAGAAAAGGTGGACTCGTGGAGAATTGGTCACATTTTTAGAGAGGCTAATGTAACGATTGATTATCTAGCCAACTATGGGGTAACACAAAGTGAGGAAGTACTAATTTCCAATGATATAGAAATATGGCCTAATTTGGCCATCATTATGAAAAGTGAATCCAAATGTGAGGTCATTTAATTGATGGGATATGGCTCATGGGAGGATGCCTATAATTGCATATCTTGTCATTCCCTCTTCAAATATTTTCTATTTTTCATCTCCATGGCGGGATTGTTTTCCGGTTTGTGAAGTTTTCTATGGTGATCCATCCTTTCCCTAGTCTATTCCTCATGGGGAAATCAAGAAAGAAAGATTTTTACAGCCCCATTACTCCCTCTAGGATGAAAAAAGTGTTTAGAATTGGCTCGTGATTGGTGGGAAATGCGGTGGAGTGTATTCAGGTCGAGATTATTTTTAGGGTTGTGGAAAAGTAAGATTTAATGTTGAGATTTCTTCCATTTTCATCACCCATTTGTTGCTTATTGGGATAAATAAAGAGGAAACCCTAAATATTTCCCAACACATCATCTTGTCTAGGAACATAGTAGGGTTAGAGGAAGTGGTGTACAACTATTGCATGTCTTTGGTATTTTTCAAGACTGTTGAAAGGGAAAGGGAATTAGTTTCTTGAGAACATGTCTTGGAATTGGAAAAAAGGAATTGATCTCTCTATAATTTTGTAGTTATTATCCATCGAAGTGTCAAATGAAATATGTTGGTCTAGCCCACATGGATCCTTTAGATCCATATTTTCTCTCTTCTCCAACAGACTGCTTCAACCCACATTTCTCGATTAAGGGTGAAGGGAAAATGTTCCTAAGTTTTCTTGCTAAGGGCAGCTCAAGTGGGAGGATTGGGACGTCGTTACTAGTGTCCCTAAGAGGAAAGAAGTGCTTTTCGATACTCGGAGGTCTAGGTGAAAGAATAAGTGATATATTTGTCGATTAATCATATTTTCCAGGTTATTATATTATTATAGTTTGATTCCTTAGGGTGGCATAGTATAGCCTTTTTGTATATGGGTTGCCACGAAGGTTTGTTATAGAGAATATTTTGTAATGTTTGGGAGGGGAATTCGGCGTATATTGTCTCGGGGTAGCATAGTTCATCCCTTTTTGTTTATGTGTTGCTCTGCATTCTCAATATAATTCAGATTTTTAATGTAAGGGAGGGGACCCAAGAACCCCCTGGTTCAAAGCTCCGATAAAAATTATTTACCCATAAAAAAACATTAGTATAGAGATCGAATATTAGGAAATATAAAAATTGTAACAAAATATATATGTAAGATTGGGTCTCTTTGGATACATCGATAAAATTGGAATGATACGAGAGAAGATTAGCATGGCCCCTATGCTTAGGCACATGTACTCAACAAGTCTTAACCAACCTACGTCGTATCGATGCGCGAAAAAAAAATTGCCTTGTTTTTTGTCGAATTTTTAGGAATTACAATGTAAGTACCAATACATTATTCTAATAGCATGTATAATAATGTTTGAATTTAATTAATCATAATAGCTCATAATTTTAAACCATACTTTCCTTTTTAGTTATTGTGCATTCCAATAATGTAATTAAAAGATACTAAAATCTTTAAAAGGGTGTAAACATTTGGTGAACCCATGATTATATCGTGCACCTTCTTTCAAACCCTAGTTTCCCTAGGGTTTCATTTATACATTATATATTCATATCCAAAACTTCTTTTCATCTATCACCTACCCTAAATCTGGTTTACACAAATTTCCCTAAGGTCTCATGGTCGGTCCTACCCTTTGGGTCTCTTTCTACGACTCTTAATTGTTAAATCACCTTTTGTTGCATATCTCAACCATAAGGGCTCATTTTCAAATTCTAATTAAGTTATTAATAATCTATATATATTTGATGGAAAACACCTTTTTGCTTTCCTTGATTCTTAGCACATGTTTCAAAATTCCAAATTACTATTTTTAGTGATTGGGTCATAATTAGATAAATATACAATTTATTACAAATCCCTTTGAGGTTTTTATTCCTTGTATCCAGATCATAAATTATATCTCTTGTTTTTGTTAAATTCACTATTTATATCTAAAATTAGTCATTTTATTAATTTGACGATGGTTATTTTGTGCTAAACATCACATTTGGATATTATCTTCTATAGTCTCTTAATGTCAGCCTTCTATATATTGATTAGACTTATTTATTATCTAATTAGATGATCTTCCGTTATTTTATGCCATCATGACCCATGGTATTTAAAATCCTATTAATAATGATGGTAGGTTTTATAAATCCCTCCTAGAGTCTATTTAAGGATTACAATACGCTTTTCAAGCCCAATTTCAATTCATGAGTATTGAAATACAATCTCTCAAGGATGATATAGCACATTTAAAGGATTCTTCCAATGCCCATGTCAATAATTTCTATATGCATCATTTTCAATCTAGTTTTAAGGTTGATGAAAATAATGTTATATAAATGTTATACATACATGATACATGTGCTCATATAAGTGAAGTAAAAATCCTACATAAAGGCAATAATGTCTATGTTCCACAAGATCAATCTCAAATAATAAGCCAAACACAACAACAGGAACCTCTTTGGTTTGCCAAGAATGTTAGACAACATGATATCCTATATGAGTTACTTGATAAGTGATTAATCACTTTGTTACCTAATCATTACTATCCCCCTATTGGCTTGAAAAAATCAAAGGTCAACCATTTTTCAATTATCATGGAATTAACAAGCATCACAACAATGATTATTATGCTTTATAATGATGAAAAACTTGAGTGTAAGGAATTTATTTCCTTTGATACACGACATTCTTCTATGCAACCATCTCAAGTCCTAAAATCTCAATGGGTACCAAAGCTATAACAACTATATACTACTAACATACTCGTTAGGAATTATATCGTTTAGTGTTTCTCATATGTTTTATATTTATAGATAGTAAAATGTAATAGTTGTTGGTAAACGTTAATAAGTATAAATATGGGTGGTTAGTAAGTTAGAATAAGACAACAATAATATTGTTTTATTATTATTAATGTTGTTGGTTTGTTAATCCATTCGGGAGTATGGAACATAATTTGTTATGGAGATTGTTATTGTTCCACTCTATTTAATGGAGTTATTTGTAATCAGAGAAGTGGTGTAGATTATTGCAGTAATATAATTCTATTGTGTGGGTTTTCATTTTGTGTTGAATCTCTGTATATATCAATGTTCTTGTTTGATTTTATAGATCCATTAATGGTGCTTTAATCTAATAAAAGAGAGCTTAGATTTCATTTGGTATCAGAGAAGTATTATTTTTGTGCTTGTAATGGAGGTTTGATATCAGCAAAGGGGTAGAGCTATGTTATTTTTCCTTGTGAATAATAAATATTATTTTTTAGTGTGCGATCAGTCATTAGTTTTTAGATTAGAAAATTTCTCTACAGAAAATTTGATGGTCTCTTCCTCCTCTAAGTGTGGTATGTGCATTTACCATTTGCATTGATTTGAATGATCATAGTGACCATTAAAGCAACTCTTTGGAAGAAATATTCATACACATAAATCACGGAAGTTATCTGCAATTCTTCGCACAAGAATCACCAATGATTCTAGACTGTGAAGTAATTGCTGGAAATTATGGAAAATCACCAAAAATTTGGATGAATCTCTAGTGATTCTAGAGAAATTTCCAATGATTCTCTAAATTAATGGAAATATCTTGAAACCATATTTCTGACGCATTTTACGGTTTACAAAACGGATCTCTAGTTCTCAAGTTATCGTCAAAAACATCGATCTTGGTTTTGTTAGATTGAGCCTCATAATCAACAAATTTTGCATCATGAGCCTCAAAGATAAATCAGGCTGATTTAGCATCATTACATTGGAGGCTAGAGGCAATAGAGGATGGAGGAAAAACAACGTCCTCTCATCAGTCACCTATGACGGGGCCGTATCACTTGGTTTGATGACATGTGTGTGTTTCTTTATTATTTTCAGCATGGTGTGTTGATTTTAGATTTAATTGTGTTGTGTTATGGAAACTTCACATTGTGGGGGAAATGACACATTGTTTAAGTTTTTATGGGTGAATAAATTCATGCACTATCATGGATTTTGATAAGTAATCTCCTGGAGAGCATCAATGATGAGAGATGAGTAATGTACTACAGCATATCATGATATTGTGGTTGTTGGATCCACTGGAAAACCATCTATAGTTGTGGTTATTAGTAATCCACTGGAAAAAATATATATAGTTGTGGTTATTGGTAAACCACTTTGGGAAAACCATCCAGAGGTTGTTTGTATTGTCCTTGAAACCATCAATATTATGAGCAAGCTAAGAAGTGGCATGTTGCAGTATACAAGTATGTTTTCCCCATGTTCGCACCAAGGGGGAAATGTTAGGAATTATATCGTTTAGTGCTTCTCATATGTTTTATATTTACAGATAGTAAAATGTAATAGCTAGTGGTAAAAGTTAATAAGGATAAATATGGGTGGTTAGTAAGTTAGAATAATAAAATAGTTTCACCTCAAAGTATGTGATAAAACAGATAAGGTAATGGTTAAGGAGGAGTACTTGTTAATAGTTGAGAGAAGGTTGCGCATGTTGTAGAATTTGATCAAACTGAATGTGAGAGCTTCCCTTTGGCTAGGAGGAATGACCTGTATAAGAAACACAACAAGACCACCAAATGATATTAAATAGAAAATGGCAGTGGACTGCCTAGCAATTTCTAGTTAAGGAATTGTGATGAAATTCCTATATGGCTGTCAATCCATTGTTTTTATCAAATTAATGAAAATAAATGCGAGAAATAGAGGTCCTATTGCTAACACTTTGATTTAGGTGTCTCAAAATGTTATCAACACACTAGATTAAGCAAAGTATTGAAGTACAAACTAATCTAGCATTAGGAAAGGTATGGTTCTGTTGGGAAAGGTCACTGAGGTGTTAGGTAAGGTTTGGGTGAAGTTTGGTTATGTTATAGGTTGTTTGGTGAAAGTTATAAGCTCATTGTTCTAGGAAAAATTACCAGTCACAGAGACTGTATCGGTTAGGCAACCGATGTCGGTACTGGAAAATGACTAATGTTGGTTGGGTGACCGGTGTTAGTAGGGGAAATATGGTTAGAATATTAAAAATAGGTGTTTTGGATCTCTTTGTGGTTGCATAGAAATTTGAGAGAGTTCAGGGAAGGATGGTATGATTTATACAAAGACTCAACAAAGGGTGATAGAGGCACTAGGATGGGGAAAATGGTTTAGGTTGGTAGAATAGATGGGTGAAGGGTGGTATTTGGGATAGAGGAGAGTCGGATAATAGAAATGAATAAAAGACTTAAGATCAAAAACTAGAACTAACAAATAAGAGTGAGTTACTTATCTGAGAACCTATAGATCTAAAGGTGGTGGTGGTTGATGAGCATTTGGAGATGAAATAGGGTTATACCCATTTCCGTGGAAATGGAGACCGTGTTCTCTTATGTGGGTGATCCAAGGCTGTGGAGGAAGAGATTGGCTATTGGTGAAGACCTAATGTGCTCTGGTTCATCGTCTGATAGCTTGAATGCTTGAGAGTTAGAATGCCAAAGCTTGAGTGAATGAATGAATTGAATAACCCATGTAAAGAGTTATAAACTCTTATTTAAGGTAACCGATGATGGTTAGGGACCGTGCTAGACCGAGGGATAACCGGTGTTGGTTAAGGAGAATTGGTCTAATTTTCCAAAAATAGGGTTTCTCTCCCAAATTTGGCATGGTCTTTGGCTTAGTCTAGGTATGGAGTGTTGAATGGCGTAAATTAGAGTGTGGAATTAGTTAGAGGATTAATAGGTCATGAATAGTTAGGGTTTTAAAGAGTTGCAGTTGGTTAGGATAAGTGGGGACTTGGTCTAGGTTAATTAATAGGCTAGGAATAGGTCTATGATGAGGTGGAAAGGTGAGGTGGCTATTAGTTTAATTAAGGTAATTAAAATAATAATGGTGTGAAGATGAGGATTAATTTAACTATGGGTAATTAAATTAATATTAATGTGTATGTGTCTAATTACTTAATTAAAAAGAGATAGAGGGATTGTGATCCAAATTTAGTGTCCGCATTTGCCCCTTTTATTGTGTAGCTTGAATTTAAAATCGAAGATGAAAAAAATAGGAGTGGTTTCCCCAAGTATGGGTGGAGGTGATCCCCCTCAAACTAGGAATTGATGAAGAGGTGAATCGGTGATGGGTTTGATAAAGTGGTAGGTGAGGTGAAACTAAACTAGGTAAGGTGCGGGCACAAGAAATGGTGATATGGGTGTAGGTAATAGGTGGGGGCATTCAAACACATGCACACATATAGAATGTGAAAATGCACTAGGTTGAAGAGCTCACAAACTCTACATTGTCAAAGGTCAATAGTTTATCCAAACAAGGTTGATGTGGTCCATGTATCCAAGGTATATGATATGGTCCTGGAAACACAACGAGGCTAGGTGTCAAAATGGGAATTAGGTGTGTTCCAAAGCACTAATAGGTTTGGTCAGTCAAGATAAACATCATGACATTAGGCAAGGCAAGGTTGGTAGGCTAAACAACACAAGTAACGTCATTGCAAGGTACAATGAGTAAGTGAATTTGAGTGTAATATGGGTGGTTATGGGTTTGGGTGTATAGGTAAGACCATGGGTAAGGCCATAGGTAGCGGACATTTACATATAGGAAAAATATGCCCAAGTACACTAAAGTCGGGGTTAGATAAATACGCTATTAGGTGATCCTATAGGGCTGGGGTAAGGCTATGGTAAATGTTACGGTCTGAGAGGGACCAGATTCACGAGGGTCAAGTGATAGCATTATAGCTAAAAATTACTCAAGCACGGGCCTAGATGACCACTCTTCATTCACAGTGACAAGATTACAAGGGCATTTGGCATAGGCACAGGCTCAAATTAAGTTTCAGGCTCCTTTGCAGCCACCAGCAGGGGATGGGGGACATGTAGCTACATTATAGGCTTATATCGTGACTCTACAAGGCCAGTTGGTAGTAGCCCAGGCATAGGTGTAGGAAGGAGATGGGGGGAAGGTTGTAGGGTTACAGACATAGGTTTCTACTCTATAGGACTAGTTAGCATAGGCTCAAGCTTAGGTGCAAGCATAGGCATAGGCACCTTGGAAGTGGGACATGGTCCCATTGTATACGCACATGCACCGAGACATGGTCCCATATTATAGATAAGAGGATAGGCACCACCAGTATAGGTACATGATCTATAGGTACATGGTAGAGCTATGGCACTGCCCTAAGTGATTTCTATGGTTAGTTACAAAGATGTTGTGTCAAAGGCATGGTATTATTAGGATTGATTGATGGAGGTGTTATCCAAAATGAGCCCCTACTTATTTTGGCTAACTTGCCTTCATTATTTCCTTCCTTGTGCTTCAAATTCAATTTTCACACATTGCAAGCACTCAAAAGATTATGGAAATGGCTTCATCAGATAGGATTTTTCTTCCCCTTTCTAGAAAGGTAAAGAAGTCCTCCTAACTCCTTGTATTTTTTGAGTTATGGCTCGGTGGAGTTTGGAGGGGAAATTTTCCCAAGGCAAGCCCACGAGCTTGGGAGAGTTTTGTGCCAAAGAGGCTCGGGCCGGTGGAGTGGAGGAAGAAATTGAGAACTTAGCGCTTTTTGGGCTAAAAGTGCAAAATTCATTTGCACTCCCGTGAGTCCACAAAGGAAATGAAGTGATGCCACATGTCCGAAGTTAGCAATGGGAGTTGGGCAAATCAAAGCACAAAGGTGAAAGTTGGACTACATCTCTCGCCTAATCAAAATGCACCAAGTGTCCACATCAGCAGTGGCGGGCAGGCCGGTAGGGGACCTTGGAAAAAATTTCCCTTACGGGAAAAATGGGCAGAATGTGTTTTTGATACCAAATGACCAAATTTAAAGTGCCACGTGTCATCGGAGTGGCGGGCCATGGAGGATTTTTGGAAAATTTTCCAATTTCACGAAAAGGGGAAAAAGGTCAAGTTTTGGCCTGTCGACCATATTTTTGCTCTAATTTTGGTGTGTTTTGCCCAAAATATTCGAGAGGGCCATATCTTTCAATCCAAAGCTCATATTTTCACGATTTTGGCATCATTGAAAGCTATTGAAATTCTCTACATGTTGGACTCCTCAATTTTGAGTTTTGGGCAAAGTTTGTGGGAGAAAATTGAAGAAATGTCCTTGGCATGGGAAAAATGTAGAACCAAACCCCAACCACAAAAATTGAAAAAGTATGGTGTCCATTTCTTCTCCAAAGATGGCCAAATGCATCAAAAAATGGATTTTTGAGGGTGCCCTAGTTGTTTTAATGAATCTTGTCGGTGGTTGGAGATGTCGAATCAATTTTCCTACATTTTTTCACCTTTCTTCGTTTTGCTTCATCGTTAAAACCCAGTTTTGGCTCATTTTGTAAGGGTTGGACCCCCTTGCTTCGTAAGCTCTCTTTTCTTCCTTAGCGGTAGATTTGTAGAATTTCGGACCTCCCATGGATATTGTAACTCATTTTCTGCCTCTTCACCAATGGAACATATTGTATCAAACTTGGAAATGATAATGTACATTCTGTGATCGATTTTCAATCCTCTCATGCATTTATTATTGTCTTCTGATATTTCATTACATTCTAGTAATATGTGCATGTTTTGGTGTTGAATCTCCATGATATGTGTCAAATTTTCAAAGCAAGAAATCCAGCACTCCTTTGGTGTATCATCGTTCTATTTTTTCTTTGTTTTGTTTCTATTTCCATGTTTTCTCTCAACCCTATCTCCTTGGTAGTTTTAGAGTAGGAATTTTGAATATGAACCTCTATAAAAATTACATGCATACACCTAAATAGAGGAGTAAGAACCAGCTTCAATCTAGAGAGTTTTCCTATTTTGCAAGGTCCCACACTTAGGGAAAACTCCATGTGCATTCACACCAAATTGACCATTTGTCTACAGTAGATCTGAGGGTCGATTTGGGGGTGTTGTGATTTTACACTAACAGTTTTGGCACACGTGGTGGGACATTGGGGTTAGATATTTCATCTTTTCTTAGTGTCTCGTGCAAAAAACAACAAATCCAACACCACCGTGTGCCACTAATAGTTTTGGCATGCTCAATGGGATCCTAGAGGTCTTTTGCTTCATCTTTTGTAGGTTGGTGTGTTCTGTGAAAATTTCATCCTTTTGAGGCATTCTCAAGCACATCCGGTGACTCTATATGGTCAACAACCCATCTCTCGAAGTTGCAGACCTTCCTTTTCATTCATTTCCATTCCTTTTTCATTCATTCTTATTTCCATCACTTTCAATATTTTCCATTCCATGAAGTTGTGTAATCATGACTTCATTTCCCTCACGGAATTCACATTCACAGTAGTAGTAGTACAATCCACCTCCAACATGTTTTACAACTCCTTCAAATCATCATTTTGAACAAATTCAAAATTATCATGCTTACCCATATGAGCAATACCAAAATCAATTTGGTTATGAAACATTCCAAGAGAAGGGGTATGCATAAAATGAAGACAATCAAATGCAAGATGTTGGTCTCCACAAAAATGGAGATTGGCATGGTGCAATCAAGAGCAATAGCTCAAATGGAGGCTTTTAGAATTGGTTGCAGGGCACCTTGTCCATGGGTTATCCCTTTTCCAAGACACTTCAGCCCTCAGGAGAAGCTAGACTTCATGGTGGAGATGTTGCCCCAACTTGTAAAATGGACTGAAGGGATAGAGGTGTATGAGAGGTGTATTTAGCAACCTTGTCAATGGGTAAGCACACCACCTCATACTCTTTCTTTTCCCCTTTTAATCTGTATCATTTCAGCAAGGCCAAATTCCAAATCCATCCCATGTTTCCCCAAGTGTTGATTTCATTTCTCCATTCCCTAGTCTTCCACCTCATCTCAATTCTTCTGTCATTTTCCCTTCCAAACAGCCATTCCCTCCAAACAAACAAGAAGTTCCACCTCCCTCCCCACCACAAACAATTGCAAAGGTAGTTAAACCCCAACCTATCACCCCTCTTGCTTTCCTAAACCTATGTTGGGAAGATAATCAAGAATCCAGTCAAGGACAGCAAGAAGTGGATCCTAACATAAAAGAAATGACAGACAATCTGAAGTGTTGGGCTGCCAAATTTGGGTTTACAAAGATCCCTTTATTGGTTAAGCCTACGAAGAGGTAAAGGTTGAAGAACAAGTGGTGGCCAAGGCTGATTTTATAGCAGTAGAGAAGCAAGAAGATCAGTCATCAAGTTTCTCAGAGTGTAGTGTCCATGTTGGCACTCTACTGGAAGAAGATGTTGATCCAATAGAAGTTGCACAATCAGCCATGGAAGAGGAAATCTCTAAAAGAGATCTTGCAGTCCCAATTAGTCCTCTAGAACAACATATTGAAGAGTTTGATTTGTCAAACTTCATGCTAGAGGAAGAGGTCATTCAAGAGAAATATTGTCTTCAAGCAGTAGAGGAAGGAGAAGCTGCTCCAAATCCAAAAGAAGAGGAGCACATTCCAGCTGTGGAGGAGAAAAATGCAGGTCCAAGAGCTTTGAACTCAAAACAGGCTATAGAAGAACCTTCAGTTCTTCCTTCTACTTCATTCTCTTCAAGCTCCAACATTGAAGAAGAGTTTGATCTTTCAAACTTCATCTTTGAGAATGAAGATAACCATGGTGATCAAATTGTAGATTAGGAGGACATCATGGAAGAGGTTGAACATTTGTTGCAGGACAGTAATGAGACAGTTTATTTGTCTAATTTGGAGGACTGTTTTGATGGAGAGGAACCAGTTGAAATCACATTTTTCTCCTTCACAATCCATCTTCCAAACACAAGAACCTGCTGCCATGAAGGAGAGCATTCATTTGCAGCATCCTGCACTTTATAGCAGCTCTTTGGAATCAAGTTTGGGAGATTTAAATCTTCCATGTTCTTCATTGGAGGAAGAAGAGAAAGAGCAGAAAAAGGTTCCACCATTTCTTCCACACCATCCATTCAAGAAGGTCTGCAAGAAGACTCCATTTTGGAGTTAAAATTCAAAGCAATGGGCACATTCAAAGGACCATACCTTTCCCAATCAGGTACTTGGCTTCATTGGAGCTAAGGGAGAAGCCAAAACTAGTCATGCTTACTTCTAAGCATGAGGATGATATGCAAAGCACCAAGGATCAGTTGTGATACCTCTTCAATCCAAATGCAAAGAAACTAAAAGAGGTATCTAATTTGTTTTTAGTTGACACCTTGCTAATTTGGGTAGAAGACCAACTTCTTGTTGATTTTCCACTCATCCAACCAGCCATGTTCAGTGTCAAATCAGTTACATGGCTGCCATTTTTGAGGAAGGGAAGCTATTTCTCCTGCCAATCACACACTTTGTTTGAGCTCCCTTTGCTCTTCGTTAGAGTATTCTAGGTAGGTTTGTTTTCAATAGAAGAAGTTCTTTTGCACACTCTACATGTTCCATTTGAATCATGTATGATTTTCAATTTGTACATAGTTTTTGGTGCTATTGTATTGCTCTTGCACAGTCCATTTCAATGGCATTTTGGTGAAGATCAACTCCAAGTTTCAGTGGGTTTCCAAGTGGCTCAGAGGTCATATTTTTAGAGTTCAGTTTAGAATTGGTTATCAAGCTTGACTCCATACCCAATGGATGCTTCAAACAGACACTAATCATTCATTTAGCAAGCAGATGACCCCTCTAAGTCACCAAATTGTTATCCAAAATGAGCCCCGCTTATTTTGGCTAACTTACCTTCATTCTTTCCTTGTGCTTCAACTTCAATTTTAACACATTGTAAGCACTCAAAATATTATGGAAATAGCTTCATGAGATAGGATTTTTCTTCCCCTTTCCATAAAGGTAAAGAAGTCCTCCTAACTCCTTGTATTTTTTGAGTTATGGCTCGATGGAGTTTGGAGGGGAAATTTTCCCAAGGTGGGCTCGTGGAGCTTGGGAGAGTTTTGTGCCAAAGAGGCTCGGGCCAGCGAAGCGGAGGAAGAGATTAAGGACTTACCAATTTTTGGGCTAAAAGCACAAAATTCATTTGCGCTCTGCGAGCCCGCAAAGGAAATGAAATGATGCCACGTGTCCAAGTTAGTAGCGGGAGTCAGGGGGTTGGAAGGATTTTTGGTTTTTACCAAAACCATAAAAGTGCAAAGGTGAAAGTTGGAATACATCTCCACACCAATCAAAATGCGCCACATGTCCATGTCAATAGTGGAGGTCGGGCCGGTGAGGGAGCTTGGAAAAATTTGCCCTTGCAAGCAAAATGGGAAAAATGTGTTTTTGAGACCATGCGGACCAAATTTAAACGCTACATGTCATCGGAGCGGTGGGGCCATGGAGCATTTTTGGAAAATTTTCCAATTTCGTGAAAAGGGGAAAAAGGTCAAGTTTTGGCCCACCGACCCAATTTTTGCCCTAATTTTGGCGTGTTTTTCCCTAAATATTTAGAGGGCCATATCTTTCGATCCAAAGCTTGGATTTTCATGATTTTGGCATCATTGGAAAGCTGTTGAAATTCTCTACATTGTGGACCCTTCAATTTTGATTTTAAGTTAAATTTTGTGGGAGAAAATTGAAGAAATTCCCCTGGCATAGGAAAAAATGCATAACTGACCCCCAACCACCAAAATTGATGAAGTATGGTGTTCGTTTCTTCTCCAACATGGCCAAATGCATTGAAAAATGGATTTTTGAGGGTGCCCTTGTTTTTTAATGAATCTTGTCGGTGGTTGGAGATGTCGAATCAATTTTCCCATGTTTTTTCACCTTTCTTCATTCTGCTTCATCGTTAAAAGCCAGTTTTGGCTCATTTTGTAAGGGTTGGACCCCCTTGCTTCTGCAAGCTCTCTTTTCTTCCTTAGCAGGTAGATTTGTAGAATTTCAGACCTCCCATGGAGATTGTAACTCATTTTTTTCCTCTTCTCTAATGGAACATATTGTATCAAACTTGGAAATGATAATGTATGTTCTGTGATCAATTTTCAATCCTCTCATGCATTTATTAGTCTTCTAATCTTTCATTACATTCTGGTAATCTGTGCATGTTTTGGTGTTGAATCTCCATGATCTGTGTCAAATTTTCAAAGCAAGAAGTCTAGCACTCCTTTGGTGTATCACCATTCTATTTTTGCTTAGTTTTGTTTCCATTTCCATGTTTTCTCTCAACCCTGTCTCCTTGGTAGTTTTAGAGTAGGAATTTTGAATTAGAACCTCTACAAAATTACATGCATACACCTAAACAGAGGAGTAAGAACCAGCTTCAATCTGGAGATTTTTCCCACTTTGCAAGATCCCACACTTAGGGAAAACTCCATGTTGTACATTCACACAAAATTGACTATTTGTCTATAGCAAATCTGAGGGTCGATTTGGGGGTGCTATGATTTTACACTAACAGAGGATGACATCCCCGTGTGATGTATGGTGAGTATAGAACACAATAGGAAATGAGTGCTAGTAACATCTCACGAGACTCACAATTCTAGCATATTACAGACTCGTAGGCCTCATAGACAAGGTCGGCGAGAGGTGATGAATAGGCATAGGCAAGGGCCGATCGGGGTATCGGAGAGAGTAGTAGGCGTCGACCCCTCGCATAGATGATATTAGAGAGATAGGGACATTTTATTTTGATCTTTGATATATATACCGGCCTACTTGTGGAATACTTGAGATGTATATGATAGTTTTGAGAGACTTATATTTATATATGTATATTTAGTGTATTGATATACAAACTTATCGATGTATAGATGGATGTTGATATTTATAGATGATGCACTTGGTTTATTTCCATTGTATTGTTATCATGGAAACTAGATGTGTAGGCATGATTTTATGATGATGTATGGTTGAGTTTATTTCCATTATATTGAGGTTATGGAAACTTATAATAATAGGCAAAGTGTGATTTTAATTTCCAAGTTATTGATTTTATGGAAATGTAGATGTGTAGGTATGGTTTGATTATGGTTATATGATGAGAGTTTTATTTCCACTGTATTGATGTCATGGAAACTAGGTGATTAAGCATGATTGAGTTGATATTTGTAAGTTTGAATTTCATTTCCACTTTATTGATGTCATGGAAACTTAGATGATTAGGCATGGTTTGGTTTTATGGTTTGTTGATTTAATTTCCAAGTTACTGATTTTATGGAAAGTAAATGATGATGTGCATGGGTGATGTATGGATTTGTGTTTGAGTTAACTTCCAAGTTATTGTTTTGATGGAAACTAACTAACTAAGTCCTTGTTTGATGGGAAAATTATGATTGGAAAAGAGTGGCCGAGCTAACCTCAAAGGGCCCCACACCCTAAGAGTGTTGCCTACATAGCCCTTGCAAAAGGGGCCTCAAGCCAATGTAGTTCTCCCATAAACCAGGGAAGAATGAGATTGGATTAGGTCATATGAATAGGTAGGTTAGATTGATAGGTTGGTTAGGTAAGGCATGTTTGAAAATAGGTAAGTTCAAATATTGACTAAGTAATAGGAAATCTAAGTTAGGCATAGGTATAGATGAAGGTGTCACGTATAAATAAATTTTGATGATCTTGTCTTGTTGAAAAAAATAAGCAAGAGAGGAAGAGGTGAACTAAAAATAAGTGAAAGGATCCAAATTGGCAAAGACCATAAATTTTATACCCTTAAACTTATTAAACATAAGTCCGTAGATATGTTGTATGATGCGATAGGTCTATATGTGAAAGACGTTACATGATCACAATGTGTAAAATACATGCATCATCCCTTGAGTTTAGGTAGGAGGTAATAAACAAAGGATAATATGGAATTTTTTTGTTTAGCATAACCTTGTTGTGGGACAACATGCCCCTTCTGAAAGATACGCAAAACCAAAATAGACAAGTCCATGACCAAAAGTTTTTTTCTTGATTTTTCTTTTCTTTTTCTTTCATAGACTGATCGATGCAGGAAGTCTATGTGGGATAAATATAATATCTTCTTAAGGTATTCATGAAGCTAATCAATGCGGAAGCTTCAGGATAATTGTTATTTTTCTTTTCCGAAATAGTTTTATTTTTGGATAGACTTTGTACAATATAGCTAAATTTTTATAGTTGTCCTTTGAGGGAGCAGTCTATTTATAGCAGCAAGAGAGAAAGAGATGTCCTTTTGAGGGAATCATCTGATTTACAAGAATTTTGACTCAAGGAGTTGAATTTTTAGTATCCCATATATTTTCATTTCTGTTTTATTTTGGAATTTTGGTCATGGAAAAGACTATAAAGGAGTATAAGCCTCTTGTATGAAGTAAAAACCATAGCACGAGAGAGGCTTCAAGTGACGAATGACCATGGGATTCCATCCTAAAAAGGATGAAAAGTATCCATGAGAATCATGTCATGAGTAGAGCCATGATACTCATATTGAAGATAAGGTTGAACGGTGACAGATAATCACACAATTTTGTTTGAGTCATTGGTCCTTGAAATAGGTAGATGGAAGGAGAGGTTCGCTCAAGGGACGAGCATGTAAGTGACATAAAGTGATGTAGTAATTTATTAAATAGTAGAATGGTTGAAGATGAAAGGCATTAAAGGGCTCATGTTCAGGTTTCCCTTCAAGAGAAGATAAGTGATAAGCACCGATCCATAAGTATGAATGAAAATGTAGGGTCTAAGCCAATTATGAGCAAACTTGACTTGTTTTATTTTCTCTACTTTGGATACGTGTTGATTTTCCTTTAGGACAAGATCACCAATCTTGAAATTTTGTTCATGAACACATTTTTCATAGGCACATTTGATACATTTTTGGTATATTTGAAGGTGGTTGAGAGCATTTAAACACTTGTTCATCCAATAACTTAAGTTATGTTAAACAATATTGGAGAAATTCGTTATCATTAAGCATATCTTTAAGTGAGATATGAAGAGATGGAATTTGGAATTCAAGAGGTAGGATGGCTTCATCTTGTAGACCAAAGAGAAATTTGTGGTAGCGGTTGAGGTGTGAATGTTGGTTTGATAAGCACATAAGGCAAAAGGAATATGTGTATGTCAATCCTTACTAGTATCATTGATAACTTTCATGAGAATTTTGTTGATGGCTTTATCAGTTGATTTAGATTGACCATTTGTTTGAGGATAATATGGTGAAGACAAATTGAGTTAAATATTGAAGTTATCACAAATTTTATGTAGGGTCTTGTTTTTGAATTGTTTACCATTGTCAGTGATGAGGTGATGAGGAACACCAAAATGAAAAATGATGTGATGGTTAATGAATTTGCATGTTTTCCCGATTTTGTAGAAATGAGAGGGATGACTTCTACCCATTTAGTGTAGTATTTGGTTATTGTGATGATCCATTGATGACATTGAGAAGAATGAGGGTTAATATCTCCGACAAGATCCAAACCCCATTGAGAGAAAGGACAAAATTCTCTGGTGACTTGTAAGGCATGACTTGGGGTATGGTGAAGGTTAGCATGTTGTTGAAACTTCACACAACATTTGACATAGTCACAACAATCTTGGTTAAGGTTTGGCCATAATAGGTAGTCGCATAATACATTTGGCAATAGCGTGAAAAATGAAATGTCCACCACAAATCATGTCATATATTTCTTTAATGGTGTACAAAATTTCAAAACTAGTGATGCACCGTAAGAGGATACTGTCAAAGTAATGCTTATGGAGAATAACCCACATGATAACATAACAAGAAACCTTTTAGAGGAAGGCTCGCTTACTATTGTGAGTGAGATCTGGAGGCAGGATTGAAAGGGAAATGTAGTTAACAAACTTCTTATACCATATGTAACGTGGGTCGGTTTCAATTCATCCAACAAAATTTACATCATGAATGAGATAAGAAGGTGATTGCAACCATTTTATTGTGACAAATATTTTAGATTCTGAAGGTGAGGTAGGTATTTTTGAGGTGAGACAAACCATGGTATCCACAAATTTTTTAATGGATCACAGAACAGTCTAAATTTCATAATTATCAAAGGTAGTCAAAAGCATGTTGATGTGATGCTTATACTTTTGAAGTATTTCATTACGACACTAGTATAAACCATTGACTTGGTTGATGAACAATTGAGAATCACCAAAGATATTAATAGTTTTAACATCTAGGGAAATGGTATCTTGGAGACCTAACATGAGTGCTTTATATTTAGCCACGTTATTGGTACAATCAAAGCCAAGTTTAAAAGATAAAGGAATAGGCTCACTGTCAATAAAAATGAGGATAACCCCTATGCCACCCCCACATTGACACTTAGAACACGATCAAAAATAGGGTCATCGACACACGGTGTCATCAAGGGAGAGTGTAGTAATGGATTAATTAGGGAAACTGAAGTTAGAAGATTGATTTCTAGAAATAGGTGTGTCTGCAAGCTGATCTGCAATGGTTTATCCCTTAACAAACTTTTAATGAATGAATTCTAGATCTAGTTCTACAAGGAGCATGAGCTAATGTGAAGCACATTTATGTTGGTAAGGTTTTGTATACATGTAATGCAAAGGGTCGGTGTTAGTGACGATGAAGGTTTTATGGTTAAGTAGGTAGTGGAGAAGTTTGGTGGCGATGAAGACTAAGGCTAGGAAAAGATTTTCAGCATGGGTATATCTAGTCTCATAGTCTAAAAGCATACAAATTATGTAATAAACCACTTTCTCCTGTGTTTCTCGTCGCAATGAGAGAGCATGGAACCCAAGGAATGGTCAATGGCAGAAATGTAGAGGTAGAAATATTTGTCATCTTTTGGTGGGATGAGCACAGGTGGTTGAAGGAGGTATTTCTTCAACACCTCAAAGGATTTTGCACTCATCGTTCCAATGAAGGAGACATCCTTTTTAAGAAGATGATGAAAATGGTGACATCGATGGGAAATTTGGGAAATAAAATGTCGAATAGACTACAACTTGTCTTGCAAACAATGAAGTTGTTGGAGATTAGTGGGTGGAGGCATCTCGAGAATAGCCTTGATTTTGACGAGATCAAATTCGATGCCCCACAAAGAAATGATGAAGCCAAGGGTTTTTAGAGAGAACGGAAAATACACACTTCTTTGGTTGAAGGAAAACACAATATTTTATGAGACGGTCAAAGATGATTTTGAGAACAGGAGGTGTTTGACATGACTTTTGGAATTACCGAGAAGGTCATCGACATAGTCTTCCAAAGATGTCATGCATGATGTTGTGGAAGATATAGGTCATAATGCACGTTGATAAGTGACACCATCATTTTTCAAGCCAAAGGGCATGACATGATAATAGAAGTTCCCCAAGGGGTGATGAAGGTGGTTTTGTGTTGATCCTCTAACGTGAGTAATATTTGATTATAACCCGAGAACCCATCCATGAGAGATAGAATCTCATGGTCGACTATAAGATCAAAAAGTTGGTCAATGCTAGGCAAAGGAAATTCATCCTTAGGGTAAGCGAGGTTAAGGTCATAGAATTCCATGCAGATGTAGAGTCCCCTATTTCCTTCATGATAGGAACAATGTTAGAAATCCATTATGGATACTTTATAGGTAAAATAAAAGAAACATAAAGAAGGCACTAGATTTATTCTTTGACAAGAAGGGCAATGTGTGGATGTATTTTTCATAGCTTCATTTCATAGGTTTAGCATTCGAATAGTTACAAAATTGTGGACCACAATATTAGGATCAATACCGGGCATATTGGCGAAAGACCAAGCAAAAGTGTTGTTGTGATCTTGGAGGAAAGAGATGAAGGCTTCCTGTTTGGTGGAATCTAAAGATTGGACTATCTTCAGAATGTGAGGGTTATCCTAAGTGTGAATTTTTATCTCTATGGTTGATTAATTCAACATGGTTTGTGTCTCGAAAGGTAAAAATTTGTGAATGTAATAATATTCTACTTATAAATAGGTGAGAATGGAATCATCATCTTGACATTGAACAACATTGATAGAAGGTATTTCATCCTCCAACATGTCAGGATAAAGAAGAGGAAGGGAAGATGGGGTATCTCCATCATGATGATAAGTCGAGGTCCCAAAGAAATAGTGTTCATGAAAAAAGATAGGAGGTATGGATTCTCGATCCATTGAATATGTTGTTGAAGGTGGTGTGATAGGTGAAGAAGGTGAAGAAGATTGATCTTCCTCAACGAGGTCAACTCTTGCATTCTTAGGGTTAGGTGGTTTAGAAATTCCAATACCACAAATGGCCCAGGTCCTTATGTTTGCATGGGTAGTGCAAGGAATGACTATGTGATGACCTTGTTCATAAAGACCAAAGCCAAATATTTTCCAAGCACAACGATAAAGGAAAATATGGGAAAAGTGGAAATTGATAAGGTATTGGAAATCAGATGAGAATGGATGGGTTTGATTGGGTGGTTCAGGAGTATATGAAGAAGCATCAAGTCCCCCATATGTCAAGTTGGTGTGAAGGTGGGGCAGACCATATGGAAAGACCTCACCTACATGATGGTTGTAATGTGGGTGTTGATGGAGGCTTCGTACTCTTGAGGAGTAAGGAAGGTGTTGATGTTGTAGAGGTGATACTCCCTAAGGTAAGGCATTGAAAAAAACCTACCAAGGGATCAGAAGTTGGTATTTGGTTAGCGGGAATGGAAGAATCACTAGAATCCTAAGAAGGGGAAGTGTCAAGTGTTTGTGAAGTAGATGGGTTGGTTGATGGGCCAAAGTTGTAACAGCAATAGGAAATAAGGAGTTGGTTGTGGAAGATGTAGCAGAAGTGGTGGATGAGATAGTGGCGTAAGAAGAAGTATTGGTGGTAGATGGGATAACGGTTGAAGAAGAAGCAATAGTGGTGGTAGATGCCTTAACTAGTATAAGGACATCATTAGGCTGATAGAGCATGTTACAAGTTTTGAATGGTGAGGGATCCACCTGAATGGTGTAGGTGTGCCCTTCATGTTCAAATTTTAAACAACGGTGTAAGGTTGAAGGTACATAACACATGGCACAAATTCAAGGTCATCCCAGTAACATGTTGTATTGGAATTCCCCCTCTAGGACATAGAATAATTCAGGAATGGTATGGGGTCCCATGAAAATGTGGAGGATGATGGTGCCAAGGGGGAGGTGATGGAATCATTGAAGGAGTGCATCATAACTAGATTGATGTGCATGTAGTTGGAAGGGATGTGCATTTTTAATACGCATGGGAAAAATGATGTTGATATTGAAACCTCCATCAATCATAACGCGTCTAATGGGTGTATTATCAATGTAAGCGAAGATGAAGAGGGTGGGTTTAGGATTATCTAATTGGAGAGGGGAAATCTCTTCATCGGAGAAACTAACAATAAAAATTTGATGAAAGGTAGCAGGATCGAAGATGGAGGAGAAGTGGTGAGAGTGGCAACATCTTGAGGAGTGATAATGGCAAAGAAATAGTATGATGTTATTAGGTGGAACCTCAATAGATTGTAGAACCTCAATGAGGGCCTAACGATGAGACTTCGGATGTTTGGATGAGGTCGCATAAAGACATATTGAGGGAGATTGATGAATTTTTTTCTTAGTATTATGTACAACTCTATCGAAATAGGATATGACGGCACGCGGATGGTTACCTTGGGTGCAGGTGTAGATGGAATGTTGGGTAAAGGTGTAGTGGATGGGTTGCATGTCTTCTCTTTTCTTTTTGTATTTATGTGCTTGAGTGGAAACTTGAAACACATTCATCTGAGGAAAATAGAGATATGTGTCATGAAAGGTATAATAGCAGGAGGGATAAAAACCTAGTGCGGGATAAAAGCCTTACGAAATGAGTAAGGCACACTAGAATTTCGAGGGGGTTGGGCTAGCTCCCTAATCCATACCATATTGATCTCAAAGGTTGAAGGAGGAAAATAGGGTTGTGGAGGTGGAGGTGAAAGCTACTGAATAGATATGGGGCGAGGCTACATGGTGACAGGAAAAGGTGGAATAGGATCTTCATGTAAAAGGTCATCTTTTTCAAAGAGATATTTATGAGAACACAATTGAAGAAGAATAATTTTAAGGGCCTTACAATTTTCAACATCATGCCCTGGCACACAATGATAGCCACAGATCTTGGTATCATAAAACCCTTTCCGGTTTAGGCCTAGGCTAGGCGTAAGGCCTAAGAGGTGGCAATGTAATGGAATAAGTTTCTAATAGCCAAGTGAGGATGTTAGCATAAGACCCTGCCAAGGATCATAATGAGAAGTGAGAGTGGGTTTGGATGGAGGTTTGGGTGACTTCGTGGAAGAGTTATTGTTAGAGGTGGATTTGGTTTGGATGGAGGTGTGGGTGGATTTTGTGGAAGAGGCATTGTTGGAGGTGGAGTTGGAGGTTGAGTAGGTTTAACTACCTTTTTGGTAGGTAGTGTGGTTTTTGGCTTGGGTTGTACCTTCTTGGGTAAAGGTGTTGGGGTAGTGTGTGAAGTAGAAGGGAATACAAAAGATGGAAGTGGATGGGTCAACCAAGGTGAGAGTGGAGGTGCAGTGAAGATAGTGGTAGGAGGCAATACAAAAAGTGTAGGTTGAAGGGAAGGTAAAGGCATGGGTAGTGGAGTAGACGTAGGTAATGTAGAAGGCTTGGGTGGAATGGGAGGTTATAATAAGGATGTAGGTTGCTTCGTTTTAGTTTTACCTTGGGTAGGAGGCTTCTTGACCAAGGTTGATGGATGGGGAAGTGGAAAAGGTGAAAGAGGAGTGGGAGAAACTAGGGTACGAGGCCTAAGAGGTTGGGTCTTCCTCTTATATGGGGGATAGGCCTAGTGATAGTTTGGGAAGAGGTGGCTAAATTGATCTTCACGGGAGGATGGACTAGACTTGGTGTCGACACAACCCCCAATGTAGTGGTAGGTTTGGGTATAGGTGAAGGTATGGGTGTAGGTAGAGGTTTGGGTGTAGGTGGTTGTTGGGGTAACGGTAAAGATTTGGGTGTAGGTGAGGATGATGTAGAAGAGGCTACTATAACTAGCTCAAGGTGTGATGGATTTAGTTATTTTGAACACTTTAGGATAAATCATTAAATTTTTGTAGACAAAATTTACATTTGAGTCAATACGGGAAGTCAAAAATGTCCCCAAATCATGGAGTAGTTGACATACTCCAAGCTATCATCCAAACAAGAGAATGGCGTAGAAGTGGAGGGGGATGATGATGATTTAGTAGTAATCCATGTAAATAAATTTGACATATGTGAGACAGGGAAATGGTTGGCTTCAGACTTTGTGGGTAGAAGAGACGATAGCAAATCAACAGGGTCTTTAAAATCTATTAGGGAGTTGTGCATAACATAAGAGATGCTAAAATTTGTTCCTCATGGGTAGAGGAGGGGGCAAGGTGAATGGTGTAGACTCTTCAATTGGTGAAGAAAAGGGTAAGTTGGGCTCCTCCATGGGTAGAAGAGTGAGTAATGTAGGTTTCTCGATAGGTAGAGAGACGAGTGGGGTACATGCCTCTGTCGATGAAGGGATAGATGAAGTGGGATGCTCGGTAGATGAAACAGTAGATAAGGTTGACTCCTCCATGGGTGGAAGAACTCGCGCAAGGATTTCCTCAACTGATGGGATGTGAGGCAATTGAGTAGAATGGGCTAGTATGGTATCAAAAATAGCATGAACCTCTTGAATGTTGGCATCATTGGCTGAGGTTTCACCGGCTTGGTTGGATGATTGAGTGTGATTTTGAAATGTCTTATTAAAGACATGGATGTCCCGGTTAGTCGGTGGATTGGGGTTATCTAATACAATATCTCCGTTATCCAACATCTCATGGATGATATTTTTAAATGTTATGCAATTACCACCACTATGACCTCTTACCTGGTGATAATTGCAATAATCATGTAACATTTCCATTTTAAGACTTTAGAAACAAGAAATTTTTATTTTTTTGCATGATAAATGTTCTCTGTTCTAAATACATAATTTAGAACACACATCTCACAACAATCATTCTTATAACAGATAACCATATGCAATTGTAATGACTCGGTGTACCACTGATCTATTCATTCCATGACTCGGTGAACTACCGATCTATTCATGTGTAACATTGAGCTTGGAGTATTCTACTGAATACTTCATAATCTTGGTCCTCTTACCCTATTCTAGGTTCTGAGTGATCTGTCCAAGGAACCTATCTGAATAATTGTTACCAATATTCATCGGCATCCCGATCCTTAGACTAGGTGACATAGTACAATGCAATCAACAGCTTGTGATACTCTGGCCAAAGATTTGTAACATACTATTCGTATTACTTATTCCTTGACGGCATACTCATCAATTCAGAATACATCCTTCAACCCACTTTATTATTATATAGAATGTCTTATACTGACTTCTGTCAGTCCCCTTGACCCAAGGTTTCACTCTAGTTCAGATTAACATCATAGGCCATGATATGAAGAGACTCTTAAATACTAAGGTTAAATTGGCATACTGGGTCAACTGAAGTTAACCCCGTGTGCCAAGGCACACTAAGTCTCAAAGGGTTGCCTCATAACCTGATTATGGTACTAATCAGTCCCAGAGAGAAATCTTGATCAAGTTCAAGGTGTGTAAATCTTAACAATCAATGCAAAAGGGTGTTGCCACATGTCATCTACATTGTTGTATCCTTGAGAAGATCCTACTCTTCTCGAAGGTACAACCTTATAGTTGACGTGTGTCAACATCCTACAGAAAAACCTTGAAAAGATGTACATGCCTCCAAGAATTTACTTACATTAAGTTATAATTGGGTTAAAAGACTACATAATTTGGCAGCCCACCCAACCTCTAGTCCAACACTCTTCTAAGTTACCTTTTTACATTTAGGGTTCAGTTTTACAAAAGATCTTAATTAACTTAGGGTTGCTTCTAGGTTGTCAGTTGGGACCTAACAACCTTTTATCCAAAAACAGGACAGCAACTACTTATGTTTCATTATTTTAAAATAACTTATCCAATGAAGGAAGTGTAACAACCTGTTAGGCTGAAACATATCAGACTTAATACCATTAAGTCATAGTGATTTATAATCATATATTCCTTTTATAATTAGTGCATTACAAGAGAGGAAAGTCCTCTTCTTCTTATAGTTACATTTTAGGGTTTAACCCACCTTCAATGTTCCTTATGTTGCAGTGATTTTTATTACTGTTTTAAGTCACATCATAAGTTATAATGAATCACTAATCAAGAATGTAGTATTCAGCCACTTAATCAGCTATGGCTTACTTAAGAAATTCATCTATGCTCCATTGAATATCAATAAGCAAGAATGCATACTCATTCAAATAGATAATAAGAAGATCATCCCAAACAAGATAAGTTACACAATCCTTATAACTAAATTTCTCACTATTTCATTCATTTCCAAATCCATACAAGTACAACTTATGCACATCAGGCATACCTTAAGACAATAGCCATCAACAAAAGAGATAACTTTTCTTTTCACAATACAATCTAGAAATCAAATCATAATTCTTCGTAAGAACCAACTTAGAGTAGTCAATGCATCAAATAATATTTTGTCTTCCTTTACCACTTACGAAATCCATCTGCAAAAATTGCTAGCATGGGTCAGTTCAATGAACTGAGCATGATAAGCACTAATCCTTAAAACAATCGCATTCCACTAATTGTTTTAATTAAACAACCCTGTTATAATGACAACAATTACTTCATACTTCCTAAGCTTAAAGTGATGTCAATATAAAAGAGCCATACTACACTATTAAAACAAATGGACAGAAACAATATTTTATATTACTTGCCCTAAAATTTAAAGTATAATTGATTTCAACAATTACCTTCACAATCCAAAATCATAACATAACTCTAATTTTTCTTCCTAACAATTATAATACAACTTCATATCATAATTTAAGTACAAAAGTAATTTCAACTTAATCTATTTCGGATGATTCATCTCATTTCTTGCAAGAAAGTGAGAAGGAAACATTCTATTTAATAAGTACCTAATCATCCGAAAAATTTGAAACCGTATATATCATGATTTGATCACCTTCTATTTAAACACTAAACCATTTGAAGTATCCATCCAAACAGGTTCATACAACAGTAATTCAAACAGAAGGAATGGATTAACTACCACCTACAATTTTCCTATCAATCAATCCTCTACCTCATTCTACTTGATTTTCAATCAATGAAAAATATGCAAGGCAATAAATACTGAATTCCATTACAAATAGAATAACAAACAATAAGTCCAAAACAAGATTTTTAATACTGCTTTAAAAATAAAAGAGTCTTCCAAGTTAGGATCCCACATCCTAATGTTTCTTTCATCCTAATATAATAGTTTGCCATCCCATAAATTTTCTGTTTGAGTTCCTTAATTAATTCTAAGAAATATTATATTCACATTCAAGAAGAGAACAATAAAACTTTCTTTCTTTTAAAGTCCTTTCCCAACTCTCCTTTTCAACTCAGAGATAAATCAGAGATGGCCAAAACATTGTTGTAACCAAGTTTAGAATGAAATCCAATTTCCAACAATTAATAACCATTTAATAAATCCAATCAAGGAAGAAGAATCTATTTCTAGCACTTACATACACTCAACAGTTCGGTTCAGGTTGAGCCATATTGTTGGTTACCATTAGATCCCTGTGGGATCTATAAACTATTCATTCAATAATAGTTGAGATCAACATTTAGCCAAGCACGTTATGACCTAATTATAATTCTGACTATAATCCCAAACCAAAAGAAATAGTCTAAACTTCATCAGACACTCAAATCATTTGAGTTTAAAATCAAGTTAGGGTAATTTCTCATTTCCCACATTTGTCAAATATTCAAGGACTCAATCGAATCGAATGAACCAAAGCAATAACCGATTACCATTTCATTATAAAATGTAAACTGAAAATTCATATATAGTACTATTAATCATATTCGCAATATAGATTCAAAGAATACCCATGAGCATAATACTTATATCATAGTAATGAATTATACATGAACAGTCCATAATAAATAGATCTTTAATTGCATGCAAGCATCGCAACCCTAATTCCTACACCAAATAGATCACAATAAACTTTTCATCGTTAAACTTAACAATTTTTAAAGTTGTCTCGAAAGGAATTTCCAAAAATATTAACACAACCTCAAGAACTAAATTCCCAATCATGTCCAAAAGCATACAAGTCACGCTCTTGTCTATCCGTAATATCAATACATTGTCTAAGTCCTTCACACCATCAACTAAGTCTTCACAGAGAGAAAGATGAACCCAAACAAAGACTTATTTTTTTAACAATTTGTGCTGGTCTTAATAACATTAATCGTTATCCATAAGAGAAAGACACTAAACCATGCACCGCTTCCTAAAGAACTTATTTATTTTAAAATAGTAAAGGCCTTTTGCAGGGATAAAATACAGATGAAATCGTATAATAATTTCTTTGAATATGAACATTTTAACAGTCAGAGTTCTCATGGCGAAACAACAAACCATAACTGTATTACTCGTAGTACCTGCGAACTTAAGAAGCAATCAAACCCCTTCACAAGAGGAGATACATATTTAAACCAACACATTGTTTCCAACACATGCATCTTATAACAGTCAAGGTTCACAAGGTAATACCCACAAACTGTTCACGAATTAAATCGCAGACCAAATAACTACAAAATAAAAACGTGAATACAATAATAAAGTATACGTAAACAACACTATTCCGTTTTCCCAACAAGTTTTTGATTCAAATAGACTCAACCTAGTTCATATGATCTTAGAAATTTAAAAGGAGCAACTGTTTAAACTTCCAAATTTATGAGAACAAATAGATCTACTTCCATAACAGAGGTTTCTAAAGAAATAAAAATCAATAATAAATTTCAACCATTAAAACCCTATGCAGTTTCTAGATTTGCTTAAATGTTCACATACCCACCACGAATGGAATATAATGCAAACAAGTTCCCACAGTCATTAAGTAAAACTCTAGATTTAACCCAAAAATCTAGGTTCACACAAATCCCAAAAATCATTTTTACCAATCAAGCAAAAATGTAAATAAATCATCATAATAGAGCTCTTATAATGAAAAAATTTAATGGAAAGAAAGATTTTAACAGTTAGGGCCTATCATGCCTGATACTATCACCAAAAAGTTGATGAAAACCTTTGGATGAGCCTGCCCTTTCTCTCTTTTTCCATGAAATATTCAACCACAAAATATTGCTTCCTCCATGTCTTATATATTCCCCACGACACAGGAGTAGGTTTAAAACTTTCAAAATTGACATGCAACAAAGAGTAAACTGTTGGTTCAAAAAACCAGTGCTCATGCAGAGTGAAAAATGGAAAGCATAAAAAATGAAACAACCAAACAAAATTCCCTTTGCATGTCTCCCAAAGTGGTCTGGGCTTGAGGACCCATGCAAATTAATTGCATTAAATTCATTTCTCCCGCCTATTTTCCATTGCCACCACCCACCAAATTTGGCAAGCTCCATGTTAACATAAACAAGAGTTTCCATTTTTAGAGATGCTGCCACGTAAGCCTTTACCATCCAAATTAACCTCTGCTAACCTTAACAGATACTTTCTTTCCTCTCATCCTTATCCCTGCCTTAAATGCCATAGGAACCACCACCCAAAACTTACGACCCCTTAGGTTTCCATTCATAGCACTAGTTTAGGATAGGTTAGTGACTTAGGTTAGACCATAGGTAAGTTTAATTTTAATCACCTTAGGATATAACATTAGCCACTTACCTTAGCATTAGGTTTATATAACCCTTAGGTAATATCAAATGCATAGTTTAGGACTAGGTTAGATTAACTAACCTTTACAATAGGTTATAGTTTAGATTTAAAACTAATAACCTTTGATTCCCGCTTAGATCCACTTAGATTAGGCTAAAATCATCATTCAGAATTCAAACTGAATAAGACGTTTCTAGATTAGATTTTGTATTTGCATCTAATAAAATAACTTTAGATAGGACACTGGCATCCCTTACCTGGCTTAAGGTCCAAGTTCTTTCCGATACCAAAATGACTTAAACAAAATTTCGATTACAATGACTGCGAGGATTAATTTCCATAATCCACAAAACTTTCCACAATGGAAATATTTTCATATGAAAGAGAATTAAAAGAATATATATATATATATATTCTAAGTTCCATCCAGACTTGATAATTTATGAAATTTCGATACATAATTGTGCATTCCGAAAATATTTAAAACATTCCTTGGATCAATGTAATTGATCCAAGGATGAAATCATAGAGATAGGTAAGTTTACAATCTTCCAGAAATCAGATTGCACTAATATACGTGAAATGAAAGAAAATGAATCCAAGCATATTCTAGTTCAATCAAAGATCTCAAGAGTAGAAAAGACAACCAAATCAAGCATGACTTCTTGAAATCAAAAGAGAATATCCTCATACAGGAAAATAACATATCAACACTTGAATGCAAAGGAGAAAGTAACAACAGTTCAGGGTGTTACAAATCATTTTCCTTGTACCATGCAGGAATAAGATGGGAAGGGTCAAAAAGGTATGTGGTTTGACAGGTGGAAGAGTTATGCTTCCTATGTTTAGAATATTTTCCAAAATCAAGGAGTAAGGCTCTCCTATGGGAGTATATCATCGTTGTTCATGCATGTATTGAAAGTTATGAACAGGATAAAGAGTAGAAGGTAGTTTTGGTTGGTTGGATGGATGAGATGGACCAGCTTTCAAGACCACCGCATTGGTGGATCCTTTGGGTTTTGAATTATTTATTTGTGGTTTAGAAGAATAATAAGAGTCATTTAATTTGAATGAAGCGCTCTTATTGCGCAATTATAATATCTTCTCTTCAATAGCACAAATTTCAAGATTTTGAGCCATTTTGAACGCCTCATTGAACATTTGGAAGGTTTGAACTTGGAGATTTAGAGAGATATGTCTGGAAAAATCTCTAGTAAACAACTTTATTAGTTTAGTTTGAGGCAATTGGAAAGTGAGTTGGTTAATAAGGCTCCACCAACGAACAACAAAATATGTGATAGACTCATCTTCATATTCACATATCGAATACAAGTCGTTCATGATAACCTACTTGATAATGTTTATGGAGAAATGATCAAGAAATGCCTGTGATAATTGATTGAATGAAAAGATAAAGTGCCTAGATAAGGTACTATACCAGTCTAAGGCAGGTCCTGTGAAGGACATTGGGAAAGTCTAAAGAAGTAAGGCGTCATCATGGGTAATCAGATAACATATATGTTTAAAAGATCAAAAATGTTGTTGTGGATCCTCCTTGATATTAAATTGGTTAAACTTTGGCATTTCCCAATGTGTGGGATAAGGATGAATTGGAATAAAAGGGTGAATAGGCTCATTAAAAATCTCGTCATAAGTCAGAGAATTGTGTGAGCCAGAGATAGATGCTTCCAAGGTTTGCATCTTATCCATCATCATTTTTATGAGATCGGTTATAGGATTAGATGAAGGAGCACCCCTACGTATAAGGAGATAAATAAGATGAATAAGGCATGGACGACCCTCCAGTGTGTGGTGGTGCCGAGTAAGCAAACTGAGAGGGGGGATATAAGTATCGGCGAGAAGATGATGGCATATACTCTCAATGGGAAGCGTAGGTAATAGGTGGTGGTTGAGATAAGGTATAGGTGGGAAGGACCTGTGTAGAGACCCTTATATCAATAGGTTTCATAGTAACATGTATAGACATGACCAAACTCTAATAAGGGGTCGATGCAACTGGAGGTTGTGAGGTAATAGCGACTGATGATGTGGGAATCCCTACACTAAGTTTCATATATGATGGCAAGCAGAGGATGTAAAATGTGTGATAACTTTCATAGGTGTAGCATATATTGAAGGTATGGGGTGATATAAGAAATGACAGTGGTAAGGTGGAAGTAGGTAACACTACACTAGTGGTGGACGATACGGAAGTAGGGCAAGGGCAGGATGAATTGACATAGGCATCATGTATAAGGGTTGTCCTAACGAGTCACAGGTGGAGGAATGAGTAAGATAATACTGCAAGGTTGTAGGATTGTGATCAAGGAGTTTTGTGAACTCCTCATCACCTGTAAATATAGCAATAGAAGAAGTGGGGTCCATGGGTGAAGAAATAAAAGGTGGTGAAGGACTAAGAGGTAGTGGTTGATGGCTAGCATGAAATACTAGGGCGTTGACTTGTCTACGAGTCAAAACCATGTGAATAGTGGTAGGATAGGTGGTCTAAGCTTTGTAGATGGTGTAGAAATACAAGAAAAGAAGATAGAAGAAAACTGGAAAATGAACATTGATTGTTGTTTTGAAAAAAATCAAAACATAGATACGGCGACGATAGGGTAACCGATGTCAATAGGATGGTATTACCGATGGTGGTCACTAGACCGATGTCGGTCATTGAGAATAAATGAAAATATGGAGATGAAGAGTGTAAATGAGATGAACCTAAACTTTGTTATCTAGTAAAAGAGATGCGAAATGTGTAAAATGACAAAAATAGGTCATAAAAATGAATGGATATGAATTGAATACTATTTTGGGTAAAATAACCAAAACAACAAGGAACCGATGTTGGTTAGTCAGCTGATACCGATGCCGTATGATGATGTAATTGATGCCTATCACCGACCGATGTCGGTTACTTATGAAATCTGATAAGATGATGAAAATTTGAATTTTAAAGTGATTAAGTCTAAATAAAACACCAACCTAGAAACTGAGTATGGCAATGATGAGTCCTAACACACCTAGAATGAACCGAATACACCAATTATGATGGTGGGGCGTGAAGGAAAAGAAAAATAAGAAAAAATGGCCTCACTCCTCAAAACACAATTTAACAGTCAAAAGCTAACAAAACACGTCAATCCTATGCTTCATATTTTAATGTTATGTGGCTTATGCCATTTAAAATTGATTATGAATAGAGTAGAGTTTTTGGTCAACAAAGGTTCCCTATAAGTAGTTTATGGTTGGTATCAGGTGTGTTTTGGCTAAATTTTCCCCAATATATACTTCACAATACATGAGGTCCAAAATCTAATATGATGATTGGCTGAACATGAGCTAGATCCATAGTCAATCAAAGCTATTAACCTTTGGCGGAAACTATCGAGAAGGAATATGTTTAAGAAATGAGTAAATTGTTAAAGTGATTTGGATAGGGGAGTGTGTGCATAAAGTGTGAACTACGATTAATTCCCACCAATCATCAATTAGTCATGACCTCCAATATATAGATTGCAAATAAATTTAGGTGATCTAATACAATAATCACAAGGATGAAATGCATAGATTTTTAAAACCCAATTGAAAATGAAATTTGATGAAGCAAATGGGGAATAGGAAAAGAGAATGCTCTTTCACTAAAATACAAGTGAAAAGGAAAGGGAGAATAATTCTTTTAAACACCAAATAACTAATTTCCTCTAGACAAATAGAAGAAGAGAATATTTACCAGAGACATATTTAATGTGAACTTTTCAGAAAGTAAATAAACACACAAATATTCCCTAAAATGAACAATGTAAAGAACCCAAAAGATAGGGTCCCACCAGGCATGCCATAATGTTTCACCTCAAATTATGTGATAAAACAGATAAGGTAATGGTCAAGGAGGAGTACATGTTAATATTCAAGAGAAGGTTGTGTGCGTTATGGAATTTGATCCGACTGAATGTGAGAGATTCCCTTTGGCTATGAGGAACAACATGTATAAGAAACAAAACAAGACCACCAAATGATATTAAATATCAAATGGAAGTGGACTGCCTAGTAATTTCTAGTTCCGAGAAGTGTGACACTTCCTAGATGGTTTTCAATCCATTGTTTTTATCAAATTAATGAAAATAAATGTGAGAAATAGAGGTCCTATTACTAACACTTTGATTTAGGTGTCTCAAAATGTTATCAACACACTATATTAAGAAAATTATTGAAGTAAAAAATAATATAACATTAGGCAAGGTATGGTTCTAGTTAGGAAAGGTCACTGAGGTGTTAGGAAAGGTCTAGGTGAAGTTTGGTTACGTTCTGGGTTGTTTGGTGAAAGTTATAAGCTCGTTGTTCTAGGTAAAATTCCACCACAGAGACTAGTATCGGTTAGGCAACCGATGTCGGTACTAGAAAATGACCAATGTCGGTTGGGTGACTAGTGTTGGTAGGGGTAATATGGTTAGAATATTAAAAATATGTGTTTTGGATCTCTCTGTGGTTACACAAAAAGTTGAGGGAGTTCGGGAAGGATGGTATGATTTATACAAAGACTCAGCAAGGGTGATAGAGGCACTAGGATGGGAAAAATGGTTTAGGTTGGTAGAATAGATGGTAGATGGGTGAAGGGTGGTATTCAAGACAAAGGAGAGTTAGATAATAGAAATGAATAAAAGACTTAAGATAAAAAAACTAGAACTAACAAATAAGAGTGAGTTACTTATCTGAGAACATGTAGATCTAAAGGTGGTGGAGGTTGATGAGTGTTCAAAGATGAAACGGGTTATACCCAAAGGTCTTTGTGGCAACAGATCCTTTATGATTTTTTTGGGTGATCCAAGGCTATGGAGGAAGAGATTGGTTATTGGTGAAGACCTGATGTGCTCTAGTTTTTCATTTGATAGCTTGAATGCTCAAGAGTTAGAATGCCAAAGCTTGAGTGAATGAATGAATTGAAGAACCCATGCAAAGAGTTAGAAACTATTATTTAAGGTAACCGATGGTGGTTAGGGAACCGGTGCCAGCCAAGGGATAATCGGGTGTTAGTTAAGGAGAATTGGTCTAATTTTCCAAAAATAAGGTTTCTCTCCCAAATTTGGCATGGTCTTTGTCTTAGTTCGGGTCTGGAGTGTTGAATGGCATAAATAAGAGCATGGAATTAATTAGAGGATTAATAGGTCATGAATAGTTAGGGTTGGAAAGAGTCCTAGTTGGTTAGGATAAGTGGGGACTTGGTCTAGGTTCATTAATAGGCTAAGAATAGGTCTAGGATGAGGTGGAAAGGTGAGGTGGCTATTAGTTTTAATTAAGGTAATTAAAATAATAATGGTTTGAGGATGAGGATTAACTTAAATATGGGTAATTGTAACATTCCAATTTTAAGACCGTAGAAAAGAAGGAAATTTTTATTTTTATCTTTTTACATAATGTTCTCTCGCTCTAAATAAAACATCATTTAGAACACACATTGCATGCCAAGCAATCTCATAACAGATAACCATATGCAGTTGTAATGACTCGGTATGCTACCAATCTCTCATTCCATGACTCGGTCATCAACCAATCTCTCATGTTAACTCGAAGTATAGAATACTTTATGTATACTACGTATACTTGGTTCTCCTACCCTATTCTCGGGTACTGAGTGGTCTGTTTAAAGAACCTATCTAAATATTTGTTACCAATATTCATTTGACATCACATTGCTTTAAACTAGGTGACGTAGGACAACGCAACCAACAACTTGCAATACTTTGGCCAAATATTTTCAACATATTGTTCATGTTACTATTTCTAGATGGCATACTCATCATTCCGACGCGTCCTTCACCTCACTCTTCTATTATATAGAATGGTCTTTACCGACTACCATCACCCACTTGCCCAAGGTTTAACCCTAGCCCTAGTTAGAAACATAATTTATTACAGAAGACGCTTTCGAATGTCTTAGGGTATATGGGCATAATCGGTTGACCTAAGTCAACCAGATGTGACAAGATACCCTAAGTCATTAAAAGCTACTACCTATCCTAAACATGCTACTAACTTGACCCAGAGAGAAACTAAGTTTAAGTCCTTATTTGTGTGTAGATCTAGATGATCAATGTAGAAGGGTGTTGCCACATGTCAACTACAACATTGTATCCTTGAGAAGACCCTTGTCTTCTCGAAGGTACATTCCTATAGTTGGCGTGTGCCAACATCCTATAGAAACTACCTCATCAAGATGTACATACCCCAAGGAGGTTATTAATACATTATTAATTTGGATTATTACACCAATTACAGCAACCCTACTAAACCCTAATCCAACACTCCATAAGTTCTTTTCTAAATTTGATTCAATTAGTCATAAAAGAACTTCCTTAACTTATGATTGCTTTTTACATTCATTTTACTTGGCTTAACAAACAGATATCTAAAAATGGGACAACAACATCATAAGTTCCATTATAATGAAACCTAACCATTCAAGAAAGGTTTAACCACCAATAGGTTCAACTAGAGTAGAATTTATAGGAAATGAAGTCTAATGATTAACGATCGTATCACCATTCTTTAGATTACATTACTTTGATCAAGGAAGGGTCTTCCTCTACATGATTAAGTATTAGGGTTTGCCATACCCTTCTTATCTTTCACAATTTCTATAGTTTTAATGCATATTCATTACGCATTCCATTACTAAGTTAGAATTGTTTAGATAAAGATTGATATCCTATGCAACTCAACAAGCTGCATATCAATAAGGGCAATTGAACTAATTCCCTTTATCTAGCTTATCAATTTTATCCGAATTAAGCATATAACAAATATGAAGAATATCATCAAGATAGGATTTCAATCTCCTTCATAAAATACAAGATAATTTACACAACAATTACAAGTAAATCTCCAACTTTCAATTCATCTTTTAGGAAACTAAATAATTACAAGACTATGCAATTCAGGCATGTTGTATAACAACAGCCCCCATTCCAAAAAAGAATACAACTTTTATTTTTCATACAACTGAAGAATGAATCGAAACTCTTTACATAAGATCCAGAATTAAATAATCCAATACAACATGAAAGTTCTTTTCTTCTTTTATCACCCACATTGTCCATCTACAAAATTGTTAGCATGGGTTAGTTCAATGAACTAAGCATGATAAGCACTAAGCATTAAAGTAAAGTGCATTCCACTAATTGTTTCATTAAACAACTCTGCTTTAATGAAACAATTAATATACATCATACAAATAATCATAAGTAATAACATCTAGAAAGAAGAACAATTAAGAGAGTTTGAATTCACTTTTAAGAAAAGAGCATAATATAATCAGTAACATCTGAATTACATCACAAGACCTAGTTGATCCTATTAATTACTTTTAAATAGTCAACAAGTCTTGTCCTTCCATTGTTTCATAAATTCATAAGAATAGAAAAACACATTTATCTTTACCAAGCAGCAAAAGAAGTTAGTTACAACATAGCTCATTTTAGTATGCTTCATCTTTCCATATAAACCAAAGAAGAGGATCAATACATACCTATTCCTCAAACACAAATCATCTGAAGGAAAGAATCAGGTTTAGTACACACAACACTACCTCAGTCCAAGATATCAATAAAAGGAGTCCACAAATAAAGAGGAAACATCTAACCAAGAGCCCCAATTCAATCCAAGTAGATTTAAGACAGTCTCACGAAAGCCTTACCAACTTCTATCTGTTAGTAGATATAATGCAAAGATCTGAAACCAGAGGTTGTCCACAAATCCAAGCTATACTTAGCAACTAATTCTCTTAACCAATCCTCAAGAAGTTCCCATCACGAAGAGAATTAAATTAAAGAGAAGTTCAGTCAATGAACTTATACAGTCCATAGAAAAAGGATCTCTAAATAGAAAAGGACCCAATCCATATTTCATTTCATTTATTCTATGAAATGAAATCCATTATCTAATACAAACTTAGAAATTCTTTAGCTAGTTCCCAAAAGAGAACTCAAAACTGAATGCACAGTCAAAGCATGCATACTACTAATTTCCATTACAAACTTACAAAATGATTACCTATTTCCATTCACCAAGCTCAAGTTCAAATTCAATTCACAAAATGAAATTCACAGTACCATCTCTAAACAACATACTGTCCTCAAGAGATTCTATTCACCTATCTGACTAAAACTCAGAGATTCATTCAAAGAACCCAACAAGGAAGAGAAATACGCAACAATGTAAGATAGACAAGGGTCAGTAAAACTCATAGACCCAAAGACTAAATTTCCAAGCATTCAGAACAGGGATACAGATATCCCTTCATACTACACTAGTAAATTGGGTTTATATTCAACATTCTATTAAAACCCATGAATCGGATGAAAGATCAGAAGAAAGTAAGGAACTAAACAATTCATCTAAGACAAGTACTATCCCAACTTCTTCCCACGACTAAACAAATCACCACAAGCCCCTCGAGTTCCATTAAAAGCTTATGATAGGTAAGAATTTTCTCAACATCAAAGACAAAAAGGAAGTAAATAATACATTCCATAAACCTCTACAACTGATACGACTGTCCCATAACAAAACGTAGTTCCAGTCCCATTTATTTCTATGAACAAAATAGTCAAGTTTTCTCACAAGGCACGGGTTCACTCAGAGCAGAGACAAATAGGATACACTCCCGAATTTACATGCCCTATCAAGTCCAAGAACACAGTGTGGTCTTAAAGGTAGAAGTCATACAACCATTCTTTCTCATAATCAAAACAAAGGAGACCTCAAAAGAAGTTACACGGTCTACTTCCGACCAAACAAAACTCACAAGACCCCTTCCAGCAGATAGTATTAAATGAAACAGAAGCTTTACAATCCTTAATACCCACTAAACTCCAAATTTCGAATACCTGTATAAAATCAAACACATCGATTCCAATACAAGATCAAAACAACCAACAATGGAATTACTTGTACTATGCATCAAATACAAGCTTTGAACATAAGTTCTAACAACACAAGCTCAAATACGAGTCTATAATGAAACCCATGGCCCTAATACAAGCTCATATTAAACACCAACACTCTATTACAGGTTCAAGCATTTCCAGTTCCCTAAGGAAGAGTAAAACTCCAGTTCAGAGCTCAAGTATAGGACACAATGCAACAACTCAACAAAGAAGTTCAGTTTTCATAAGAACTATATACGAGTACAATTGTTGAATACAAAGATTCAACCAAAGGTTCAAAACTACACTTAGTTCCAACACAATCCAAAACAAACACAAGGTCCCAATAAAACTCATAACAAATATTAAAGCTTCAATATAAGTTTAGAACAACTACGAGCTCCACTTCAAGCTCACGAAACACAAGACTAAACAGAGATTCATAACCCAACAAGCAACTAGCCAGTTCATTCAACATTAGTCTTGAATGCTAGAACAAATCTTCGAATACAAGCTACAGAGTTCAATAGAGCTTCAAGTACAAGTTACAGAGTTTCAATACAAATTCACATGCAAACCTCTAACAACTAGTTCAGAGAAAGTTCCAAAGAACTACCATTAACAGCCAAGGATTTGTATTCCAAAACCCACATAATTTCAAGAAAACATGCAAGTAATTAACCAGATACATCATGCAAAAATGTATGTCTAGTGACCAGAGTTGTTTTAATGAATCATTTAGAAGAAAGCAAGAAATCTTAATGGGTAGAGCCTATCATGCCTAATAGTGCTTCTACCGATTCGAAGAAGACTTCCAGCCAAGTTTCCAACACCCCTTCTTCTCCAAGCAAAATCAAACAACAATAATATTTTTCCACAATGCCTCTTATACATTCCTCAAACCGAAAATAGATCAGAGAATTCAAAAATAGCCACTAAGTGTAGATCAAACTGTTGGTTTGAAAAACCAAATAGCTCCATGCAGAGCAAAAATCGTGAAGCATGCAAAGAAAAAAAACCCCCAACAAATCCGCCAGCATGCCTTCCAAGACAGCTTGCTCACCAAAAATGAGGTGAATTAATGCCATTAATTTGCATATTCCTGCCTATCTCTCCTTGCCACCACCATCCAAAGTTGGCGAGACCAAATTGAATTTCCACATCCATTTCCAAACTTAGTGATGCCTCCATGTAGGTTCCACTAAACTTTAACTAGCCCCTGCCAAACTGGCAGTACTTATATGCCTTAAAACCAAATCAAATCAAAATCAAATCTCATTAAAATCTTAGGAACCACTACTTAGCTCCCACTTGCCAATCGACCCATAGGTTCCCTTCCATGCCCATTAGTTTAGGATAGATACAATTTTCTTAGGTTAGATCTTAGGTTAATTTAAAAGTATAACCTTAGGATATAACCTTCAATCAAATAGATTGTCACCTTAGGTTAGGTCTTAGTTTAACCAAATAGTATAGGAAATAGGTTAGAATTAACTTAGCATCCCTTAGGTTATTTTCCCCACATACTAACTTAGTGTTAACAACTTAGGTTAGGATGTCATCCCACATAGAGTGGCGTAGAAAGAGTTAGGAAACTTTACCTGTGTCTCGAATCCCATTAGGATAGACCTTATTAGATATAGGACACATTAAACACTCTCTTTCTCCATAATCCCGAAGTAGGTTTCCCTTTCCCTTAACGCCATTAAGTTCCCGTAAAGGTCAATCAAGAAGAGCCGAGCACAACACACAACAAAATGCAAGCACGGTCTTTCAAGATAATAAATAATTTGCAACAAACACAAGTTCAATCCATTAAGTCTCTTAATCAATGAATGTCAGTTTTTCATTCAGTTTAGATAAGAAGATTTAAAACATTTCTTGGATCAATGGAATTGATCCAAGGATGAGTCCAATTGTGAAGGGATTAGATTGCAATAATTTCAACCAGATGACAACTTACTCATAAGAAGTGAAATAGATTATTGCAAGCAACAACATAATAGCCCTACAATCAAAGAGCAAAAATGATTTATCCATGGCAAGCATGATTTTTCAACAACCACAAAACATACATTTGTCCTGAAAATCACATGTCAACACTTGCAATGCAAAAGAGGAATATAACAGTTTGACAAGGTGTTACAAAGTAATTAAATTAATATTAATGTGTAGAAGGGGTCATGGCTAGGTGTATGTGTCTAATTACTTAATTAAAAGGGGCTAAAGGGATTGTGACCTAAATTTGGTGTCTACAAAAATAATAGTATTGTTTTATTATTATTAATGTTGTTGGTTTGTTAATCCATTCACGAGTATGGAACATAATTTTGTATGGATATTTTTATTGTTCTAGTCCTATTTAATGGAGTTCTTTATAATCGAAAGGTTGTGTAGATTATTGCAGCAATATAATTATGTTTTGTGGGTTTTCATTTTGTGTTGAATATCTGTATATATTAGTGTTCTTGTTTGATTTTATGGATCCATTAATGGTGCATTACTCTAATAAAAGAGAGATTATATTTCACATACTACGATATAAAATAATATACCTTTATATATAACATGATTCATCTAATCACAAATATATTAAGAATGTAATACCTCCTTTGATTAAAACAATGGAAATAATATCAATCGAGTGTGAAAAATTTTCCATGGCCTCAAAGACTTAGAGCATGCAAAATAAAAATTAAGGGACAACACAAAAATGTATTCCATAGATATCTCTACTCAAGTCTAAAACAAATCGAGATAGATTGTGATTTGGATGATGATATTGATGGGGATGTTACATGCAAGGTATATGATTTTGATTACTATGAGCCATTTGATATGTCAAATGAAAATTTGTGTATGTTATATTTGAATCCCACTTGGGAGTTGAATTTAATATTGATTTTATTGGTGATCATTACTTTAATACAAAGGAGACTTCTATGGATATCTGTATTTCTCCACAAGCTAGGATAGATATCATGTTGTCTAACATTCTTGGAAAAGGTCAAACTGGCAGAGGAAGAGTGTTGGGGAGAGAGGTCTAGTTTTACTCTCCATCCATGACTACATCCCCAAAATTTCTAACCACTGTAGATGGATAGAGACCAAATTTAGTTTAGATTTAGTTTCGATTAGTTTTGTTTGAAAAGTTGTGTTTTGATTGAAGAACCCATATAGGAGAAGTATAGGAAAGGAAATGACATCTCATTACCCCCACTCCTATAGTAATGGGTGTTCCAATTTGAATAATGTTAGATGGATTCCAAGTTAGGTCATCTAGAAGCGATAGTAATGTAGTACAGCTCCCAAGTTAGGTCATTTGGGAGATAAAGTAAGTTTGCTTATTGTACGGATTGGCTGATTTGATTTAAGTGATAGAATATTATTTGAAATAATATGTACTTAGGAGATTACTCATAAAGAATTTTTTTCTTTTCCCCCAAATTAGGTCATTTGGAGGAATAGCTTTGAAATAGTAAAAAGTATTGATTGTAATATTAAATTATTGTACCTTTGTTCGAATGAGATTGGAGAAAGTTGTAATAATAATATGCTAGGAATGGCGATTGAATATATTGTAAATTGAGAGGGATTATGGGATGATCTCGATTATATGCCCCCTTTCGAAAAAGGAGAAGTGTGGAGAAATGAGCACTGAGCCAAAATAAAGATGTATAAGATGTTGTAATAGTAAATGAGAAATAGTATGGGGTAGTATTGTCAAAGTATGAGTAGATGTGGATTAGTACATGTGTCAGATGTGAATATGAGATGTTGAAATTTATATGGTATGGTGATTCAAAAATTATGATTCATATGGTGAAATTAGTGAGACAAACAGAGTTACGAGGCTCAAGATATGAGAAAAATAGTGTAATGTGTATTAGTTATAAGGATGATTGTAAATAGTAACTATAGTATATGAAAAATGGAATTACTATATATAGTAATAGTGAAAAGTGAATAGTATTTTCATTTGTACCGAGATCAAGTGAAATTTGGATCTTTGTTCGTAAGGATACCACACATTAGAGCAGCGATTTTAAGAAGATTTGAGAGGGTAGTAGGGGTCGTGGCTTTGCAAACGACCAATGAGTTGGTAAGTGTGATTATTTTTGGAAAATTTTGTCAAATATGTTTATTTTCGTCAATTTTAGTAAAATTTTCTTTTTGTATATTTCAATGTTAATGACTTGGGTGGAAACGGCCAGGGCATTTCTGCCCTTGGGGACACTAGTGCCTAGTTGCAGGGCGCCAGTCACCGCTTCGAAGCGACCGTGACTCGCTCCCGGCACTTTGGCATCCTAGAGCAGGTTTAGGGCACTTAGTTGTAAAATGTGTAAATTTTTATTAATTTTGTACCATGATGAGTTGTGTGGCGTGTTAATATAATGGTTTCTTTTTTGTTTTATGTTATGTAGAGGGATATTTACTCCAAAGAGTTTAGTGCGGGTCGCCACTTAAGAATGCTACTTACTTTGGGCTTGGCAGATGCAGATCGGGATATATTAGATAGATACATCCTATGGAACATTTCTAGATTGGTGGAAGTGCCCCATAATATGCCTATGTTGGCTACTTTGTGTGATATATGGTCTGTAAATACATGTACATTCTAGTTTCCAATAAGCAAGATGACAAAGTGGCACTAGAGGATGTATACCAAATATTGCGGTTACCTATTGCAGGTGAGAGAGTATAAGTGATGACTATAGTGGATACGTGTAGTCGATTAGGGCGTAAAGGTAGTATTTGAAAAGCACACAAGTATAGGAAGAGACGCATATCAGTTTAGATACAATATTGAGATCTGGTGTTCCATGGTTGTGGAAGTTTATTACAGTGATTCTAGCATTGTTGGTCATGGTGGAGGGTGGTGGAGTTGGGATATTGTACAAGATGCATGATATTTGTCACAAGATAGAGGAGCATGGGACTAGGTATGCATGGGCGTGGTGTGTATTGGCCCACTTGTATAGAGATTTATATAGATTTACTTAGGAGGATTGTGGGGTGGACTAAGAGCCACGAATTTATTACACATATGGGCATATGATCATATAGCATATTTGAGGCCACTCAGTGGGCAATGGGTTGATTGAGCTTGACCTGAGATATTTGTAGCGAGATGGGTAGGTACCCATAGTAGGAGGATGGATACGACCACCTATAGGTTGATGATAGATCAGATGGGTCTTGGGGTCATTATATGGAGACCGTATAGAGGCTATGGAGGTTGGTTAGAGGATGTTGTGGAGTTGCAGTGCATTTGGCACACCATGTGGTTAGAGGATAACTTCCCAGGGGTGACAGAGTTGTTTCAGGGTGAGTAAGTATCTAGATAGTTTGGCATGGCCTAGGATGTGCCCCCAAAGCCATATATATGGTTGAGATCTACTAGAGTGGAAAGATGACCAGGAGCAAGGTCAGGCCCGACAAGAGCATAGTTAGTGTATCCTAGTCTAGATGAGGCAAATGCGGCTATAAATCCTATATAGGTTGATGATGTGGGGTGCACCCAGGGCATACAAGAAGTGGTGGGTGAGACATCGATGGATTTTGTTATTTCCAATAGTGGTAGATGTGGCAAGAAAGCCGATAGTTAGAGGATTAGAGGAGCATACACCTGCTCCCAATGTAGATGGTGTAGCAGGGGCACGAGAAAAATAAGTATTGGTCATTGTTATTTGTTATTTATTGTTTGGTTATTAGATATTACAAAGGTGTGCAAAGAACTAATTTTTGTTTTGTTGATTGCGGTGATGCCTATTAGTCATTGGTTATAGATTCTTCAATACACACATTGACACATAACGTGCCTTCATATGTTCTCGTGGAGGGAAGCATGCTAGAGTGAGTAGATGTGATTGCTAGTAAGCATACCCATTTTTTGAGCCATTGGCTATAAAGCAGTAGCCACGTGTAGCATGTTAGTGAGTGAGCGTGATGAGGCTTGTGTAGAAACTAAGTGAGCTAGATAGGCCATAGGATGAGCCCTAACTTAGGAATTTTTAGCTAGATATGTTGATCTATAAGGCCAATTTACAAAGCACCAATTGAGATTTTTGTATTACATAGTCAATTAGAGAGATATAGAGGTCGTGATTAGTTGCGTAGAGTGAACGGTGAATCCTATAGTTCTAGAGCTCTCACGATTGTATATAGTGATAGTGAGGATGATGTATTGTATATGATGTAATGATGCATGGGGATTTGGCACTAGTGATTGTATTTTGTGACTTATAATTTTAGAGGAGATATATATATATATATATATATATATATATATATTGACTTGTGTTGATGTGGCATTTATTGTTGATGTGCATTATACACGATGTGGTGATGATGATATGTTCTTGTTAGTGTTTATTGAGTTTGATGAATCCTAGATACCTAGTTAGGATGGTTGATTTGATATATATTGTGAGCATGTGTAAATTATAAAATCTATATAAATGAGGTTAGAACACTAAAGAAACCTCAAATATTTTCCAACTTAACTATGAACCATCAAGATAAGATATAAACAAGAGCTACTCCTATGCATGCATTATAACTTTGAAATAACATCAAACTAACATGTATATACTACTCTCTACTCTTTGAATGCTACTAAAACATGAACCTATGAAGATCCTAGCAATCAAATATGATTGTTTGATATGGTTCTCAAGCTTTCAAGAATGGATTTTCACCATTAATGGAGGAAGCAAGAGTTGGGGATGCAATGGTAAAGATGATATCTCAATACAAATAAAGAAATACTCAAATCCTAATTGCCTATAGTTTATGCTAGAGGAGGGAAAGTGTTCTTAGAAATAAGGAGGAGGGGAGGTCTATTTATAGTTTTCTAATTTCAAGAAAGGGATGTTTTGGATGCATGTGGGACAAAAAGGCCCAAAAGGTGAAATCCAAATGAAATGGAATTTGGAAAGTGAAATGAACTTTTATAAAGGTAAGTTCTTTTTAGAGAATCAAAGGGGATTAATTATCCCTAAGTGGTTTAATTAATAGGGATATGCTTGTGAAAGTTGTTTAGAGGGGTATTAGTCTGATTTAGGGGATTAGAGAGAGTTTGGTCAAATATTTAACTAGCATAGTGTAGTTAATTAATGAGGATTAGAATAGTTAGTGTAAGTTTAGTAATAAATTTGCTTTGATCAAACTATAGGTGTCTACATTTTCCCTCTTTGGGATGGTGTAAGTTACGTCACTTCAAATAAGGTAGACAATCATAAACAAGTAAAAAATCTGATAGGGGTAGAATAAAAATTAGTAGATTGAAGAATTCCCCTCGAGTGTCGATGGGGTGATGGAAGAGATCAATCAACGATCAAAAAGAAGAAGAAAATAGATAGAATAATAAGTAGGGTAGAGAATACCCCAAGTAAAAGGGCAAAATAATGTGAAGAGAATAATAGAATCCACATTAGTCTAGTTGAAGTTGAGTACTAAGTACCCATGAAATCTAAATCTCATGTCATCATTGGCAATGCTCATCTTCCACATCATACTGAATAACTAAGATGACGGGAAGTTTCTTGTTTGAACGGTGAGACACCAAACATTTGATATTTATATTGAGAGGAGTGTGCATAAATGTAGAGGAAAAATGGTGAAGCTGAGTGTGATGGAGAGAGAAGAAAATTATTATGAAGAAGGAAGATTTAGATAAAACCCATCCTTTTCCTTGTAAACAACTTTATTTTCATCATATTGCTAGTAATATTCATCATCGGCCCTTATTAAAAATATACGCATATGATGAAAGTGTAAAATGACATGAAAAGCCGAATATGAACAATTATCCACTTTCTAAAATACCAACTCCATGAAACATACAAAATGTAATGCAATACGAGAAGTAAACAAGTTGATCTAACAAGGAAACAAGTACAAACACACATACTCAAACCAACAATGTTCAAGATAGTTACACAAATGTTTTGTTATCAAGATTCAATTCCCAAATGTTCATGATAAACGACAAGGGTTAAAAGTGGTGCCCCAAGTAAGGATACATGTGAGGGGAATTGATGAAGGACATAGGGTCCAATGAGAAAGCATTATGTGCTACTGAAACAAGATTCATGAAATGCATTGTGCCCTGGAATACAGCATTTAAGAAATTAGTCTAGTTGTAGACACCAAAACTAGGTCATACTCCCCTTGGTCCCCTTTTGAATAACTAACTTACATATATTCACCTAACCATAGCCTCTTTTACGCCACCTTAATATTAATTTAATTATCTATAATTAAATTAATACCCATCCTCACCCCATTTATTAATTTAATTACTTTAATTAAATGGATGCACACCTCACCTAGACACCTCACCCAGACACCTCACCATAGACCTATTTATAGCATGTTTCCATAACTAACTAAGACTTAGCCCTACCTACCTTAATGAGCTAAGACTTAGTATAACCCTAAAAGCACATGCCTATTCTTCCTCTAACCATATTCTTGCTTATCTAAGTGAAACATTCCACTTATACCTGACACCAACGAGAAAAATATGGAAAAGGATAGCCAAGATCTGCTATTTTAGGAAACCTAGGATATCTTGCCTAAGATATCTTGCCTTAACCAACATTGGTTAACCCGAAACTGACACCGGTCACTCTAAACCATCGTCAGTTACCATATAACCAGTTTGGTAACCTTATTTTATAGGTTGGCCAAATTCAAGAGTTTTGGGAGCAAAGGAGATATGCATGCAAGCAAGAACTATAGCTCTTTCATACATCCAAACAAATGTGCTTAGCCAAAGACCATTGATCAAAAGGTATTTGTATCCATGGTAGCATTTCGGAGGCCCCGCCACAACACTGACTGCCATTTCATCAATCAACCATCACCACCACCCAGCCATTGAATTTGCATAGTAGTAAATGTGTTTATAACCTACACCATTTCATTTCTATTCACTTTATAAGGTTTCTTCACCTTTTTTATCAACCACCATTTATATTTTTATCTCACCACTATTTCCTTCCTATGAACCTAACCATCCCCATCACTCATAACCATTTTAATCACTTTTGTCCATTCCTGAGTACCTCTGAATATTCCCAACACCTCCACAGACCTAAACCAACTCCTTACCATCTCTGATTCAGTCTCGAAAAATCCCCAAAACCATGAACTATTGAGTTATTATCAACCTGCCTTAACCGTCATTAGTTCTTACTAAACCATCATTAGTCATACCAGACCAATGTCGGTCTTTATATTTGGAAATCCTGCTAATAGCAAATCCCAATAAATGTTTCCCAAGTGACCCAGAACCTGACCCTTACTTTTTCCAGCAACTTGATTATTTACCTTATTTTTAGATCTGATCATAGCCTAGTCTATTATGTTAGATTTTCTTATTGTATTTGGATGAGATACCTAAATCATATCAACTATAGTAGAGCCTTGTTTATTTTCTTGCATTAAATTGTATAAAACAATGGTTTGGCTACTACTTGAGGAAGTATCACACTTTTTGGATCTAGCATATGCTAGGCAGCCCACTGACATATATTGTTTAACTCTTTCTTATGGTCTTGTTTTGTATTTCAAGTAGTTCCTCCTAGCCAAAAGGAAGCTCTCACAGTCAGCATTGGATCAAGAAGTTAGAACGCATGCAATGACCTTTACACTGACCTTCACAATAGGTATTCCTCCTTGACCCATACCCTTATCTGTTTTGTCTAAATCCTTAAATAAAATAGTGAAACATTTTAGCACACCTGGTGGGACCCATCTGGGGTTCCTTGCATTTTATTCATTCCTAGGTGAAAGTTGTGTGTTTGTTTCCCTTCTAAAAGTTTACACATTAATTTTCTTCTCTAGAATCTTCCCTTCTTTCTATTGTCTAAAAGCAATTGTGTTTTTGGTGCTATAAAAAGAATACTTATTTTCTTTCATTAGTATTGCATTAGTGAAAGAGCATCCCTCTTCCTATTCATTACTTGCTACATCAAATATCACACTTCAATTTGGGCTTAAAACACTTGCATAGCATTCTGATTTGTTGCATTATAGCTCACATTAAAAATGAGGGCAACCTATACGCTGGAAGTCATGCCTAGCTGATGGTTGACACAATTGAACTATAGAAAGCACTTGCTTCTCTCTCTCTCTCTTTTCCTAAACTACACAAATTTGAAATTTATACATCTTCTTAAACAACATCCCACCCAAAAGAAGCTGTCAATGATCACATGATCGAGGATTGACAATGGGTACCTAGCTGGTTATCTTTGTCCAATAGCCCATCCGAGGACGGCCCATCCCTGCCATAACATAACTAGAAACCTCACCTTTAGAATTTTCTTTTTCGTATGAATCCTTCCCAACCAAAAACTCTACTCTAAATTCATGATTCAATATTTCAAATATAATAATATAACACACTAAATTACCTTGTTGGATTATGTATTTTTCTTAGTTTTGTGCTTGGATTGCGTTTTGAGGTGTGAGGATATGATTCTTCATTTTATTTTTTTCCTTTCACACTCAACCATCACAGTTGGAGTATTCTTACTTTCTCAAAGTGTTTCAGGACTGCATCTTATCATCCCCAGACTTCTAGGTTGATTATTCATCCAATCCAAATTCACAAAAAATCATTTTTCTTCATTCTTCAGATTTCACAGTAACTGGCATTGGTCCAAATGACCGGCATCATTTATAGTTGACCATCATCAATTTACCTAACTGGTGTCGGTTCCTTGTTATGTTGGGTATTTTACCCAAAAGATACTTATCTCATCTTCTCTTCTATTTAGAGTTTTTATGTATCATTGTATTCTTTGTACTCTGGTAGCAGTCATCAAATACAACATTCCTTTCTGAAAATCATGAGTTTCTGTCTCATTTGTTGAACTGTTATTTTCTCACGAATCGATATCGATTCTTGTATCGTCATCGGTCACCTCATAACCATCATCGATTAGTTCAATCGTGTCGGTCACTCTGTTTTTATTTTAATCAAAACATTTACCAAATTTCCCTCTCATAATCTATTTTGTCCCATCTCTATTGTTCCCTGTGTCATTTACAGAGTACAGTTCACCTGATATATGTTGATTCACATGGTGTTGACTCATAGCCAAACTAACACCCTCATATTTCACACTAGCCATCAACCACTCCCACCTAGTCCATCACCGCCATCCATCCTGTCACTATGGATCTGACTCAGCTCATCCCTATTACTACCGGTGATGAGGATTTCATGAAACTCCTCAACCGTAATCATATTTCCCTCCAAAGATACTACCTTGCTCATTCTTCAACCAGGATTCCTCAAGACATTTAATATACAACATGCCCATATCTATCCCTCCTACTCTAGCCCCCACTTTTGTGTTAGCTAGCACTAGCTCGGTGCTACCATCATCCACTTTACCACCTATGGTGTCTCAACTAGATCCCATAGCCACTATAATCAAGAACTTCTACGTCATTTGTCACACCCACAAAATCAATTGTCCCTCGACAAATGCTATAATTATAGCTTCATATTCACCCACCACTTCACATATAACCAATGCATCGTAACCACCCCGATGTCGAAACTTACACCCCTTTCCAAAACATCTTCCTTTCTATCCCATAGTCCTTACCCCCAATGGCCACTAGATTTTTTACAACTACCCCACCCGCTTACACATACTACCAACAATTGTTGTTGACCTCATCTATCACTTATGTTTGCTATGTACCACCCACAACTATTCCTCCTATGTAGTTCTCATACTCAGTCCCTCCATACACTAGCATACCACCCACATCATACATTCAACATCAACCCCCTTTTTCTACAGGGGGCACCCATTCATCCCAACCTACTAACGACCTCATTAAAATGATGATGGAGAAGATGCAGACCTTAGAAGCATTTGTTTCTGGCTCCCATAATTCTTTAACATATGATGAAATCTTTAACGATCCTATCCCTCCATCTGCTCTCATTTTCCTTACCACATGCATTGGGAAATTCCTAAATTCAATCGCTTCAATAGTTAAAAAGACCCGCAAAGCAACACTTGTAGTCGCTTCAAACATGGGTGTTACCTAAATTGCCCACGATGATGCTTTTCTCCTAAAACTTTCCCAATTTCCTTGGCGGGACCAACATTGGATTGGTATGGTGGACTACCTTGACATTCTATTTATTCCTTTAATCAGTAGCCCAAGATTTCTTAGATCATTTTTCAATCAATGTTACCTAGAAAGTCACCATGACCAATCTCTATTCAACTCCGACATAAAGATGAAGATGAATCTATCATAGATATTTTTGCCCATTTGGCGGAGTCTTATTAACTAATTGACGCTCCAACTACCTCATCTTGAACTTATTGAGTTGTTTAGTAAAGCTTGTGCTAGACACATCTCACTAACTATGTAATTCCAAACCTTCTGAAACTTTGATGAAGCGTTCACCATGGCCTCGAAAATTGGAAATTTGTGCCATTGAAGAAAAGAAGATCCAATTACGGAACAAGAACACCCCATTCAAATCAAATGATTCTTCTTCATCTTCAAAACCTCAAAATAAATATTCAAATCCCAAAGGATCTGCCAACATGGTATTCCTCAAGGTGGGTCTACCTCATCCTTCTAATCAGGCCCAACCTTCTTCCAATATTTCTCTTGTCCAAGCCTTTCAGCTCCGGTGGGAACAGCGGAAGTACACTTCGATTGGAGAGCCCTATTCATTAGTCTTGGAAAATCTTCTTAAATCTAGAGCCATTACACTTCCTCCCATAAAACTTCATACAGGTTTCAATCCTTCTCGTCCCACGTTGACATGGTATAAAGAATACAACTACTATAATTATCATCATGTTAAAGGACATAGTGATGGTAACTGCATAACTTTTAAAAACATTGTTCAAGAGATGATAGATAATGGAGACCTTGTCATGGATAACCCGAATGCGCTAGCAAATCAAAATTTTCACATATTCAAAAAACCATTCCCTAATCATAAATCATCATCTAATCAAAATAATGAACCTTCATCCAGAGGATGCAATGTTGGTGAAGTCCACGCAGTTTTTGATATCATACCCATTGTTCCTCAAAACCTACCTACTTCATCCATTGATGAAATATTGACATGGGCTCCTCTACCCACGATAATCATACCTGTTCTACTCCTCCACCCACATAGGAGTCACCCTTATCTCCCCTTTCTCTCGCAGAGGAGCCTATATTTTCTATTGATGTCGTTTCATCATCTCGCCTCCCGGCCTATCAACCGCCAACACTTGTTATTCTCCCATCCACGAGAATAATAATCATTTCCTTCTCCTCCACCAAGGTAGAAGTCTTCCTCACCCCACCTATTATCTCTCCTACCCATGGGATATTCTTCGACATTTCACTACTTTTTGAGACAGCTTTCCCCAGTATCCCAGACCCAATTAACATGATCTCGGCTCTTTTACCTAAAAAGTTGAGGTGGCCAATTCCCCTGTCTTGTAGACATATTTTATAGGGGTTTCCACTCAACTCATTCCATCCTCTTCTTCGCAGTCCTGTTTTCACATCTAGTGGCTCCTGTTTTACCTAAATTCAAATGTTTCTTGAGGATACTTCCACAATCTACCCAAAGGTATTTTTGAAAACTAAAACTAGAAGGACTGTGCCAATTGAAATTCCTTCTTCTTCATCATCTCTACCTACATCCAAACCTTTACCCGCGACCAAAACCATTTCAAAACCTGAAAGCCTACCCACACCTATCTCCTCACCCATATCTAAACCCATCACTACTTTAGGTGTCATGCCGACATCAAGCCTTACTCACCCACCTGTCAGACTAGACTTAACTGCGTCATCTCAAACCCACACTAACATTATCCCTCCACCTAAAAGGAAAACCCAACCTTCTAGGTTTCATACACCGGTCTCGCCTACCACACCTTTGTCACCTTCCCCCTTTCATCCATCCTAGGGTTGCATCCATCAACCTTGACCAAATAGTCTCATACCCAAGGCCATTCAAAAGCTAAACAACCTACTCCTACCTCACGAACCTTTATTACACATCATTCACCCAAAACCCAAACTTCCTCACCCTCACCTAAACACTTCTTGCCACCAATACCTCTTCTAGTTACTATAACCCCAACCTTACCTATACAACTTCAGCCAATGCTATTTATCCAACCTTTACCAACCACCACCTCCGCAACCTAGTTTCTTCCATGGGTAACCCGTCCTCTTCCACCATCTACTTTCCCTTCTACATCCCATGCCCCCATGTCACCTTTACCCAAGAAGGTGCAACCCAAAGATAAGAACCCACTACCCTCCAATAAGGTAGTCAAACCAACCAAACCTTCCATCACTAGTCCTTTTACTCCATCTTTACCCAAATAGATGCCATCAAAACATAAAACCACACCATTTATCAAACTAGTGGACCAACCCATTCCCCCTCCTATTAATCCTCTTCCCTCACAATCATCCACACTTGTATCGAAACCCACACTCACTTCTCATTGTGAACCATTAACGGGGTCCTACGCCAAAATTTTAACCAATATCTTAGAGAATTTTGTCATCACATTACCACCACTTTGACCTTACAATCCTATCAAACCCAAACCAAAATGGTTTAATGAAACCAATATTTTTTCCTATCATCATGTGCCAAGACATAATGTCAAAAATTGTAAGGCTTTGAAGACCGTTCTTCTCCAACTTTTTCCTCCTGAATGAAATTTTGATGATGACGACCTTCTTAATGAGTTCCATGTTCCACCTTTACCTGTCACCACACATCATCATCCTTTACCTATTTAGCAATCAATATCTCCACCCCCATAACCATTTTTCCCACCTCCAAAGTTTGAGATCAACATGGTTCGTATTAGAGAGTTGGCCAAATCACCACCCAAATTTCAATGTGCCCTACTCATTTCACAAAGATCTTATCCACCGCTAGGATTTTACCCCTCATGTCATTAAACCTTTCATGACACACCCTCTCCATCCACCTTCCCTCATATTAACATGGTTTGCATTACTACCCGCACTCGAGAGAGATAAAGGTAAAGAAAAATCAACTAGCCCATCAATCAACCCCGTGAATATACCATCTACACCCACACCCAAATTCACCATCCGTGGACCTACATACCCTATCTCTGACAGTTCACCCATCGTGTAATGCTAAAATAATTACATCAGTCTCCTCTAAATATGTCTTTGTATGATCTCGTCTAAACTTCTGAATCCCACAAACAAGCCCTTATCAAGGTTTTACAATCCATTAAAGTTCTACCCAATGACCCCACACCAGTGGCCTCGATTATCACCCCTCACCACATGGCCTCGCTTACCAAATCATCTCCTTCTTCTACCCCTATAGCCGCTCCTCACATTACCACCTCGGCTTTCTCTGATGAGGAGATTGTACCTCTCCAGTTAGATGACCCTAATCCTACCCTATTCATTTCCGTCTATATCGATAACATACGCGTACGATGCATCATGATTGATGGTGGTGCTAGCATTAACATCATCTCCTCCCATGCATACAATCAAATGTGTATTCCTTCTAACTATATGCATAATAACCCAATTATGTTGCACTCCTTCAACGATGCCATCACCTCCACCCTTGGCACTATTATCCTTCACATTCACGTAGGCCCTCGCACTATCCCGAAACTATTCTACATCTTAGAGGGGGAGTTTCAATATAACCTATTGCTTGGCAGACCCTGGATTCACGTCATGGGTTGTGTCCCTTCAAATTTACACCGCTATGTAAAATTCAAGCATGAGGGACATAACTACACCATCCCCTGCCAACCCATCACCATTCAAAACTCTGTAACATGTTGTACCAACCCAACGATGTGCTTGTACCAAAAGGAATCTACCACTACCCCACCTTCACCTTCACCCATAAGAAAATCCACCAATGCTGCCACCACCTCTCCCGCATCTAATTCTTCTATTTTTATTGTCATTGTAGCTTCCACACCAACCACTCTGCTTCCCAACCAATCAATACCCCTCATGTCTAATCATCTAGTCATTCATTTATCCCTGCTACCCATATATCAATTATTGATCCCTTAGAAGGTGTTTTTCAATGCCTCACTCTAGGGGAGTACCTCCTATACAATATCAACACATTCCTCACTCCGCAAGAGTATGCGAACATCCGCTAGCACCCTAGTTATGACTACTACGTAGGTAAGGTTTTTCCTTATGGTCCTCCCCACCTTCACACTAATCTAACGTATGGGGGACTTGATATTGAGAATTATTCACCTTAAGCTCCATCCCAAACAAAATCGTTTTCATTTGACCTAAAATCCCTTACTAACTTCCGCTTTTCCCACACTTTCCTCCACCATTGCGCATGGAAATTATTTTGGTTTTAATTTTTATGAACAAGGCCACCATACTATCATTTCATGTACCACCTGTAAACATAATGACCGTAGTGGCATTGGCTTTGCACACCCACCTCCCAAGAAGGCCCACGTCGACCTCATTAAGGAAGAAGAGCCTTCTCCACCTCATTCACCCACGTCACCATCTTCACCGATGGAGTCCATAGATCCTGAATCTATTCCTCCTAAAAAAAAATTCATAAACTCAATTTCCCTAGGACCTCTGACCTATTAATGCCATGGTGAGGCTCCCTCTTCTCCCCCTTCCTATATCCCGACATTATCAATGATGATACGCCTTCTATTAATGCCATTCAATGTTAGGACGGTGACTCCATCCTCACCTACCTTAGTGCGAAGACTCTTATATTCATCTGTCGTTACCCTCTCGAGAGATAAACCATGTTGAACGAATCGACTATCAAAATAAACATTAATACTCAAGATGATGCGCACATCCTCAAGATAGGTTAGTCTTTAGATGTTGCTAAACAGAAATCTTTTACCTCTTTCCTCTGGGACCATAGGAACACTTTTTCTTGGTCTTATGCCGATATTCCCGGTATTGACAAAAAAATCATAGTCCACAATATTGTGACCATTCCTAATGCCAAACCCATCAAACAGAAGCATCAAAAAATGCATCTTCACATTTCTCTTCTTGTTAAAGAAGAACTTCGGCGCCATCTCTTAGTTTCCTTCATTCTACCCATTGACTATCCCCAATGGATTTCTAACATAGTTCCTATCACAAAGGAAACAGGGGACTCCGCATTTGCACGGAGACTTCGTGACCTCAACCTAGCTTGTCCCAAAGATGATTTTCCCCTACTAGGCATTGACCAACTAGTTGATCTCACCACTAGCCATGAAATTCTATCACTCATGGACGGTTTCTCGGGTTATAATCAAATATTAATTACTCTATAAGATCAACACAAGAATTCCTTCATCACCCCTTGGGGGAACTTTTGCTATCGAGTCATTCCTTTTGGCCTTAAAAATGTTGGTGCTACATATCAATGAGCCATGACATCATGCATCACATATTGGAAGATTACGTAGATGATCTTCTTACCAAATCCAAACATTGATCTAAACACCTGACTGTCTTTAAGGTCATCGTTGACTGCCTTATCAAGTATTGTGTTCATCTTCAACCAAAGAAGTGCATCTTTGCGGTACTTTCAGGAAAACTCCTTGGTTTCATCATTTATTTTCATGGTATAGAAGTCGATCCTGCTAAAGTAAAGGATATTCTAGAAATGCCTCTGCCTACTAATCTTCGTCAACTTTGAATCTTGCAAGGTAAGTTATAATCCATTCTTCATTTTATCTCACATATTTTCAACCGTTGTCAACCATTTCATCATCTTCTCAAGAAGGAAATTTCATTCAAATGGGATGATGAATGCCATAAAGCTTTTGACACCTTAAAACAATACCTTATTCAACCACCAAAGGCTCATTCCTCCTAAGGATGACCAACCCTTTTACCTATACATTTCCTCCACTAACCATTATTTAGGTGCCATGCTCACTCATTGTGATGAGCAACACAGAGAGAAATAGGTTTATTACATAATGCATACCCTTCTAGACTACGAAACTAGATATACCCATGCCAAAAGAAAATATGCTTAGCCTTAGTTTCATCGCCACCAAACTCCATCATCGCCTACTCAACCAAAAAAACCTTAGTTGTTACCAATCGACTCCCCCCTACAATATATGTATGCCAAACCCTATCAACATCAGCGTGTCACATATTGGCTTATGCTTCTTTCTAACCTCCGACCTCGAATTCACTCATCATAAATTCATCAAGGGAAAAACCATCACCGACCAACTATCAAATGCACCTCTTTCTGAGAATCAACCCTCTAACTTTGATTTCCCAGATGAATCCATAGATACCCTCTCCTTGGATGATACCAATTACCAAATGACACTCTTCTTCAATGGCTCCAAGTGTCAGCGTGGAGGTGGGGCTAGTATTATCCTCATTTCTATTGATGGTGAACCTATGCCTTTATATTTAGAACTGGATTTTGATTATAAAAATAATATTGTTGAATATGAAGCACTTGTATTGGGTCTCGAGATGCTTATGCCCTAGATGTTAAGTCAATCAATATCTTTGGTGATTCCCAGCTAGTTGTAACCAAGTCAATGGTATATACTAGTGTCGTAATGAAATACTTCAAAAGTATAAACATCATGTAGACATACTTTTGACTACCTTTGATCGTTATGAACTTCAAACCATCCCACATTCTACCAATAAATTTTTGGATACCATGGCTTTCCTGGCTTCTTAGATACCCACTTCGCCTGCTGACTCTAAAATCTTTATCACAATACAAAGGTTACAATCACCCTCTTATTTACCTCGTGAGGTCTACTTCGTCGGGAATCATCATTGCACGTGAACCACGTGACCTTTAGTATAAGTAGTTTATAGACTATCTTTCCCTTTCCATTCTACCAACTGATCTCACTCGTAATGGACAACATGCCTTTCTTAAAAGTGTCTCTCACTATGTCATCATGGGTGGTCTCCTTTATAAGTGTGGCTTCAATGGTATTCTCTTACGATGCCTTATAAGTTTTGAAATTCCCTACACCATCAAGGAATTTCATGATGGAATTTGTGGAGGCCACTTTAGTGGTTTAGTTGTCACTAAACGCATTCTTCTCCTTGGCTATTATTGGCCAACCCTAAACCGTGACTATTGTGACTATGTCAAACATTGTGTGAAATTCCAGCAACATGCTAATCTTCATCACACACCTAGTCATGCCTTATAGGTAGCACGAGACCTTTGGCCCTTTTCTCAATGGGGCTTAGATCTTGTCAGAGAGATCAATCCCCATTCTTCACAATGCCATCAATGGATTATAACTACTACTAAATATTATACTAAATGGGTAGAATTCATTCCCCTCATTTCTATAAAAGCCAAGAAAATATGTGAATTCATCAACCATCACATCATCTGTCTCTTTGGTGTTCCTCACTATATCATCACTGATAACGGAAAGCAATTCAAAAATAAAACCCTACGTAAGTTGTGCGACACTTTTTGCATCCAACTCAGTTTCTCGTTACCTTATTATCCACAAATCAATGGCCAAGAAAAATCAACCAATAAAACCTTAATCAAAATTCTTATGAAAGTTGTTGGCGATCTTATACTGCAAGGATTGGTATTCACACATTCATTTCTCCTTGTTGGCTTATTGCACTAGTATTCACACTTCGACTACTTCCACACCTTTTTCTCTAGTTTACGGTACTGAGGTTGTCTTGCCTCTCGAAGTCCAGATTCCATCTCTCTGCATATCACTACAAGACATGCTCAACGGCGATGAATTTTTCCAAGATCGTTTGGAAAAACTTGAGTTATTAGATGAACGTCATCTCAATGCTCTTGACCATCTCCAAATCTACCAAAATGTATCAAACATGCCTATGAAAAATGTGTCCATGAATGAACCTTTCAAGTTGGTGACCTCATCCTGAAGGAAAATCAACATGTAACCAAAGAAGAGAAAATTAAGCGAGGCAAATTTTCTCCTAATTAGCTTGAACCCTATATCGTTACCCATGCCTATGGATCAGGTGCTTATTGTTTGTCTTCCTTCGAAGGTAAACCCGAACTCGAGGTCCTCAATGCCTTACGTCTTCAACCATTTTATTATTGACATAAAGTCTTATATCACTTTCTGTCAATTGATCACTCGTCCCTTGAGCGTTGTTCACCTTTCATATTATTCATTTTTTAGGATCAACGACTAAACAAAAATTGTGTGATTATCTGTCACCTTTCAACCTTATCTTCAATATGAGTACCATAGATCTACTCACAAAGATGATTATCATGGATACTTTTCATTTTTTTAAATATGGAATCCCATGGTTGTTCATCACTTGAAAACACATCTTTCATAGTTAACCCCATGTGTATATGCTTTTGTCTTCTAAACAAGAACCTAATCTTCCTACATAGTCTTTTCCATAACTTAAATGTCCAAAAAAAAATGGGATTCAAATCCTTGAGTCAAACTTCCAAAAAAGATGACACCCTCAAAATGCTCTTCTATCTATTTCATTGCTTATAAAGATATTGCTCCTTGAAGGAAAGCTATATAAAGTTATTGCAAAAATACAATAAAAATATCCAGAAGCTTCCCGCATCAATCAGCTTTGTGAATACCTCAAGGAGATAATATACTCATCCCATATAGACTTCCCACATCAATTAGTCTATTAAAAACAAACAAATGAAGAAAATGATGAAATTTTTGTCATGGACTTGCCTATTTTTTATCCTGGTTTCTTGCTAAGTAAACATGTTGTTGTACACTAAGTTACACTAAACCATCCACTTTCACCTCATTGCCTTTTGTGCCCTAGTTTTCTCTCTGCTCAAGGGACTTACCACAACTACGACATTTCATGATCATGTGACTTTCTTCACCCTTAGAATAGTCCATTATGCAACACCTTTAGGGTCTTACGTTCATAAGCCCATCTTGGGTATGGTAGACTCATTAGGGTTCTTATCAATTAAGTGGCTCTTTTACCACCTCTTACCATTTTCCTTCCTCATTACTTATTGATTATCCTATACAAGACCAGACCATTGACACCTACATTTAAAATGACTCAACCATGCCTATGACCTAAACTCAACCATGCCTATGACCTACATTCAATCATGCCTAAAATCTACCAACCCATTCCTCTAATTCATCATATTCTTCCCTAGATTATGGGAGAACTACATCAACCTAAGGCCCCTTTTTGTCGGGGCTATGTAGGAAGCACTCCTAGGGCATGGGGCCCTTAGAGGTTAGCTCAACCACTCTTTACCCTAACCTATTTTCCCTTCATTTTCCTATTCACATCCTACCTTAGTTAGTTTCCATTTTATATCAACAATTGTAAATTAAACCAAACAAGCACCAATTAATAAATATTTTTATCACATCATCACATCATTCATTTATCATTTTCATATTTCCAATATAGCAAATATTTGGAAACTTAAACTATAACATGCATATACCTCATCATTTATTTCCCATGTTACAAATAACTTGGCCATTAAATCAAAATTAAAAACAATACTCCACCATGCCTAAATGACCTAACTCCACCATGCCTAAATGACCTAGCTCACACATGCCTATGACCTAAATCCATCATGCCTACACCTAACTCAAACATGCCTAAATGACATAACTCAAACATGCCTGTGACCTGACTCCCTCATGCCTATGACCTGAATCAACTATGCCTACGACCTGACTCAATCATGTCTACACCAACTTGTCTCCACCATGCCTAATACACCTAGTTTTCATCCATCTACAAATAACAATCAAAATTTTCTAGAACAAGTACATCATGCACAATCATCGATCTCATCATAAAAGTTTGTGTATCCATCCAATATACACTGATACAAAATAATATAAATATCTCAAAACTCTCATATACAACCTCACCATCTTCAAAGCACGCAAGCCGTATATGCTCAAAATATCAAAAATTTCATATACATATTTTCATCTACAAAGACGCAGTCGATATATATATCACCAACATAAAAATTAGGGTGCACGGGGGCTCATTCATCTCCCCATCTCATTTGTATCCTCCTTCTCCGCTCTCGTGCGGTGCCACCTGCTAACAGCTTCTCTACCCTACATAGGTCTTGAATAGACCTCTTTACGGCTCTCGCAACCGTGTCAAGCCTCCGTAAGCCGGGTAGCCTCTCCTTGAACCTATCTATGGGCTCATCATCCCCTATACTCTCAACACTATGTGTGTGATATCTCATCCTCTCACTCGAGGCTTTTTATACTTTGTGCTCTACATAAGATGGGACATCTATCCTAGTAGTTGTCAAGTGATCTTGATAATATCTGGCCTCATTCAGGGCATCCCTAAATCTGGATATCGGTACTATCTGAGGTGGTCCCATCGGTCTCGAACCTTGTACTGATCTTGTGCTTTGGTGCCTCGAGCCGCTACTTGGGCCTATAAGGCCACAATCGCACCTATCGCAATGGCCACTGCCCCGTGAACCTTCTTTACTTGTGCCTCGTAGGGTGGTTACCTTCCCCCATCTCCTTCCCATCCTGTGCGGGTGCCTTTCCATGTGCTACAATTTGGGCCTAAAGAACCACCACCTATTCCCCGTAACATGGCCACCTCTATCTATGACCCTTCCAAATACCCTTGTAAACCTATAATCTAGTGTAGACACCAAATTTGTGTCTTACGACCCCTTGTGACCCGCATCTCATCTTGCAACCTAAACTCATCACCTAAACCTTACACAATTATTTATTAATTACCTTGTAATTGATAAATCCACATCATCTCACCTGCCACCTCATTTTGCCACTTCATCATGACCTAGCCCTAACCCTAAACTAACCTAATTAAGACCTATAACTTGGTCTACACCTACACCCATGACTAATGACCCCTTTCGCACTCCAAACCGACCTTCTAGTCACTTGACCAAGCCCGCAACTAATCTCTCGGGAGAAAAGCAGGGAAGGTGGGCTATTTTACTAAAAATAGCCTACTTTTTCCTTACCGATGCCGGTTCCTACTCGACCGCCGTCGGTTACGTAACCGCCATCGGTTCCCTGTAAATGGGCTCCCCAAACCAAAAACAAAGGATCGGAATTTCATTTTGGATCAGAGTGGAAGGATTTTAGGAATCAAGAGAGATCATTTGGGAGTGATAAAGAGAGTCCAGATCTTCACTTGACCAAGCAGAGACGAGTGAAGAAGCCAGAAGAGTTGCAGCAAAAGGAGATCAAGCCCAAAACTGCAACAGAACAGCCAGAGTTCTCAGATACTCAGCTGATCATTGGGAGGGAGATATTTCATCTTCTGTTTGTCCAGCCATCCTACCTAGAGTTCTTCTTGACCTGCATCTTCATCAATAACCGGTAAGTTAAGTTACATCTTGCATGTCCTCTTTAATAACATTTCTTAGAATTTTTGAAGCACAATCCTCACAAATCCATTCCTAGATCCACTACCCAGCGTGCCATTGCATCTAACTATCATTCATCTACCTCTCATCACCTTATTTCCTAATATCACCTATATACAGCCTTACAAACAACACAACCACCCCACAAAACAACCAACCTTCAGATCTTAGACCATACCGATATCGGTTATCAGTAACCGGTATCGGTTATCCTGACTATAACCAAAAACCAGCCTTTCCCCTACCCAGTTCAACGAAGCAATTTAATTGATATCTTACAGTCTTTTGTGTTAATTCATATTAGCAGGGGAACTGACCACCTTCGAAAGGAAGTTTTATATTTCCTGGCCCAAGCGGCGCCTCCTCATTTATTGTCTAATCAAAATCATGTGGTCTTGTGTTCTTATTTGCAGGTAGTCCTTCCAAGACAAAAAGGAGTTCTTCACAGTCAACCTGATCTTTCTCTACGGTACGCGCACACCATCTCGACGTTCAACAGGTATTCCTCCTAGCCCTAACCTTATCTGTTTCTAAAAGGAATGAAACATTTCGAGTGAAACATTTTGGCACGCCCGGTGGGACCCATTTTGGGTTTCTTTCTTTCTTGCTTGCTTTCATATAGGGAGTATACTTGTTGTTTTCTTCTTCTAAAAGATATTCACAAGGTTTTGTATTATTTTGATAAAATAACTTGCTTTGCTTTTACATCTCGCATTAGTGAAAGTCATCTCTTTTGCTTCATCGAATATCATTTTCGATTTGGGTTTAAAACACGTGCATTGCATTACTGCTTGTTGTTTTCAATTCTAGTGAACATAGATTAAGTAACAGGTCGTACACGTGGGGGTGATATCTACAAAAGATTGACAAGAAATTAATCTTACTTTCACCGCACAACACATACCGAATCACTTCACAATTAACACAATAGCTCAAACATCCCCCTTTTCCGTGGTATTCCTCCGCCCGATTGAGGTAACCTTATAAGCCAAAACAACTTGACATTTCCCCTAAGTCTTTTGTTTAGGATTGACATCGTTCCGCGTCTAAAGGCATAAGCCCACAATAATTAAAATTAACCCTAGGGTTAGTCTCTGGATTTGCGTGTGCATCTTGCTTGTTTTTAGTTCTGTTTTCTTTCTCATACCCTGTCTTCTGTGATCAATAATTGGACAAGTATACTAAACGTTGTTAAAAATCAAATTAGCAGCCTTTTATATCTTGTTAGCCCAGACTTCTTACACCGACATCGGTTACCTGACCGCCGTCGGCTATAGTATAACCGACATCGGTTACGAGACCGATATCGGTTACTGTCTTTCCCAATTCCTGACAAACCAGCAACCTACCAATTTCACCAGTCTGAGTTTGTTTCTGTTCCTGACAGATTGAAACCCTACTGTGAACTCCTGTCCATGGTTGTTATCACTCGAAAGCAAGCCGCCGCCATGGTTTCACATGCTTGCTCTGTTTCTTTGCCTGAATCACCCCCTTCACATTCTGTGGGGAATCCTACGGATACCAGCGAGGTTCCTAAAATTCCTGTGGGAGATAAGGACTTTGCCAAGTTTCTGGATGCTAATTCTAGCGCTGTACAATACTATTTGTCTCATACCCCTGACCGTACGCTTTGATGGTCAGCTCCTTGCTTGTATGCCTATTAGTATAGCTGCTCATTTAGCTCCCACTTCACCCGATAACACCGCCTTGCTTCCCGCATCTCTAGCCCCGTCTCCCAATTCGACAGCCTTCGAGAGGTTCATACGACTCGATTGGCTTTCCGTTGGTTAATCTTGGACCCCACATATCATTACCGCCGATCGCCCTACCTCATCTCTCTCTTGCAGATCGTTTCTGTTCATGACTTGCTCTCTCGCAACCCATCCACACTAGCTTTCCTTCTCAAGCTCCGCCTACCTTTTCTTTCCCATACACGTATCCAGTGACCTCAACATCCTATATGGGACATCCCTATTCGGTCGCCTCAACATATTCATCCTCCATACCTTATCAACACTTAACCCCACCATTGTCCAGTCAAGGCCCTTGGCCCAATTTTCCTCCGTTTACCACATTGCACCATCATCTCATCCAACCATGGATTTCATTAAACAAATGATGGACAAAATGTAAAACCCGGAGGCTTCGCTTCAGGAAGTCAGTAGCACCTTGACATACGAGCAAGTTTGTCGGGAGCCTATTCACCCGTCTGTCCCCCTTCATTCATATCCTCCTCAATGGGAATTACCAAAATTTACCCGCTTTTAACAAAAAAGAGGACCCTCAACAACACTTTCGATCATTTAGACATGCTTGTTATTTGATTGCTCATGATGATGCCTTGTTACTCCGCACCTTTCCCATGTCCTTATCGTGACCCGCCTTGAGTGGTACAGTTGCTTTAACCCAGACTCAATCTTTTCTTTTAACCAACTAGCCCAATCTTTCTTGGATCATTTCTCCATTAACATTGCCAAGAAAGTATCTATCATCGACCTTTATGCCATCCGACAATTCAAAGATTTAATCTATCGCATATTTCGTTGGACGATGGCGGGGCCTTATCAACCAACTTACATATGCCTTGCCTCAGCCGAACTTATCAAACTTTTTACGCGGGCATGTGCTAAGCACATATCTCCTACTCTTCAAATTCAAACTTTCCACACATTTGATGAGGCCTTTACCATGGCTCGGAAACTAGAAATTCGAGCCTTAGAAGAAGAGAAATTGTAGTTGCACGCAACAAAACCCCAATTTCCGAACTCCGATTCCACCAACAAACCTAATACCACCAATCCTCACCCATCGACCGCTTCGAAATCAAAAGGGGCCGTGCACGCGGTGATGGTCAAATCCCAACCACCGTCTAATACCCCGCCAAAAACCACTTATAAGTATAAAGTAGAACCCATCAACTACACTCCCTTGGGAGAAACATATGGTGTGATATTGGAAAAATTGCTCAAAGCAGGAGCCATTACCTTACCTCCTGTTAAACCTCACTCCGGGTTTGATTCTACACGCGCTATACCTTCCTGGTACAAAGAAAATGACTTCTGTAACTTTCACCACGTAAAAGGACATAGTCATGAAAACTGCAAAATGTTGAAAAACATAGTGCAGGAAATGGTTGACGTAGGTGATATAACCCTCGATAATCCTAATGCCCCTGCCAACCGAAATTTGAAAATCTTCAACAAACCATTCCCAAATCACTCGTCCAATAGTAACGTAAACCAGGATATCTTAGCCGAGGAGAGTGTTCATGAAATCCATGCAGTCTTCGACTCCCAGCCAAAATCCTCTATCGAGAAAATTTTGAATCAAGCCTCTCCACTAACACAGGAGTCTAAACCTCCTTCACCACCATCAAGCCAAAGAAAAATCATTCCTTTACCCATAAAAGAGTTAACTGCCCAGACTTCTCTTCTCATCAATGAGTCTGCTTACACCACATCCCTACAAGACTGCGAACGGATGTTATCTAATCTATCTATTTCCCAAATGTCCCCTTCTACCGCTCTTGCTGCACAAGAGGAAGGCTCGCCACTCCTTTTGACATCCTTAGATGAGAAATCTCTTGCACCAACATCACCAAATTCTTTAACCATAACAGACCCTCTCAAACATGCCCTCCTGCCTATTAGTCCTTCATCACCTAAATCTTTTCAACAACCAGTCGACCTCTTAATATCTATTGATACAGTACCTCATCTACCCCCTATATCACACCCACAGTGGAATGGAATCACAACCCGTCTTTCTTCCGTACCAAATTTGCAATTCATGCCTGAAGATTGTCATTCTCCAAAAGATAGACGAGTCTTATGGGAACGTTTGAGTACCCCCTATTCTACTCAAATGCAGGTAACCGATCCGGACACCTCTACCATATATCCTAAGTGTTTACAAAAACTCAAAGTGCCTATGTCCTCGCCTCTCATCCCCGTATCTATACCAAGTAGCCCATCCACCTCTATTAACCTAACCAAATCTTCCCTACACTTAGGACCTCACCAATGCCCAGGTCTAACGCACCCGCCTAAGCGACTTGATTTATCCAAAATAAAGCCGCCCGCCACCTAGGAGACAAACTCAATCCGTGCCTCTATGACAATAAAAACCATCATCGTCACACCTACCTTCCATATTGGGACCTCATCCCTCCACCTTACATCAATATATCATACCTCCCCGCGTTTTCTTCAAAACGACCTACGCCTTCTCCGCACCTATACGAGATCAAAGAGTATATCAAAATTGTCACCCCACATATCCTGTCCACCCATCAACCCTAAACGAACTCCATCATCAAAGGATTTATTTTCTGTCACTCCCCTTTCTCCGTGGTTGTTTCCCGCTACCACGTCATCTGTAGCCTCATCATCTAACCAGCTGAATATAGCTTCTGTGCCAAAGAAACCACGTTTAGTGAAAACCACGTGTCAACACCCCTCGGCTAAACCACCACCCGTACGAATCAACCACGCCCAAACATTACCAAAACCCGCAAAACCAATACCCTCATCCTCCTCCGATTTTGACCCACTCAAAGGATCTTACGCCAAAATCCTTGCTATGTTGGTGGAGAATGCGACCATTTCCCTACCCCCACTTAGACCTTATGACCCGTCTAAACCTCGACCTATAGGTTATGATGAGTCTAAAATCTGCGCCTATCACCGCACACCAGGACATGATGTGGAGGGATGCAAAGCTTTAAAAACCATCCTTCGTCAGTCACCTCTCCCAGATACAAAGGTTAAGAAAGACAACTTACGAAGGGAGAGACCTTTAGCTTCAATTCCCTCTACTATACCATCTATCCCCGCCTCACCAAGATCTATCATTATTACAACCCCACCTCTTGAAGACCATGATTTATCCCAACCATCTTCCTCATCTCAGGTCTACGAGATTAATATGATTAGTGTTGCTACTCGAGCGCAGAAAAACAACGAGAAAGCAAAAGAAAGCACACATGCGTCCTCTCTTTCTCCATCCAGCATCCCGATTACACCACCACCCAAAGTGGTTATTCGTGGACCCACTTACCCCATCTCTAATGGAGTTTCCCATCGAGCCATGATCAAACAGCTTCACCAATCACCTGTAAAAATGACACTATATGATCTCATTCAGACTTCTGAATCCCATCGACAAGCTCACGTTAAAATTCTTCAAGGGATTGAGGTCTTACCTAATGAAACCCTACCTGTTGCCTCCATTCTAACACCCAATCACGTTGCTTCTCTCACCAAACAACCCACTGCCCCAACCACTTCTGTACAACAACAAGCTGCGGCAGTCAGTTTCTCTGAAGATGAAATTGTTGACTTTGGTACAGAAGATCCTGACCCTGCCCTTTTCATCTCCGCTTACGTTCAAGACATTCGGGTACGTCGTGTTATGATTGACGGGGGCGCTAGCCTAAACATCATCTCTTCAAAATCCTTCCAACAAATGAATATCCCTTCTAGCTACATGTGTGCCAATCCCATCATGTTGCGGTCATTCAATGATGCTATTACCTCTACCTTAGGCACCGTGATCCTCAACATTCGGGTAGGACCACGTACTTTACCTGAAATCTTCTATGTCCTTGAAGGAGAGTTCCAATATAACATATTGCTAGGTCACCCTTGGATTCGGGCTATGGGATGTGTTCCTCAACATTACATAGGTGCATAAAATTTGAGTACGAGGGGAAGTCCTACACCATAAAAGCTGATCCTCCCCCTTTAAAACCTACAATATGTTATACCGCCCTAACGATGTGCTTATACCAATCAAGACACCCATACATTCAACCCAACCGTCCTCTTCAAATGTACCTCAACCATCCACCTCAACCGCACCTACGCCTTCAACTGATGAAACCACCGTCGCAAAAACCACTTCCCTTCCCGCAGCTAACATCCCAACCACAGACCCCTTAGTAGATGTTTTTCAACGCCTTACGCTGGGGGAGTATCGCCTATATAATGTTAGTTCTTTCCATACCCCACAGGAATACGGATAGGTACATGCACATCCTACCTATGACCGTCGTGTGGGGGAAGTAATCTCTTACGAACCACCCCATTTCCGCACCAACCTAACGTATGGGGGTGTTGACGCATCCTCCATTACCCCTGAACCCCCTCTTGGTGTGGTTCCCTTCCAATCCGATTTTCAATACTTGACAAATCATCGTTTCGCCCTCACCTTCTTGACTCATTGGTGCTTGGAAGGCTTTGGTTTTGGTCTTTATGAACAAGGCCGACATACACTCATTCCCGTGACTACACGCAAACACAATGATCGCAGTGGTCTCGGTTTTCCTGAAACACCTACACAGGAGGAACCTCGTGTCAGTTGTCTTCTAGAAGACAACGACGTCACCCCTACCGAACCATCATCACCCATTTTGTCTTCGTCACCCACAGAGTCAATAGATCTCGAATCTATCCCTCCTAACTTATTTTTTTCATAAATGCTATCTTCCTAGGTCCTCTCAATTATCAACGCGATAATGAGGACCCGTCTTCTATCCCCCTTCTGTATCCAGACATGATCGAAGAGGATTTGCCTTCGATTAATGTTGTTGAGTGCCAGGATGATGACTCCATCCTCACTTACCTTGGGGCGGACGACTCCTATATTCAACGCACCTTACCATCTAAAACTCAAACCATGTTGAATGAATCGACTATAGAAATCAACATCCACACGGAGGAGGATCCTCACATTGTGAAGATCGGACAATCCCTTAACACATCGTAAACAAGCCACCTTTACTACCTTTCTCCGTACCCGCAACCAAGCTTTCGCTTGGTCCTACGCGGACATGCCAGGAATTGATCCTACCATTGCCGTCCATAACATCACTCTAAACCCTGATTCCAAGCCAATTAAACAAAAATTGAGAAAAATGCATCCACGCATTGCTCTCTTGGTCAAAGAGGAGCTTCAACGACTCCTTTCTGCTTTCTTTCATTACGCTATTGACTATCCTCAATGGATTTCTAACATCGTACTGTACTAAAGCGACAGGGGGGACTTGGATATGCATGGATTTCGGGATCTTAACCTCACTTGCCCTAAGGATGACTTCCCCTACCTAGCATTGACCAACTTGTAGATCTTACCGCACGCCATGAGATGCTCTCTCTCATGGATGGTTTCTGGGATATAACCAAATTTTGGTTGCCATCGCCGATCAACATAAAACTACCTTCATAACTCCTTGGGAACATTCTATTACCGTGTAATGCCATTTGGCCTTAAGAATGCTGCTGCCGAACCTATCAGTGGCTATGACCTACATTTTTCATGACATTATGCACACTATCCTTGAAGATTATGTCGACGATCTTTTTGGCAAGTCTAAACATCGTAGTGAACATCTTGATGTTTTAACCATTATTTTTTATCACTGTTACAATATTCATCGTTCGCCTTCAACCAAAGAAATGTGTCTTTGGTGTCCTTTCGGGAAACTTCTTAGCTTTATCGTCTCTTTGCGTGGCATTGAGGTCGACCCATCTAAAGTCAAAGCTATCCTAGAAATTCCCGCACCTACTAATCTCAAACAATTGCGTAGTTTACAAGGTAAGCTCCAATCTATCCGACGTTTCATCTCCCAACTCTCGGATTGATGTCAACCTTTTCATCACCTTCTTAAAAAGGACATTGATTTTCAATGGAGCAAAGAGTGCCACCTAGCCTTTGAAGCTCTCAAAACTTATCTCTTGCAGCCACCCGTGCTTATCCCACCTCAGGACGACCGCCCTTTCTACCTTTACCTTTCCGCCACTGACCACGCTGTAGGGGCCATGCTTGCACATCGTGACTCTGAGAATTGAGAACAAGCCGTTTATTATATAAGTCGTACTTTGGTGGACTATGAGACTAGGTATACACATGTAGAAAAGTTATGCCTAGCCCTATCATTCGTGGCTACCAAACTCCGACACTACCTTCTGAATCACAAAACTTTCGTCATCACCAACACGGACCCCATCCATTACATGTATGCCAAACCTCATCTAAACCAACGCATCGCCAGATGGCTCATGCTCCTCGCCGACCTCGACCTTGAGTTTTTCCACCAGAAATCAATCAAAGGACAAACTCTTGCAGACCAACTTGCGGAGGCCCCTTTACTTGGGGAACAATTTACCAATTTTACATTCCCAGACAAACTCATCGCTACTCTTTCCCTCAAGGAGGAGTCATATCCAATGACCCTCTTCTTTGATGGATCCAAATGCCACTGTGGTGGAGGAGCCAGCGTTGTTCTCATTCCTCTCGACGCTGAGCCCATGCCTCTTTCATTCCGACTCGATTTCCCTTGCACTAATAATACAACGGAATATGAGGCCCTTGTTCTAGGTCTCCAAGTTGCGTTACACTTAGGTATCAAATCTATCAATATTTTTGGCGACTCTCAATTGGTAGTCAATCAAGTTATGGGCATCTACCAATGTAAAATGAGAAACTTCAAAAGTACAAACACTACGTGGATTCACTTCTAGCCTTATTTACTCACTATTCTATCCAAACCATTCCCCGCTCCACTAACAAATTTGCGGATACTATGGCTTGCTTAGCCTTGCAAATTCCAGCTTCATCAACTAACTCTGAATTATTCATCTTGGTCCAACAACTTTTTGCCCCATCCTACTCAACTCCGGTAGTTTGTATGATAAATACTGTGTCTACTAATTCGCAGGATACCTGGTACCACCAATTTCACGACTACCTTACAACCTCTGTTCTCCCTTCTGACCTTACTAGTACTGGTAAACGCGCTTTTCTTAAACACGTTTCTCGTTATGTAGTTATGGGGGACTCCTTTATAAAATTGGCTTAGATGGCATCCTCCTTCGATGTCTCACCGGCGCGGAGGTCACCCATACCATCCAACAGGTCCATGACGGTATCTGTGGCGGACATTTTAGTGGCCTTGCCGTGGCCAAACGAATCCTTCACCTTGGTTATTATTGGCCTACTCTCAATAACGATTGCTACGAATATGTTAAGCGTTGTGTTATGTGTCAACAACACGCCAACCTTCAACATACTCCTAGCCACCCCCTACAGGTCGCCCGAGATCTTTGGCCTTTCTCACAATGGGGTTTAGACCTTATTGGTGAGATTCACCCATCCTCTTCGCAACGTCACCGATGGATTATCACAGCAACCGAATATTACACAAAATGGGTGGAGGCTATTCCACTCATTTCAACCAAAAAAGAAAAAATTGTAGAGTTCATTAACCACCACATTATCTGTCGTTTTGGTGTTCCTCATCGCCTGATAACAGATAATGGAAAATCTTTCAAAAATAAGTTATTGCAAGACCTTTGTGACAACTTTGGTATTAAACTTAGCTTCTCATCACCCTACTATCCACAAGCAAATGGACAAGCTGAATCCTCTAATAAAACCCTAACCAAAATCCTCATGAAAGTTGTCAATGAGTCTGGAAGAAATTGGCACGATCACATCCCCTTTGCCCTTTGGGCTTATCGTACTAGCATTCGTACCTCTACTAATGCTACACCTTTTTCTTTGGTATATGGTACCGAGGCTGTCTTGCCTCTCGAAATACAAATACCCTCCTCGTAATATCTCTTCGTGGATATTCTCACCAACGATGATTTCCGCCAAGAGTGGTTAGCCCAATTGGAGCTTCTTGACGAACGTCGCCTTACAGACTCTCGATCACCTTCAAATCTATCAAAAACGTATCAAACGTGCTTATGATAAGTGACTTCATGAGCGTACTGTAAGGTTGGTGATCTTTTCCTCAAAGAGAATCAACATGTAACCAAACTAGAAAAGAGAAACGTGGAAAATTTGCTCCTAATCGGATTGGGCCTTATATAATCACTCACACTTATGGATCGTGGCACTTATCGTTTAGCTTCGCTAATGGTAAACTCGAGCCTCAACCCCTTAATGCCTTGCATCTTCGACCATTCTACTTTTGTTGAATTTAGTGTTATATCACTTCTTATCTACCTACTGCTTGCGTCCCCTTGAGCTCATTTACCGCTACATACACTTTGTTTCCTACATCTCCAAATAAAATCAAGCTCACTTCTCACCTCCCCTCAACGATGCCTTCCCCTTTTTAGTCTAGTCCATGACTTCAAAGTCTTAAAATAACACCTTCTTATGGGATTTTCTTGAGTCAAACTTCCTACCAAACTAGATGCTTCACGCCAAAAGAACATCTAGCTATCTAAATTATATATAGACTGCTCCCTCGAAGGACAGCTATATGCCAAATTATTGCTGCTATTATATATAGACTGCTCCCCCGAAGGACAGCTATGCACTAAAATCATATCTGCTACTATAAATAGACTGCTCCCTCGAAGGACAGCTATACACAGCCATACTTTATCGAAGCTTCTCGCATGGATCAGCTTTGTGAAGACCTCAAGAATAGCACAATCAATATCCCTTGTAGACTTCCCGCATCGATCAGTCTATATTCAGTAAAATAAAAGCCTCATTCAAAAGAACTTTTTGGGTCATGGACTTGTCTATTTAGGGTAGGTTCTCTTTCGTCAGAACACTCACTTTATAACAAGTTCTCTGTACCTCAACTATATCATCCACCTCACTTCACCATTTGTTTCAACTCAAGGGACGTAACGTACGCTCGATATGTTGTGATCATACAACTCTTTTCACCTATTGATTTCTCGTCTATGCATCGGTACCTAGGGCTTCGTGTTGCTTCTACGTTGTGTGGTTTGTTTAGCTCTTTTCACCTACGGAACACTCTTTCTGCTTTGCCTCGCATCTAGGATTGTGTGTTGATCTTAATCAGGACATGGTTCCCCTCGACTTGGGTAGGCTAACTTTCGCTTCCCTTATACCTTTTACAACATCACCAATTCATTACCAACACCAACAACCTTACCTTACCAATATTAATATCAATATTTTTACCAACCAACTAATTGCCTAAACCATACCAAATTGCCTGAATTCACCTCTCCCTGATCCTAAGGGAGAACTACATCGGTCTGAGGCCCTTCCTTGCTTTGTGCAATGGGCTATGTAGGCAGCACTTAGGAGACATGGGGTCTCCCAAGGTTAGCTCGACCACACCCTACCATAACCTATCATGTGTGGTAAATATAAATATTTGTGTATTTCTATTTAATCACATTCCTCTTTATCCTTTTTCAAAAACACCAAAAATCACAACGCAAACATTCTTATTATTATCAAATCAACATACATATTCAGTCTTATCTAGATGTTAAACAAATACATCTTCTCTATCATCGACACGCAGGTCGTCATCCTTATTTATTCTTATACCTTGCTAACATTTACTTAGACCCTCACGATTCATCCCAACCTGGGGATGATCGTGATCGCCGACGCCTCTCGCGGGCCTCTCTATCCTCAAAGGTACCGCGGCTATGGTACTTGCCCACCGATCTACCAATCTCTCCTATAAATATGAATACGCCTCTCACATGGAGGAATCCAGCCTCTAGTCTCTCCGCCCGTGACTCCGCAACCGCTAACAATCCTCTTGCCTCATTTACTCGCGTTGGAGCTGCTTGAACTAAACTCTGCAGACGATCTCTCTCATTGTAATCACAAATATGTCGGGATGATCATGTACACCTCGCACTCTGCTACCCACCATAACCTATAGGCCTCTGTCATTCCCGCATCCATTATATCAAGCGATCGGCTGCTATCTCCTCTCGGCCCTTCTCGGGAGGAGTTGGGTGAGGAGGTGAGAATGCTGCCTCGGCGTCGATCCTCATATATGGTCTATAAGCCAGGGGTATATCCTGCACAAATCTGAATTGTCGCCGCATGCGATCTAGAGGAATCCTCTCATACTCACCTAGCCTGTGCCCTGTGATCCACCTCAATCGCTCTACACCCCTCAACTCCTCAGCTATATTCTCTGTTACCATATAGTTCCCGTAAGGCCTCCAACAGATATCAGCAATCGTCACCCTCTCCCATACCTGCCTGTAATACTCAATGTCACCCGTCACGGCCTGAGATCTTGCCTCTTGTTCTGTCTGGACCCATCGTCTGAATCCCAACCTCTGTACTCCGGTCTCTCCTGACTGGATGGATCGGCCTACTGGTCGCACACAAACAATGTGCTCATAGGCCCAACAGTGTAATAAGTATGAACATTCCAAAGTGTCGTCCTGTGATTTCACCTACAAGCCCATAAACCCCTGTATAACTCTGCCAAATATGCAGGTGCCCATGCAAAAGTCACGTTCCTTTCTATCATCTCCCAGATAACACACATCAATGCCTTTGGAAATCTTCCCCCTTCTGCTCTCGGTAATGCATAATACCCTACCGCTATCATTAATATCACTGCTAACCTTGTCTCCTCAGGGTGTGCTGCATACATTATCCCATATGTGAATGACAAACCTCGTTGTGTCAAATCTCACGCGTATGGACCAAATACTACTGTTATCACTCCCCGCGCCGCGCTAGGTAATGCCTGATATACTGGTTTTCCTGTAATAGGGAGCCTCAAAATACGGAACACATCTTCCAATGTTACTGTCATCTCCCCTGTTGGCAGATAGAACGTATTCTTCTCTGGATTCCATCTTTCAATCAATGCCTGCAACATAGCATGGTTACGTGCAATTCGTGAATAATAGCGGATTCCACTTAACCCCAAACGATTTATCAATGTCCATTCCGCTGGTGTTACATCCGCTCGGATTCGTGACAACAGCGCTGGCACACTATCATTCATCCTCAACCCTGCCTCTGCCTGCATACATCAAAACAACAAACAACCATTCAATCCATCAAATCCCTAAGGGTTTTTCTCACATTCTGGAAATTCCTCCAGGTATCGGTTATAAATAACCGGTACCGGTTCAGTAACCGATACCGGTTATCCCTAACCGCTATCGGTCACTGTCAATTACATACACCTTGCCTAAACAACCACCTACGACAATAAATTGCTCGTTTATTCCTCTCTGTATACACAGACATACCCAAAACCCTTGATTACCTACCACGTAACACTCACCTCATTTATAACCCTTGTTATCATGTTTTCTTTCTCATATCTACCCACCTACTCTCCCCCATCTTATTCACAAAACATGCAGTAATCAAATCACAACCAAAATGTTTACCTCTTGAGTTGCAGCAGCTTGAGGTGGCCCTTGTCTTCCCTCTCGTCCCTTCCTGCTGGAATGCTTCTCCTCGTTCTGCCATGATCACCACCCTTTTCAAATTCACCTTTCTGCCTTCTGAATCTCAGAACACATTCACTTTCCCTGTCTCTTTTCTCCTTATCACTCAAATCTCTCATGCAATTACCTGTCTCAGTCGTCAAAAAGCGTCGCGTTCGCGTATTTAACTTCTTGCATGGCTCTCAAAATTAGAACTTAAGTTGCCACCCTAGCTTTTCTATTTTTAGAAAAGCTCATACCTAAATAACCGGTATCGGTTACGTAACCGATATCGGTCTACTAGCTACCGGCGTCGGTTACCTAACCAATATCGGTTACACACCTGCCTTTTTGAAACATAGTTCTTTTCTTCATTTTCTACCTATTTTTTATCGCGCCCGCCTCTTTTCCTGCATAACAACACCATTATCCATATTTTTCCATCCAATCCACTTCTCATTACGATTTCATCCATATCATCTATCTACATTACCCAAAACAAACATGCCATCATCTAAGGATATCAAAAAACTATCAATCTATACACCATTTGGATCCAACTCCTCAAATACATATATAACAATGTCACCAAACCAGCACCAAAACATGCCACATTTCATCATATAATATGTCGTCCATATATACATGCAAAAGACATCAACATCATCAATATATCAACATGTCAATTAAACTCATCATACAACCTATATCACAAACCATTGACGAAATACTTAAAAACATTTTGAACACAGCATGTGGGTCAAATCATCATATCTATATATATATACAAGGTTTCAAATATACAACGTGCCCTGCATCGGGGCCTCTGTGATCTCATAATACAACAACAAAGCCGGCACGCAGGCCGCAATAAATGTCAATAACCTCGACTCGGCTCGCAGGCCGGTCCCTCATATCAAAAATATACTCGGCTCGTAGGCCAGTATCAACTATACAACCCGTACTCGGCTCGCAGGCCGGTATACAATAAATGAGTGAATAAATGAATAAATGTAGGCACGCAGGCCTCTATCCACACAACCGGTGCGTAGACCGGTGCCCATGTCCATATACAAAAACAATGCAGGGATCCCTCAGCTCTCCCCACCGCCCTCAGCACCTCTCCCTGCTGGTCCCTGTGGTGCCTCTCGCCTCCGCCTGTAGACACGCCGACTGTGGCTGCACCTCCCTGCGATCTCTGACTATGGGAGGTCTCTGCTCTATAAGCTGCATATGGCTGATACTCAGCTCCGGTACCATCAAGAACATCTTGATAGTACCGGGCCTCCGCTCTCGCCTCCATATATCTGTCCCGTGCCACCGTAGGTGTTGGGGCTGGTCCTCGACTCCTACTACCAAAGTGCCCCTATGCCTGTGATGGTGCCACTAGTGGTGCCTGTGGCCATGGTGGTATTCGTGCTCGTGCCTGGGCCGTGGCTATATCGCCGCTTGGTGGCGGTACCTATACTTGTACTCATGTGCTTCGGGCCGTGGGTCGTACATTTCTTGGTGGTGGTGCACGTGCTCGTACTCCGAGCTCAAGCTAGCTACCTCGTAAAACACCTATACGTACTCGTGTCTGGCTCAGCAATGTGCACCACCGCCCTAATTGCACGGCCCCTGAGCTGATCTCGCTCTACTATCACTGCTGCCAAGTCTCATATGCAGTAATGCTATCCTAATTTGCTCTCGACTGCACCCACCACACCATGTATGCTCCGTGCACAACCAAAGATCATCTACACCATCACCTTCTGGCCTCTCGGCAACCCAATCTGGGTCCAAGGGCTGTGGTGCAGGCAGTGGGGCCTCTACATCATCCCTCCTGGTATGGAGGGAAGGGAGGTGGCTCGTCCTGTCGTAGCCCCATCTGCCTGCGTACCCTCTCCAGGGGTATCCTCTCGTACTCTCCCGGCCTCCGTCCTGCTATCCAGAATGTGTACTGAATCAGGCGCAACTGTAAGCGGGCTCCTCTGCGAGGGTGATGACCTCTGTAAGGTCTCCATATGATATCTACAGTGTCAGGCCCTCTAACAAATGTCTATAATAAGCAACGTCCCGACCTGCAAGCACTGCTCGTGGCTGCCCCACGACCCCCAACCACCTCTGAAAGCCGTATCTGTATATGACCTGTGGCCCTGGCTGCTGGGGTAACCCTACTGGTCTGATGCATATGATGTGCTCATATGCCCAACAGTGAAGTAAAAATGTCGAACAAATCCCGAATCGCCTCATCCGGCGATAGCCCCACAGCTCCCTGTATAACTGCACCAGATATACTGGTGCCCAAGCATAACAGGTATGCTCCTCCACCATCTCATGAAGCACCCCCATCAATGCCCGTGGAAAGCGGCCTCCCTCTGAGTCCGGGAGGGCGAAGCAGGTGATCCCGATCATCATCAACACGGCAAGCCGTGTCTCATGTCGGTGCGCACGGTACATATCACCATACCCGATGCTCACACTGTGATATGTCACTAGCACAGCTGCATCCCCGAAAACCTATAGGATGCTGTCCATGGCTGTCTCTGCATCCACCTAAAAAATGGCCTCTCCATCAATAGGTAATCGAAGGATGTGATATACATCCTCCAATGTGATGGTCATCTCTCCAGTCGGGAGATGGAACACATTGGTCGCCGGATCCCATCTCTCGATGAGGGCAACCATCAAACTATGATCTCTGTCGATCACTCTATATCGCTAGACTCCGCCGAGTCCCACCTCGCGCATGATAGCCCAGTGCGCTGCGGACACATGTGGTCGCATCCGCACCAACAGCGGAGGCATCCTGTCCCGCATCGTCAGCTGCTGACGTGCCTGCAAAACCCACCCACTACATTATCCCTACTCTTCATCACGATATCTACCTATACCCCCTTTTATCCCCCGACCACACCCCAACTCTCTAACACCCCCCTCTAGCCACCTATCTTCTCCACTATCCCCCCTCCCTCTTCCCAACCCAAACCCATACCATAACCAACCCAATCCAAACCCATACCATAACCAACCCAACCCAAACCCAAACCATACCCACCCCAAACCCAACCCAAACCCATACCATAACCAACCCAATCCAAACCCAAACCATACCCACCCCAAGCCCAACCCATAACCCACCCAAACCCACACAAACCCCAAACCATACCCAACCCATAACCCACCCAAACCCACACAAACCCCAAGCCCAACCCATAACCCACCCAAACCAACCCACAATACCCAAACCCACCCCACCGACGCTGCCGATATACGGCCGGCGCCGTCAAGAACAAAACACCCTGCCCCTGAAATTTGCGACCGATGTCTGGTCAGCTGTAAAACGCGGAGCCGAACCCGACGCGGCCCCCCAAACCTATTTTTTTGCCTATTACTACCCTTTTACCCATTGAAAAGCCCTACAAACCTACCCACCCTACCGTTTTAGCCTAACTACCCTACCTACCCTCTCTATTTTCCAAACAACTTCCATTTATTCATTATTTTATCAAAAACTTGGATTCCTACCCAAAACCCCAAATTTAGCATAATGCAATAAAATGAACACAATGAGGGGTTTCGAACCTACCCGTACGATGACACGTCGTCGTGGTGGTCCAGCTGGTCCAGCCCCTCCTGCTCCTCCTGGCTGGGCCATGGCTCCAAATGTCCTCTTCTGGGTCCTCCACCAATCAACTACTGCCTCCTCCTCACTCGGGCCCGCTAACAACTCACTCCTCCGGTCAAATAACGCCACGTCACGCAACAAATGCTCCAATCTCCACTCTCCACATCAGACAATTCAAATTGGCTTCCAAATTGCAAAAGTAACAATGACAGGCCGTATTTTTCTTTTTATAGGTTTTTAACATAGAACCGACACCGGTCAACTCGTGCCCTAAGGAACCGGCATCGGTTACCTAACCGGTACCGGTCATAGCTAACCGATATCGGTTTTGTCTTTATTCACCCAACTTTCTGCCCCTATTTACTAATCGCCCTTTCTCCCAACATCGCCTATATCCACCTTTGCTGAACACCATCTAATTACCTATCCGGCCCGACCCAAGGCCTCACCCTACCCATTTGGCCCGACCCAAGGCCTCACCCTACCCATTTGGCCCGACCCAAGGCCTCACCCTACCCATTTGGCCCGACCCAAGGCCTCACCCTACCCATTTGGCCCGACCCAAGGCCTCACCCTACCCATCCGGCCCGACCCAAGGCCTCACTCTACCCTTCCGGCCTGACCCAAGGCCACAACCCAACAACTTGGCCCGACCCAAGGCCGTACCACTTCGATACCTCACCCAACATCAATAACATATACTTTTATCCACCCATCATGTAGCTTTTTGTTCCATCGAGCTCACCTGTTCGTGTTTTAGCATGATTAGGGTCCTTGACTTGATCTCACGACCAACTTTTCCTAGACTAAGACCGTGACGTTTATCTCAACCAAACCAACCATTTGACCTTGCCGAACACACCTAAACGTCTCGCACCCTTACCTTACGTTATATACCCTGGAGCTACTTCCTATGCCTTGGATACCAGGATTATATCACCCTTGTTTGGATAAACTATCGACCTTTGCCTATACATTGCTGGTTTGCTCGTCAAATCATGTACCCTAGTCGTACTATTGCATTTCAACATGCGTCTGCTGCCTTGGACCTACCCCACCACCTTACCATCCTCTCTACAACATGTACCCTTTATCAACCCTATCCCTGATTTCCCGTTCACTCAATCTGTGATAGATTTGAGGGCATTACCTATATCCTTAACAGAGAAACCACTTCATATTATTGTTGCGACTCTCTAAAAACAAGCTACACGACAATAAGGGGCTAATGTAGACACCAAATTTGTGTCTTACGACCCCTTGTGACCCGCATCTCATCTCGCAACCTAAACTCATCACCTAAACCTTACACAATTATTTATTAATTACCTTGTAATTGATAAATCCACATCATCTCACCCGCCACCTCATTTTGCCACTTCATCATGACCTAGCCCTAACCCTAAACTAACCTAATTAAGACCTATAACTTGGTCTACACCTACACCCATGACTAATGACCCCTTTCTACACCCAAAACCAACCTTCTAGTCACTTGACCAAGCCCGCAACTAATCTCTCGGGAAAAGCGGGAAGGTGGGCTATTTTACTAAAAATAGCCTACTTTTTCCTTACCGATGCCGGTTCTACTCGACCGACGTCGGTTACGTAACCGTCATCGGTTCCTCAGTAAATGGGCTCCCAAACCAAAAACAAAGGATCGGAATTTCATTTTGGATCGAGTGGAAGGATTTTAGGAATCAAGAGAGATCATTTTGGAGTGAGAAAGAGAGTCCGATCTTCACTTGACCAAGCAGAGGCGAGTGAAGAAGCCGAAGAGTTGCAGCAGAAAAGGAGATCAAGCCCAAAATCGCAATGAAACAGCCCGAGTTCTCGATACTCACCGATCATCGGGAGGGAGATATTTCATCTTCTCGTTTGTCCACCATCCTACCTAGAGTTCTCGCCTTTATCATCGAGTTCTTAGACCTACATCTTCACAATAACCAGTAAGTTACATCTTGCATGTCCTCTTTAATAACATTTCTTAGACTTTTTAAGCACAATCCTCACAAATCCATTCCTAGATCCACTACCCAGCGTGCTTATTGCATCTAACTATCATTCATCTACCTCTCATCACCTTATTTCCTAATATCACCTATATACACCTTACAAAACAACACAACCACCCCACAAAACAAACAACCTTCAGATCTTAGACCATACCGATATTGGTTATCAGCAACCGGTATCGGTTATCCTGACTATAACCAAAAACCAGCCTTTCCCCTACCCAGTTCAACAAAGCAATTTAATTGATATCTTACGCCTTTTGTGTTAATTCATATTAGCGAGGGGAACCACCACCTTCGAAAGGAAGTTTTATATTTCCCAGGCCCAAGGCAGTTCCTCATTTATTGTCTAATCAAAATCATGTGGTCTTGTGTTCTTATTTACAGTAGTCCTTCCAAGACAAAAAGGAGTTCTTCACGGTCAAACCGATCTTTCTCTACGATGCACGCGCACACCATCTCGACGTTCAACAGTATTCCTCCTATCCCTAACCTTATCTCTGCTTCTAAAAGGAATGAAACATTTCAAGTGAAACACTAGCCCCGTAAGGCGGTCACCTATCCCTATAGTGTATCCCTCTGAACTGTGAGGGTGGCCACATTTGGATGACCTGGCCTGGGTGGTGTTGCTCATAGTTGGGATGCCCACCACCGTTTATATACATTTGTATAGCCTGCATCATCAATCTGATGGTCGATGGGCTGCTCCTCCTTCCTGGTTAGCACTACAAGGTTGTGGTGGAGACATAGGTCTCTCCACGTCATCCCTCCTATACTGTGGAAATGGAGGTGGCGCGTCTTGGGAAATCCCAACTTTCATCTAACCCTTTCAATGGGGATCATCTCATGCTTTCCATCACAACACCCCTCTATCCATCTCAAAATTTACATCCCCTCCAAATTCGACTACCATCCGCATATATAACGGATAGCCGATATATGGCCTCAAGATAATATCTACACCAGATAAACCCTCCAACATGCGCCTATAATACACTACATCATGTGTAGCCCTGGTTGTCCTGTGCTCTCCCCCAGTGGGTACCCATCACTCGGTAACCTACTCGATTAACCTTGCCTCAAATGCATCTGGTCGGGAAGTCCCGAGGTGTACGCATACGATGTGCTCGTATGCCCAACAATGAAGAAGGAAGGTACAACATAAGTTGAACCTCTGTAATCACCTGTAGGCCCACAACTCTCTGTATAACTACACCAGAAAGGCTGGTGCCCATGAAAAACACGTCCTCTCCTCCATCATGTCCTGGAGGACCCCATCGCCCGTGGGAATCTCCCACCCTCTGAATCAGGTAGTACAAAACAATACACCGCCTCCATAATCAACACCACTAGCCTCATCTCCTCTCGATGGGTTGTATATGATACATCTCTCCATAGCTCAAGCTAGCACTATGGTACTTCATCTCAACCATCACCTCTCCAAATACTACCACTATATGTTTCACTCAGAATGTTTCGTTCCTTTTAGAAACAGATAAGGATTGGGGCTAGGAGGAATACCTGTAGAATGTCGAGATGATGTGCGCGTACCGTAGAGAAAGATCAGGCTGACTGCGAAGAACTCCTTTTTGTCTTGGAAGGACTACCTACAAATAAGAACACAAGACCACAATATTTTAATTAGACAATAAATGAGGAAACTGCCTTGGGCCCAGAAATATAAAACTTCCTTTCGAAGATGGTCAGGTTCCTTGCTAATATGAATTAACACAAAAACTATAAGATATCAATTAAATTACTTTGTTGAACTGGGTAGGGGAAAGGCTGGTTATTGGTTATAGTCAATATAACCGATGGCGGTTACTGATAACCGATGGCGGTTACTGATGACCGATATCGGTAGAGTCTAGGATCTGAAGGTTAGTTGTTTTGTGGGGTGGTGGTGTTATTTGGTAGTTGTGTTATTTGTAGGGCTGTATATAGGTAATATTAGGAAATAGGGTGATGAGATCTAGATGAATGACAGTTAGATAGATGCAATGACACATTGGGTAGTGGATCCAAGAATGGATTTGTGAGGACTTATGATTCAAAAAGTCGAAGAAATGTTATTAAAGAGTACATGCAAGAAGTAGCTTACTGATTATTCACAGAGATGCAAGTCCAAGAGCTCACGATGGCAAAAAGGCGTAACGAGGTAGGATGGTCTGGCACACAGCAGATCAAATCAGCTGAGTATCACAGGGCTCTGGTATCCAGTTGCAGTCCTGGGCTTGCTCTCCCTTGCTGCTAACTCTCCTTGTCTCTTCACTTGTCTCTGCTCAGTCAAGTAAAGATCAGGGTTTTCTCGATCGCTCCTGATGCTCTTTCTTGATTCAAAGAATCCTTTTCTCTGATCCAAAAATGAAATTCCGATCCTTTGTTTTTGGTTTGGGGAGGCCATTTACAGGGAACCGATGGCGGTTACGTAACCGACGGCGGTCGAGTAGGAACCGGCATCGGTAAGGAAAAAGTAGGCTATTTTTAGTAAAACAGCCCACCTTCCCTGCTTTTCTCCCGAGAGATTAGTTGCGGGCTTGGTCAAGTGACTAGAAGGTCGGTTTTAGGTGCGAGAAAGGGGTCCTTAGTCATGGGTGTAGGTGTAGACCAAGTTTTAGGTTTTAATTAGGTTAGTTTAGGATTAGGGCTAGGTCATGATGAGGTGGCAAAATGAGGTGGTAGGTGAGGTGATGGGGATTTATCAATTACAAGGTAATTAATAAATAATTGTGTAAGGTTTAGGTAATGAGGTTAGGTTGTGAAATGGGATGCGGGTCACAAGGGGTCGTAAGACATGAATTTGGTGTCTACATTAGCCCCTTATTGTCATGTAGCTTGTGTTGTAAAGCTGCGCGGACAATAATATGAAGTGGTTTCTCCTGTTAAGGATATAGGTAATCCCCCTCAAATCTATCACGGATTGAGTGAACGGGAAATCAGGGATAGGGTTGATAAAGGGTACATGTTGTAGAGAGGATGGTAAGGTGGTGGGGGAGGTCCAAGGCAGCAGACGCATGTTGAAATGCAATAGTGCGACTAGGGTACATGATTTGGCGAGCAAACCAGCAATGTATAGGCAAAGGTCGATAGTTTATCCAAACAAGGGTGATATAATCCTGGTATCCAAGGCATAGGAAGTAGCTCCAGGGTATATAACAGGTAAGGTACAGGAACGTTTAGGCGTGTTCGGCAGTACCAAATGGTTGGTTTGGTTGAGATAAACATCATGGTCTAGGTCTAGGCAAAGTTGGTCGACAGATCAAGTCAAGGACCCTAATCATGCTAAAACACGAACAGGTGAGCTCGATTGAACAAAAGGTACAGGATGGATGGATAAAATAAAACGTTGATTGTGGGTATGGTATTGAAGTGATACGGCCGTGGGTCGGGCCAAGTTGTTAGGTTACAGCCTTGGGTCGGGCCGGATGGTTAGGGTGAGGCCTTGGGTCGGGCCAAGTTGTTGGGTGGCGGCTTTGGGTCGGGTCGGATGGGTAGGGTGAGGCCTTGGGTCGGGCCAAATGGGTAGGTTGAGGCCTTGGGTCGGGCCAAATAGGTAGGTTGAGGCCTTGGGTCGGGCCAAATGGGTAGGGTGAGGCCTTGGGTCAGGCCGAATGGGTAGGTTGAGGCCTTGGGTCGGGCCAAATGGGTAGGTTGAGGCCTTGGGTCGGGCCGAATAGGTAGGTTGGGGCCTTGGGTCGGGCCGAATAGGTAGGTTGAGGCCTTGGGTCGGGCCAAATGGGTAGGTTGAGGCCTTGGGTCGGGCCAAATGGGTAGGGCGAGGCCTTGGGTCGGGCCAAATGGGTAGGTTGAGGCCTTGGGTCGGGCCGAATAGGTAGGTTGAGGCCTTGGGTCGGGCCGAATAGGTAGGTTGAGGCCTTGGGTCGGGCCGAATAGGTAAACAAATGGTGTTCAGCAAAGGTGGATATAGGCGATATGTGGTTAAAAAGGGGCAAATGGTAAATAAGGGCAAAAAATTGGGGAAAGTTGGAAGAAAAACCGATGTCGATTCTACATGACCGATATCGGTTAAGGGACCGATACCGGTTCATTAGGGCAAAATGAAACCGATATCGGTTAAGGGCGAAAAACCTATAAAAAGAAAAATACGGCTTGTCATTGTCACTTTTGTTATTTGAAAACCAAATTGATTTGTCTGACGTGGAGAGTTGAGATTGGAGGTTTTATTGAGTGAGGTGGAGCTATTTTGCTGGAGGAGTGAGTTGTTTGCGGGCCCGAGTGAGGAGGAGGCAGCAGTTGATTGGCCGGGGACCCAGCAGATCAGAATTGGAGCTATGGCACAGGCAGGAGGAGCAGGAGGGGCTGGACCAGCTGGACCACCACCACCCATCCCACCACGACGATGTGTCGTCGTTCGGGTATGTTCGGAACTCTTTATTGTGTGCATTTGAATGGTATTAAGCTAAATTGGGGGTTTGGGTAGGAATTTACATGTTTTAGGAATAAAATGAATAAATGGACGTAATTTGAAAAATGAAGAGGATAGATGGATAAAATAGGGCAAGGCGAATTTTGGGTGGGTGGTAGGTTTTAGGGTGTTTGGGTGGGTAAATAAGTAGAAAAATGCAAAAATGTGGGTGGGGTCGCACGGGTTCGCTCGGAAATGACAGATGACCAATGTGTCGTCGCTAAGCGGCCAACATCGGTCCACAAAATTTTAGGGCTGGCTCTGTGGGTGACCGTGTCGATCGATGGTTGACCGGCGTCGGTGGGAAGAGGGCCGTGGTCGGTTGTTTGGGACCGGTACCGGTCCGGGGTTTATGGGGGGTTTGTGTGGGTTTGTTTTGTTTTGGGTGGGGTGGGTTTGGTTTTGGGCTGGGTGGGTTTTGGGTTTGGGGTTGGTTTGTTTTGGGTGGGGTGGGTTTGGTTTTGGGCTAGGTGGGTTTGGTTTTGGGTTGGTTTGTTTTGGGTGGGGTGGGTTTGGTTTTGGGGGGTGGGTTTTGGGTTTGGGCCGGGTGGGTTTTGAGTGGGGTGGTTGAAGGTAGGTTCTTTAGGGGGGTGGTATAGAGTTGGGGTGTGGTTGGGGGGATAAAAGGGGGTTTAGAGGGTAAAGTAGATGTTGTGATAAAGAGTAGGTCTAAGGATGTGGGTTGGTTTTGCGAGCACGCGGCGGCGGTTGACGATGCAGATAGGATGCCCCGCTGTTGGTGCGGATGCGGCCATACGTATCTGCGGCTCATTAAGTGATCATGCGCGAGGTGGGACTCGGCGGAGTCCAGCGATATAGAGCTATTGATAGAGATCATAGCCTGATGGTCACCCTCATCGAGAGATGGGATCCGGCGACCAATGTGTTCCATCTCCCGACCAGAGAGATGACCATCACATTGGAGGATGTGTATCGCATCCTTCGACTGCCGATCGAGGGAGAGGTAGTGTTCCAGGTAGATTCGGAGATGGCGATGGACAGCATCCTGCAGGTGTTTGGAGATGCAGCCATGCTACTTACCTATCACAGCGCGAGTATCGGGTATGGTGACATGTACCGTGCGCACCGACACGAGACATGACTGGCCGTGCTGATGATGATTGGGATCACCTGCTTCACCCTCCCGGACTCAGAGGGAGGCCGTTTTCCATGGGCATTGATGGGGGTGCTGCTTGAGATGGTGGAGGAGCATACTTGCTATGCGTGGGCACCAGTGTATCTGGTGCAGCTATACAGAGAGCTCTGGGGTTATCGCCGGATGCGGCGATTTGGTATTTGTTCGACTTTTTTACTTCACTGTTGGGCATATGAGCACATCATATGCATCAGACCAGTAGGGCTACCCCAGCAGCCAGGGCCACAGGTTATATACAGATACGGCTTTCAGAGGTGGTTGGGAGTCGTGGGGCAGCCACGAGCAGTGCTTGCGGGGAGAGACGTTGCCTACTACAGGCATTTATTAGAGGGCCTGACAGCGGTAGATATTGTATGGAGACCTTACAGAGGTCATCACCCTCACGGAGGAGCCCGCTTACAGTTGCGTCTGATCCAGTACACATTCTGGATAGCAGGACGGAGGCCGGGAGAGTACGAGAGGATACCCTAGAGAGGGTACGCAGGCAGATGGGGCTGCGACAGGACGAGCCACCTCCCTTCCCTCAGTACAGGAGGGATGATGTAGAGGCCCCACTGCCTGCACCACAGCCCTTGGATCCAGATTGGGTTGCTGAGAGGCCAGCAGATGACACAGTAGATGATGCTGGTTGTACAGGAGCATACATGGTGTGGTGGGCTGGTCAGAGAGCGGCGAGGGTAGCACAGCCCGCACAGCCAGACTTGGCAGCTGTGACGGCAGAGAGAGATCAGCTCAGGGGTCAGGTGCAGCTCTTACAGGGGCAGCTTGCTGCTGCGCAGGCACAGATAGGGGTCTTACAGGGGCAGCTAGCCTGAGCTCGAGGACAGCACGGCAAAGCACCACCACCAAAGAAGATAGCCACGCGCAGTGCAGTGCAGTGCAGTAGCAGCAGCGTGCATTAAAGAAAGATGCAGCACCACCACCACCACGCAAAGAAATGGCAGCAGCCCCAGCACGAGTGCATGATACCACCGCAAAGAATGCAGCACAAACCCACAGGCACCACCAGCACAGGCACAGGGGGTACTAGTATTAGGTGCCAGGGGACCAGCCCCAGCTCCTTCAGTGGCTCGAGAGCGCTATATGGAGGTTAGAGCGGAGGCCCGATACTATCAGGATATTCTTGATGGTACCGGAGTTGAGTATCAGCCTTATGCAGCTCATAGAGCAGAGACCTCTCACAGCCAGAGATCTCAGGGAGGTGCAGCCACAGCCGGTGTGTCTGTGACAGGCAGGAGGTGAGAGGCACCACAGGGACCAGCGGGGAGAGGCGCTGAGGGCGGTGGGGAGAGCTGAGGGAGCCCGACATGGTTTTTGTATTTGTATATTGGATATGGGCACCGGTCTGCGAACCGGTTATGTTTATAGAGGCCTGCGTGCCTACATATTACTCATTTATTCATTCATTCATTTATTGTATACCGGCCTGCGAGCCGAGTACGGGTTGTACAGTTGGTACCGGCCTGCGAGCCGAGTATATTTTTGATATGAGGGACCGGCCTGCGAGCCGAGTCGAGATTATTGATAGTTATTGCGGCCTGCGTGCCGGCTTTGTTGGATTATGAGATCACAGAGGCCCCGATGTAGGGCACAGTGTATATTTGAAAACTTGTATATATATATATATATATAGATGATGTTTTGATCCATATGCAGTGTTGAAAATGTTTTTAAGTATTTCGTCAATGGTTTGTGGTATAGAATATATGATGAGTTTAATTGACATGTTGATATATGGATGATGTGTTATATGATGAAATGTTGCATGTTTTGGGCTGGTTTTGTGACATTGTTATATATGTATCTGATGAGTTGGATTCAAATGAGGTATAGATAGATAGTTTTTTGTTTTGTTTTGTTTTGGTTTGGTATCCTTAGCTGATGGCTGGTTTGTTTTTGTAAAATAGATGATGTTAATGAAATTGTAATGATATGTGTGGTGGATGGACAAATATGGATAATGGTGTTGTGATGCAGGAAAAGAGGCGGGCGCGACAAAAATTAGGTAAAAAAATGAAGAAAAGACCATGTTTCAAAAGGCCAGGTGTGTAACCGATATCGGTTAGATAACCGACGGCGGTAGTTAGTAGACCGATATCGGTTACATGACCGATACCGGTTATTTAGGTATGAGCTTTTCTAAAAATAAAAAAGCTAGGGTGGCAACTTAAGTTCTAATTTTGAGAGCCATGCAAGATATTAAATACGCGAATGCGACGCTGTTTTAACGACTGGGACATGTAATTGCATGAGAGATTTGAGTGATTAGAAGTGAAGAGACAGGGAAAGTGATTGTGATCTGAGATTCAGAAGACAGAAAGGCAGGTTTGAAAAAGGTGGTAATAATGGCAGGACGAGGAGAAACATCCAGCAGGCAGGGACAAGAGGGAAGACAAGGGCCACCTCAAGCTACTGCAACCCAAGAGGTAACGTTTTGTTTGTGATTTGACTACTGCATGTTTTGTGAATAAGATGGGGGAGAGTATGTGGGTAGATATGAGAAAGAAAAGATGATAACAAGGGTTATAAATGGGGTGAGTGTTACGTGGTAGGTAATCAAGGGTTTCGGGTATGTCTGTGTATACAGAGAGGAATAAACGAGTAATTTATTGTCGTAGGTGGTTGTTTTAAGCAAGGTGTATGAAAGTAATAGTGACCGATATCGGTTAGGGGTAACCGGTATCGGTTACTCAACCGGTACCGGTTAGCTGTAAGTGATACCGGTTGCTGTAGGAATTTCCATAATTTGAGAAAAAACCTGGGGGGATTTGAGGAATTGAATGGTTGTTTGTTATTTGGATGTATGCAGGCAGAGGCAGGGCTAAGGATGAATGATAGTGTACCAGCGCTGTTATCACGAATCCGAGCGGATGTAACACCAGCTGAATGGATGTTGATAAATCGTTTGGGGTTAAGTGGGATCCGATATTATTCACGAATTGCACGGAACCATGCTATGTTGCAGGCGTTGATTGAAAGATGGAATCCTGAGAAAAATACCTTCTATCTGCCAACAGGGGAAATGACAGTAACATTGGAAGATGTGTTCCGTATTTTGAGACTCCCAATTACAGGAAAACCAGTATATCAGGCATTACCTAGCGTGGCACGGGGAGCGATAACAACAGTATTTGGTCCATACGCACGAGATTTAACACAGCGAGGTTTGTCATTCACATATGGGATAATGTATGCAGCACACCCTGAGGAGACAAGGTTAGCAGTGATATTAATGATAGCGGTAGGGTATTACGCGTTACCGAGGGCGGATGGGGGAAGATTTCCAAAGGCATTGATGTGTGTTATTTGGGAGATGATAGAAAGGAACGTGACTTTTGCATGGGCACCTGCATATTTGGCGGAGTTATACAGGGGTTTATGGGCTTGTAGGCAAACTCACGGGACGACACTTTGGATTGTTCATACTTATTACAATTTGTTGGGCCTATGAGCACATTGTTTGTGTGCGACGGTAGGCCGATCCATCCAGGAGAAACCGAGTACGAGAGGTTGAGATTCGGACGATGGGTCTGAGAAGCGAGAACAAGAGGCAACATCTCAGGCCGTGACGGGTGACATTGAGTATTACAGGAAGGTATGGGAGAGGGTGACGATTGCTGGATATCTGTTAGTGGCCTTACGGGAACTATATGGTAACAGAGAATATAGCTGAGGAATTGAGGGGTGTAGATCGATTGAGGTGGATCGCAGGCACTAGGCCAGGTGAATATGAGAGGATTCCTATAGATTGCGTGTGGAAAAAATTTGGATTTGTGCAGGATATACCTCAGGCTTATAGACCATATATGAGGATCGATGCAGAGGCAGCATTCTCACCTCCCCAGCCAACACCTCCAGAAGGGCCTGAAGAGGTAGCAGCCGATCGCAGGGTAATGGATGCAGGAACGACAGAGGCCTATAGATTATGGTGGGTAGTAGAACTGCGAGGTGTACATGATCGTCCTGACATAGCGGTGATTACAGTAGAGAGGGATCGTCTGCAGCATTTGGTTCAGCAGCTCCAAACGCAGGTGAATGAGACAAGAGGATTGTTAGTGGTTACGGAGTCACGGGCGGAGAGACTAGAGGCTGGAGTCCTCCATGCGAGAGGGCGTATTCATCTTATTCAAGAGAGATTGCGAGATCGGTGGGCGGTACTAATAGCCGTGGTACCTTTGAGGATAGAGAGGCCCAGGCAAGAGGGTTCGACGATCACGATCATCACCTAGTTCGGGATGAGGCGTGAGGGTCTAAATAAATGTTAGCAAGGTATAAGAATAAATAAGAGTACCGACCTGCGTGTCGATGATAGAGAAGATGTATTTGTTTAACATCTAAATAAAACAAGATATGTATGTTGACTTGAGTTATAATAATAAGAATGTTTTGACTTTCGGTGTTTTGAAAAAGGATAAAGAGGAATGTGATTAAATAGAAATACACAAAAATATTTATATTTACCACACATGATAGGTTATGGTAGGGGATGGTCGAGCTAACCTTGGGAGACCCCATGTCTCCGAAGTGCTGCCTACATAGCCCTTTGCACAAAGCAAGGAGGGGCCTCAAACCGATGTAGTTCTCCCTTAGGATCAGGGAGAGGCGAATTCAGGCAATTTGGTACGGTTTAGGCAATTGGTTGGTTGGTAAGAATATTGATATTAATATTGGTAAGGTAAGGTTGTTGGTGTCGGTAATGAATTGGTGATGTTGTAAAAGGTATAAGGGAAGCGAAAGTTAGCCTACCCAAGTAGAAGGGAACCATGTCCTGATTAAGATCAACACACAATCCTAGATGCGAGGCAAAAGTGGAAAGAGTGCTCCGTAGGTGAAAAGAGCTAAACAAACCACACAACGTAGAATGAGCTTGAAGCCCTAGGTACCGTGCATAGACGAGAAGTCCATAGGTGAAAAGAGTTGTATGATCACAATATATCGGGTGTACGTTACGTCCCTTGAGTTGAAACAAATGGTGAGGTGAGGTGGATGATATAGCTGAGGTACAGAGAACTTATTACAAAGTGAGTGTTCTGACGAAAGAGAACCTACCCTAAATAGACAAGTCCATGACCCAAAAAGTTCTTTTTGAATGAGGCTTTTATTTTACTGAATATAGACTGATCGATGTGGGAAGTCTACAAGGGATATTGATTGTGCTATTCTTGAGGTCTTCACGAAGCTGATCAATGCGAGAAGCTTCTGATAAAGGCTGACTGTGTATAGCTGTCCTTCGAGGGAGTAGTCTATTTATAGTAGCAGATATGATTTTAGTGCATAGCTGTCCTTCGGGGGAGCAGTCTATATAGAATAGCAGCAATAATTTGGCATATAGCTATCCTTCGAGGGAACAGTCTATATATAATTTAGATAGCTAGATGTTCTTTTGGCGTGAAGCATCTAGTTTGGTAGGAAGTTTGACTCAAGAAAATCCCATAAGAATATGGCTTATTTTAATACTTTGAAGTCATGGACTAGACTAAAAAGGGGAAGGCATCGTTTAGGTGAGGTGAGAATCAAACTATGTGAGCTTGATTTTTATTATGAGGTGTAGGAAACAAAGTGCATGTGGTGGTATGTGAGCTCAAGGGACGAGCGGCAGGTAGATAAGAAGTGATATAACACTAAATTCAACAGTAGAATGGTCGAAGATGCAAGGCATTAAGGGGTTCAGGCTCAGGTTTACCATTAAGCGAAGCTAAACGATAAGTGCCTGATCCATAGGTGTGAGTGATTATATAAGGCCCAATCCAATTGGGAGCAAATTTTCCACGTTTGCTCTTTTCTAGTTTGGTGACATGTTGATTCTCTTTGAGGACAAGATCACCAACCTTAAAGGTACGCTCATGAAGTCGCTTATCATAAGCACGTTTGATACGTTTTTGATAGATTTGAAGGTGATCAAGAGCTGTAAGACGACGTTCGTCAAGAAGCTCCAATTGGGCTAACCACTCTTGGCGGAAATCATCGTTGGTGAGAATATCCGAAGAGATATTCTAAGGAAGGGTATTTGTATTTCGAGAGGCAAAACAGCCTCGGTTCCGTATACCAAAGAAAAAGGTGTGGCATTAGTAGAGGTACAAATGCTAGTACGATAAGCCCAAAGGGCAAAGGGAATGTGATCGTGCCAATTTCTTCCGGATTCATTGACAACTTTCATGAGGATTTTGGTTAGGGTTTTATTAGAAGATTCAACTTTGACCATTGGCCTGTGGATAGTAAGGCGATGAGAAACTAAGTTTGATACCAAATTTGTCACAAAGGTCTTGTAACAACTTGTTTTTAAAAGATTTACCATTATCTGATTATTAGGCGATGAGGAATACCAAAACGAAAGATAATGTGATGGTTAATGAATTCGACAATTTTTTCCTTTTTAGTTGAAATGAGTGGAATAGCCTCCACCCATTTTGTGTAATATTCGGTGGCTGTGATTATCCATCGGTGACGTTGTGAAGAGGATGGGTGAATCTCACCAATAAGGTCTAAACCCCATTGTGAGAAGGGCCAAAGATCTCGAGCGACCTGGAGCGGGTGGCTAGGAGTATGTTGAAGGTTGGCATGTTGCTGACACATAACACAACGCTTAACATATTCGTAGCAGTCGTTATTGAGAGTAGGCCAATAATAACCAAGGCGAAGGATTCGTTTAGCCACGGCAAGGCCACTAAAATGTCCACCACAAATCCCATCATGGACTTGTTGGATGGTATAGGTGACCTCCGCGCCGGTTAGACAGCGAAGGAGGATACCATCAAAGCCACGTTTATAGAGGAGTCCCCCCATGACAACATAACGTGAAACACTTTTAAGAAAAGCACGTTTTCCGTTACTAGTAAGGTCAGGTGGGAGAATAGAGATTGTAAGATAGTCGTGAAATTGGTGGTACCAGGTATCCTGCGAATTAGTAGACACAGTATTTATCGTACAAACAACCGGGGCTGAATAAGATGGGGCAAAGAGTTGTTGGACCACGACGAATAATTCAGAGTCAGTTGATGAAGCTGGAATTTGCGAGGCTAAGCAAGCCATAGTATCCACAAATTTGTTAGTGGAGCGGGGAATGGTTTGGATAGAATAGTGAGTAAATAAGGCTAGAAGTGAGTCCACGTAGTATTTGTATTTTTGAAGTTCCTCATTTTTGCATTGGTAGATGCCCATAACTTGATTGACTACCAATTGAGAGTCGCCAAAAATATTGATAGATTTGATACCTAAGTGCAGCGCAACCTGGAGACTCAGAACAAGGGCCTCGTATTCCGCTGTATTATTAGTGCAAGGGAAATCGAGTCGGAATGAAAGAGGCATAGGCTCGGCGTCAAGAGGAATAAGAACAACACCAGCTCCTCCACCGCGTTGGCATTTGGATCCATCGAAGAAGAGAGTCATTGGATACGACTCCTCCTTGAGTGAAAGAGTGGCGATGAGTTCGTCGGGAATGTAAAATTGGTAAATTGTTCCCCAGGTAAAGGGGCTTCCGCAAGTTGGTTTGCGATGGTTTGTCCTTTGATTGATTTCTGGTGGACGAACTCAAGGTCGAGGTCAGCGAGGAGCATGAGCCATCGGGCGATGCGTTGGTTTAGATGAGGTTTGGCATACATGTAATGGATGGGGTCTGTGTTGGTGATGACGAAAGTTTTGTGATTCAGAAGGTAGTGTCGGAGCTTGGTAGCGACGAATGATAGGGCTAGGCACAACTTTTCTACATGTGTATACCTAGTCTCATAATCCACCAAAGTATGAATTATATAATAAACGGCTTGTTCTCGATTTTCAGAGTCACGGTGTGCAAGCATGGCCCCTACAGCGTGGTCAGTGGCGGAAAGGTAAAGGTAGAAAGGGTGGTCGTCTTGAGGTGGGATAAGCACGGGTGGCTGCAAGAGATAAGTTTTGAGAGCTTCAAAGGCTCGGTGGCACTCTTCACTCCATTGAAATTTGATGTCCTTTTTAAGGAGGTGATGGAAAGGTTGACATCGATCCGAGAGTTGGGAGATGAAACGTCAGATAGATTGTAACTTACCTTGTAAGCTACGCAATTGTTTAAGATTAGTAGGTGGGGAATTTTTATGATAGCTTTGACTTTAGATGGATCAACCTCAATGCCACGCAAAGAGATGATAAAACCAAGAAGCTTTCCCGAAAGGACACCAAAGACACATTTCTTTGGTTGAAGACGGACAGAATATTGTAACAGGCGATCAAAAATAATGGTCAAAACATTGAGATGTTCACTGCGATGTTTAGACTTGCCAAGAAGATCGTCGACGTAATCTTCAAGGATAGTGTGCATAATGTCATGAAAAATGTAGGTCATAGCCTGTTGATAGGTTGCACCCGCATTCTTAAGGCCAAATGGCATTACACGGTAACAGAAGGTTCCCCAAGGAGTTATGAAGGTAGTTTTGTGTTGATCGGCAGGGGCAACCAAAATTTGGTTGTATCCTGAAAAGCCATCCATGAGAGAAAGCATTTCATGACCCGCAGTGAGATCAACAAGTTGATCAATACTTGGGAGGGGGAAGTCATCCTTAGGGCAAGCGAGGTTAAGATCCCAGAAATCCATGCATATCTGAAGTCCCCCCGTCGCTTTAGTGACAGGTACGATGTTAGAAATCCATTGAGGATAGTCAATAGGCAAGATGAAGGAAACAGAAAGAATTCGTTGAAGCTCTTCTTTGACCAAGAGGGCAATGCGTGGATGCATTTTTCTCAGTTTTTGTTTGACTGGTTTGGAATCGGGGTTTAGAGTGATGTTATGGATGGTAATGGTAGGATCAATTCCTGGCATGTCAGCGTAGGACCAAGCAAAAGCTTGGTTGTGAGCACGGAGGAAAGTAGTAAAGGTGACTTGTTCTGATGCGTTAAGGGATTGTCTGATCTTCACAATGTGAGGATCCTCCTCCGTGTGGATGTTGATTTCTATAGTAGATTCATTCAGCATGGTTTGGGTTTCCGATGGTAAGGCTCGTTGAATATAAGAATCATCCACACCAAGGTAAGTGAGGATGGAGTCGTCATCCTGACACTCAACAACATTAATCAAAGGCGAATCCTCTTCGATCATGTCTGGATACAGAAGGGGAAGAGAAGATGGGTCCTCATTATCACGTTGATAAGTGAGAGGACCTATGAAGATAGCATTTATGAAAAAAAAAAGTTAGGAGGGATAGATTCAGGGTCTATAGATTCTGTGGGTGATGATGGCAAAGTGGGTGATGATGGTTTGGTAGGGGTGACGTCGTCTTCTTCCAGAATACAGCTGACACGAGGTGTCTCCTGTGTAGGTGTTTCAGGAAAACTGAGACCACTGCGATCATTGTGTTTGCAGGTAGTCACGGGAATGAGTGTATGTCGGCCTTGTTCGTAAAGACCAAAACCAAAGCCTTTCCAAGCACAGCGAGTCAAGAAGGTGAGGGCGAAACGACGATTTGTCAAGTATTGAAAATCGGATTGGAAGGGAACCACACCAAGAGGAGGTTCAGGGGTAATGGAGGATGCGTCAACACCCCCATACGTTAGGTTGGTGCGGCAATGGGGTGGTCCGTAAGAGATTACCTCCCCCACGCGACGGTCGTAGGTGGGATGTGCATGTAATTGTCCATACTCCTGTGGGGTAGGGAAAGAACTAACATTATATAGCGGTACTCCCCAGCGTAAGGCGTTGAAAAACATCTACTAAGGTGTCAGAGGTTGGGATGTTAGCTGCGGGAAGGGAAGTGGTTTTTGCGACGGTGGTTTCATCAGTTGAAGGCGTAGGCGCGGTTGAGGTGGATGGTTGAGGTACATTTGAAGAGGATGGTTGGGTTGAATGTATGGGTGTCTTGATTGGTATAAGCACATCGTTAGGGCGGTATAACATATTGCGGTTTTTAAAGGGGGAGGATCAGCTTTTACGGTGTAGGACTTCCCTCGTACTCAAATTTTATGCATCTATGTAATGTTGAGGAACGCATCCCATGGCCCGGATCCAGGACGACCCAAAGAATATATTATATTGGAACTCTCCCTCAAGGACATAGAAGAGTTCGGGTAAAGTACGTGGTCCTACCCGAATGTTGAGGATCACGGTGCCTAAGGTAGAGGTAATAGCGTCATTGAATGACCGCAACATGATGGGGTTGGCACACATGTAGCTAGAAGGGATATTCATTTGTTGAAAATCTTTTGAAGAGATGATGTTTAGGCTAGCACCCCCGTCAATCATAACACGACGTACACGAATGTCCCAGACGTAAGCTGAGATGAACAGGGCAGGGTCAGGATCTTCTGTACCAAAATCGACAATTTCATCTTCAGAGAAACTGACTGCAGCAGCTTGTGGTACAGAGACAGAAGTGGTTGGGGCGGTGGGTTGTTTGGTGAGAGAGGCAACGTGATTGGGTGTTAGAATGGAGGCAACAGTAGGGTTTCATTAGGTAAGACCTCGATCCCCTGAAGAATTTCAACGAGAGCTTGTCGATGAGATTCAGAAGTCTGAATGAGATCATATAGTGTCATTTTTACGGGTGATTGGTGAAGCTGTTTAATCATGGCTCGATGGGCAGCTCCATTAGAGACGGGGTAAGCGGGTCCATGAATAACCACTTTGGGTGGTGGTGCAATCGGGATGTTGGACGGAGAAGGAGAGGATGCAGGTGTGCTTTCTTTTGCTTTCTCATTGTTTTTCTGCGCTCGAGTAGCAACACTAATCATATTAATTTCATAGACCTGAGATGAGGAAGATGATTGGGATAAATCATGGTCTTCAAGAGGTGGGGTTGTAATAATGACAGATCTTGGTGAGGCAGGGACAGATGGTATAAGAGAGGAAATGGAAACTAAAGGTCTCTCCCTTCGTAAGTTGTCTTTCTTAACCTTTCTATCTGGGAGAGGTGACTGACGAAGGATGGTTTTTAAAGCTTTGCATCCCTCCACATCATGTCCTGGTGTGCGGTGATAAGCACAGATCTTAGACTCATCATAACCTATAGCTCGAGGTTTAGACGGGTCATAAGGTCTAAGTGGGGGTAGGGAAATGGTCGCATTCTCTACTAACATAGCAAGGATTTTGGCATAAGATCCTTTAAGTGGGTCAAAATCAGAAGAGGATGAGGGTATTGATTGTGTGGGTTTTGGTAATGTTTGGGCATGGTTGGTTCGTATGGGTGGTGGTTTAGCCGAGGGGTGTTGACACGTGTTTTCACTAATATCCGGAACCCACAGGAATTTTAGGAACCTCACCGGTATCCGTAGGATTCCCCACGAGAATGTGAAGGGGGTGATTCGAGGCAAAGCAAAGCAGAGCAAGCATGTGAAACCATGGCGGCGGCTTGCTTTCGAGTGATAACAACCATGGACAGGAGTTCACAGTAGGGTTTCAATCTGTCAGGAATAGAAACAAACTCAGACTGGTAAAATTGGTAGGTTGCTGGTTTGTCGGGGTGGAAAAGACGATGGCATATATCGGTCCTAATAACCGATGTCGGTTATACTATATAAATGACGTCGGTCAGGTAACCGATGTCGGTGTAAGAAGTCTGGGCTAACAAGATATAAAAAGGATGCTAATTTGATTTTTAACAACGTTTAGTATACTTGTCCAATTATTGATCACAGAAGATAGAGTATGAGAAAGAAAACAGAACTAAAAACAAGCAAGATGCACACGCAAATCCAGAGATTAACCCTAGGGTTAATTTTAATTATCGTGGGCTTATGCCTTTAGATGTAGAATGATGTCAGAATCCTAAACAAGAGACTTAGGGGAAATGTCAAGTTGTTTTGGCTTATAAGGTTACCTCAATCGGGCGGAGGAATACCGCGGAAAAAGGGGGGATGTTTGAGCTGTTGTGTTAATTGTGAAGTGATTCGGTATGTGTTGTGCAGTGAATGTAAGATTAATTTCCTATCAATACCGTGGATATCACCCCACGTGTACGACACATTACTTAATCTACGTTCACTAGAATTGAAAAACAACAAGCAGGAATGCAATGCACGTGTTTTAAACCCAAATCAAAAATTATGTTCGATGAAGCAAGAGAGATGACTTTCACTAATGCGAAACTAGGAAAGCAAGACAAATTCTTTACAAAATATATAACAAAAGCAGCAACAGCAAGTATGCTTCCTAAAATGAAAATAAGCAAGAGAAACAGAAACCCAAGATGGGTCCCACCGGGCATGCCAAAATGTTTCACTCGGAATGTTTCGTTCCTTTTAGAAACAGATAAGGGTTGGGGCTAGGAGGAATACCTGTAGAATGTCGAGATGATGTGCGCGTACCGTAGAGAAAGATCAGGCTGACTGCGAAGAACTCCTTTTTGTCTTGGAAGGACTACCTGCAAATAAGAACACAAGACCACAAGATTTTAATTAGACAATAAATGAGGAAACTGCCTTGGGCCCAGGAAATATAAAACTTCCTTTCGAAGGTGGTCAGTTCCCTTGCTAATATGAATTAACACAAAAGACTATAAGATATCAATTAAATTGCTTTGTTGAACTGGGTAGGGGAAAGGCTGGTTATTGGTTATAGTCAGTATAACCGATGGCGGTTACTGATAACCGATGGCGGTTACTGATGACCGATATCGGTAGAGTCTAGGATCTGAAGGTTAGTTGTTTTGTGGGGTGGTGGTGTTATTTGGTAGTTGTGTTATTTGTAGGGCTGTATATAGGTAATATTAGGAAATAGGGTGATGAGATCTAGATGAATGACAGTTAGATGCAATGACACGTTGGGTAGTGGATCCAAGAATGGATTTGTGAGGACTTATGATTCAAAAAGTCGAAGAAATGTTATTAAAGAGTACATGCAAGAAGTAGCTTACTGATTATTCGCGGAGATGCAAGTCCAAGAGCTCTGATGGCAAAGGCAGAACTGAGGTAGGATGGTCTGGCACACAGCAGATCAAATCAGCTGAGTATCACAGGGCTCTGGTATCCAGTTGCAGTCCTGGGCTTGCTCTCCCTTGCTGCTAACTCTCCTTGTCTCTTCACTTGTCTCTGCTCAGTCAAGTAAAGATCAGGGTTTTCTCGATCGCTCCTGATGCTCTTTCTTGATTCAAAGAATCCTTTTCTCTGATCCAAAAATGAAATTCCGATCCTTTGTTTTTGGTTTGGGGAGGCCATTTACAGGGAACCGATGGCGGTTACGTAACCGACGGCGGTCGAGTAGGAACCGGCATCGGTAAGGAAAAAGTAGGCTATTTTTAGTAAAACAGCCCACCTTCCCTTCTTTTCTCCCGAGAGATTAGTTGCGGGCTTGGTCAAGTGACTAGAAGGTCGGTTTTAGGTGCGAGAAAGGGGTCCTTAGTCATGGGTGTAGGTGTAGACCAAGTTTTAGGTTTTAATTAGGTTAGTTTAGGATTAGGGCTAGGTCATGATGAGGTGGCAAAATGAGGTGACAGGTGAGGTGATAGGGATTTATCAATTACAAGGTAATTAATAAATAATTGTGTAAGGTTTAGGTAATGAGGTTATGTTGCGAAATGGGATGCGGGTCACAAGGGTCGTAAGACACAAATTTGGTGTCTACACTATGGGCTCCTCTGATGCCTCTGAGGTGATCAAATACACCTATGTCCCCATTATCGACAAGTGCAATATCTTGTAAACATCCTCCAAAGATGACCATGAGCTCACCACGGCAAAATGGAAGGTGTTGGTCACGAGAATCCCATCTATCGATGAGTGCGACCATCAAACTACAATCTCAAACTATACGCCTATAGCTTCATATGCCAATCAACCCTACCTCTATCACGTGACACCACTCTGTCGTAGTCACACTCCTTGTACCTCTAGTAGTAGTGGTGGCACCCTATCACGCATACGTAGCTAGTCAGCAACCTACATCCAAAAAACCACAAACTTATTAAAACCTTAACCACACCTCTTACAAAACCCTGTACCCAATATCCCATCCACAACCCAAACTCTAAATATTACCCCTTTTTCCCTATACTAGTCTTACACCTATCAAACCTCTCACCTATATACCTTTTTACCCTACCTATTGTCCATAGACCTGCCCTTACCCTTCATGGCCTACCTTTTCCTACCACATTGTCTCTCTTCTAGACCTATTTCATCTTACACACTGATTGACATCAATCACGATTGGTCGACATTGGTTATCCTTGACCAACATCAGGTCACATACTTCTTGACCGATGTTGGTCGGGATAGGTAGCGGCATTAGCCAACCCTTGATTGGCATTGGTCTCTGTCGCACCACCCAAACCCAAAACCCCCATTATTTTTTCAAGCATTGACCAAAACATAACCTAATAACCTACCTTACCCTACCCAACCCTCACCTACCCTCATCCCCACTCTCATTTCACTTACTCGGACCTTCCCCCTGACCCATTTCATTCATTTTATTTCCAAATGACAATTTAATTCCTACCCAAAACCATTTTTACCCACCCCGATTTCTATAATTTCTTTCAATCCACAAAAGTAAACTCAGATCAGATCCTACCTCATCTTGCTGCCAACGACACGGTGGTATGTCCAGTCATTGTACTAGTGGCCCACCCGAACCTTCTCCTACCTCCGTCATGACCCAAATCACCTCCTCACCTCCAACCAATCAAATCCACCGACCCGATCTCGTGGACAAGCCAATCACCCACTACGAGATCTACTCGTTAAACTCTCAATTTCACCTCTTCGTGTTTGTGGCTCGACATGCTCTTTGGAATTTTTCTACAAATGGAAAATGACAAATGATTCTGTAAAAAGTAGAATTTTCCATTTTAGCCCCAAATTGACTTTATCAGCGTCACTCAAGTCGTGCCCTACTAAACAAACATTTTTCATACTTCAACCGACATTGGTTACCTACCTTTCTCATTTTACCTCATTTTACCCATTTTTGACCCTCACTCCCCATTTTTGGGCACCTTTTCCCTTACCTACACTTATGACCACCTACCTACAAGCCCACATACCCTATACTTGTCCTTAATTATGTTATTTTACCCACACCTTGGCCTTACCCATGTTGTTACCTATATACCTTGACCTGAACCACTTTTTGTGACCTTTGACCCTCTGTGCTCGTTGTACCTTATGATGTTGTTACCCGTGTTGTTACGCCTCACCGACCTTACCTTGCCTATTATCATGTTGTTTATCCTAACTTTGAACTTTTGTGTACTAAAACATACCTGAAATTTCCTACACCTAACCTCTCCGTTGTGTTTCCACACCATATCCTATCCCTTGGACACCAGAATCACTTCAACCTTGTTTGGTTAGATCTATCGACCTTAGACGATGTAGAGTTTGAAATATTTTCAACTTTCTACCATGTTGTAGTTTCCAATGCATGCATGCATTCTACTAGCCACTACCTTTGACCCTGGCCCATTTACCTGTTTACCTAATTTGACCTTTAACCTTTACCCAATGCGCCCACTGACCTTCATTTTCCTACCTCCTCATTTTTATCAAACCACTCACCGCTTCCATCTTTCACCTCATCGGTTCCTAGTTTGAGGGGGGTTACCTTCACCCATGCTTGGGGCAACACCACCCTCACTTATACTCGACACAACCATTTCCTATTTTTGTCAGCGTCGCTTACCAATACAAGCCACGTGACAAAAGGGGGAAAATGTAGACACCAAAATTGGGTCACACTCCCCTTGGTCCCCTTTTGAATAACTAACTTACATATATTCACCTAACCATGGCCCCTTTTACCCCACCTTAATATTAATTTAATTATCTATAATTAAATTAATACCCATCCTCACCCCATTTATTAATTTAATTACTTTAATTAAATGGATGCACACCTCACCTAGACACCTCACCCGACACCTCACCATAGACCTATTTATAGCATGTTTCCATAACTAACTAAGACTTAGCCCTACCTACCTTAATGAGCTAAGACTTAGTATAACCCTAAAAGCACATGCCTATTCTTCCTCTAACCATATTCCCACTTATCTAAGTGAAACATTCCACTTATACCCGGCACCAATGAGAAAAAGCTAGAAAAAGATAGCCAAGATCTATTATTTTAGGCAACCTAGGATATCCCACCTTAACCAACACCGGTCAACTTGTTAGGTTTCAGATTTGCACTTGTAATGAAACCATAGTCATGGGACAAGAAAGTCCCTCCTATTTAATGGGATAGGTTCCGTTAATTAAATAAGGGGAAAACCCTATGTACAAATATACAATCTTTCATTCAATGGGGTTTCTGATATCTTGAAATGTGTTTTATGCCCGGAAAGTTATCAATACATGAGGATAGAAGACATTGAAGAGAGGAGGGATGCGAGAAGGATACAATACTTTCGGGGAAAGGAGATGGCAGAGAAAACCCTTATAAATATTGAGAAAATGAGATATAGAGTAGAACCATTCACATTTATGATGGGCACATCCTTAGACCCAAAGTTCTTGAAATTGTGTAAACTAGAACACAAAGTTTCTAAGCATGAAAGGATTAAATGATTCACAAGAGCAAGAAGGAAAGAGAAAGCGAGAGAAAAAGAGAGGAAAACCTTTGTATTGATTTCTTCCAATTAGAAATTACAGTTTCAGAATATCAAAATTCCAAACCATACAAAATCCCATGATATAGCTCACAAGAAACAAGATTCAAATTCCTCGAGAAAGCAAGAAACAGTTACAACTTATTCCAATCATCCACACCCTTTCAAATTATTGATTTGCAAAGAAACGTTAATGGTGGAAAAAATAGGTTTTTAAATATACGGCCATTTCATTATTTCACCAGTTAAAACATGGGCCATTCAATTTTCTTCTACAACTTTAAATTTGGGCCACCCACATGGAAGGAATTGATTGGAGTGGGCCTGTAGATGCCTTTTGCATTTTTTTCCTTTGAAGCTGCGCACCAAGTTGACACGTGGAGAGCTCCACCAGTTCCTTTATACTTTGTTGATTCAGGTCTATTTCCTGCTTGACTTGTGTTGACCGCTAGACACATGGAGGGATGGCACTCATTTGAGTTTCCATTTTGGAAATGCCTCCTGAAATTACGCCGAGCTGACGGGTGTCTCCTTCTATCAGTCTTATATTTTTAAATGGCTAACTCTATCTCCCCATTGAATTTAACGACATGGTGATCTCGGCACTACTTGGAGACTAACCCTTTTATTTCACTTCTAAAATTGTGTCATTAGGGCACATGGAGACTTTTTCCAACCCACCCATAGTTAGTCAATTTTAACGATCGGCTCTCTCTCTCTTTTTGGACCTGCGACACATGGAGGACTGGCACAAGTTTGAGAACTACCCCTAGCGTTGACTCTTGAAGCTGTGTCGATGAGGCATGTGACACCATCCATTGAACCTTCCATACTTATCCTATTTGAGCTTGTTTTACCTTCATTTTAAACATGGGACATGCAGAAATCCTGCGCTTATTTGAGGATTGTTCCTTGGACCATGCCCCTAGATTTTCACCATTTTGACATGTGGAGGATTTTTTTGTAACTTGAAACATGGCCAAACCACATCCAATCAGAGATGCCCACGTATTACCCATGGATTCGGGGTAAAAATTAACGGGAAGATATGCCTGTCATTCCCGATTGTGGGAAGAAAATTAAAAAGAAGGAAGAAACTTCACCATTACGCCTAACTTTCAAATTATTCTCCATGAATGGGAAAACTACAAATAATTCCAGGCTCGACGTGATCTAATACTTCAAGGAACAAACTCAAAAATTTCAAACTTGACTTCAAAAGAGGGGAATTTTGAGGGTGACAATAGTTGGCTCTTTCTAGGGATGACTTGGCTTGGAACAAAGACATAAGGCAAGATCAAGAACTATAGATAACTCTAGGAAAGAGGACCAGTGCCTTATCCATTGGGAAAATTAGTCCAAAACAAAACCAATACAGGGCAACACACACACAAGATGCGAAAAATAAACAAAACAAACCAAAATGGAAGAATAGAAATGAAACACAAAGGAACGACCCAAAACCAAAACACTATACAGAATATACAAAAGGACCACCTAGTCACCTAGGATTTGAACAACTTCAGATACTATCCACTATAAGGAAGTGAGAGAGGATAACCATCCATGTAATCCAGATAAAAAGAGTTCTCTCCAGTAAAATGTCTGATTCTAAAAGGACCAAGACAAAGAGAAACAAACCATGACTTACCATGACTTCCTCGTAGCTCATGTCTTTTGTCCCAAAGCAGCACAATGTCTCCCACTTGGAAAAATTTGGGTTTGGCTTTCATGTCAAAAAAACCTTTACTTTCAACCGATGAGCTGCTATCCTGTCAACCACTTATAATCTGTCCTCATTAAGCTTCAAAGGTACAAAATTCACTTGTCTAAAGAGCTACGAAACTTGAATCTTCAATGGTTTTCATCGATGCAAGGCTGGAAATTCCACCATGACTAGTAGTTGTTCTTCCACACCATACACCACTTGGAAAGGAGACATTACAATTTCTCTCTTGGGTGTAAGTCTATCAGCCCAAAGTGCATCATATAGCTTCTTATGTCAATTCCTCCGAGAATCATTTACAAGCTTTCTAACTATGTTCACAGAGTTCTTGTTTTTCGATTCTACCTATCCATTCCATTGGGGTAGTAGTCTAAAGAATGAGCAAGTGAGATCCCATACCCATAGAAGATCATCTTAGCAGAAGAAAATTTGGAATCATTGTCATTACAATTTTGTTTGGGGTCCCAAACCTGATCAATATTTTTCCTTAATGAAGTTTCAAACTACCTCGAAGTAGTGCTCTTGATTGGGATGGATTCCACCCACTTGGTGAAGTAATATGTGGTAGTCAACACATGGGTATGTCCAGCACTAGAAGGTGGGTTAATATTTCCAATGAAATCCAATCCCCACTATTGAAAGGGCTCATCAATCTTTAGTGGCAAAGTACCCAACTTAGGTCTTCCAACAAACGCGTTTGCATGCTTCACATTTACCAACCCATTTTGATGCATCTCTGAATAGAGTGGGCCAATAATAACCAACATGAAGTATTTTATGAGTTATTACAGTAGAGGATAAATGACCTCCACAAGCCTGGTCATGAAAAGCATAGAATAACTTCTTTTATTGCTCCTTGTCTACACACTTCAAAAACATTCCATCTATACCTCATTTGAACAAAGCATTCTCCAATAACACATATTGTGTAGACCTCGGTTTGATGGTTCTCTTCTCTTTGGAACTCAAGTGAGATGGACACTCTCCATGGGTCAAAAATTGAGCAATGTTGGCATACCATACATCTGTCGAGCTGAGGAACAAAACAATAGAGACAACAACTCCATCTTTTGACAACTCCCTCAACAATGAGTTCACACACCCCTTACCCCAAACCAGCTTTGTTGTCCTGATGTCAAGATCATACTCTTTCACCTTTTCTACCCAATTACCTCTCTTGGTTCCAAATTATTGATGATTAAGAATGGATTTGATTGTTGTATCAAGCACCAGCACCATAGAATGAGAATTAAGGATGTAAAACCTAAACTGCTTGACAACTTTGACAACTACAAAAGCATGTTTCTCCATCATAGTGTACTTCAACTCATGATTTTTCAAGACATAACTCATGAATGTAATTGGGATCTCATGATATTTAGCATTCTTCTAGGCTAACACAGCAGCTAGGGTATTTTTAGTGGCATAACAATAGATAATGAAATCTTTGCTAAATTCAGGGCACGCCAAGATTGGAGTCTTAGCAATATCCTGTTTAATGTCCTCAAATGATTTTTTCCCTTTAGAGGACCAACCAAAATTTTACTTCCCTTGCATCATGTGATAAATGCTCATAGTAAGTTTTGCAAAATTAGGGATGAATCTCCTTATGAAATTGATCTTACCAAAGAAATAATGGATACCTTTCTTACTTGATGGAAGAGGAATTTTTTGGATAGCCTGAATTCTCTCCTGATAAATATTGATCCCTTCCTTTGAAACAATGTGTCCTAATAACTTTCCTTCTATGACATAAAACATAGACTTCTTAGGGTTTAAATAAATTCCATGCTCTCTACACTTCTGCAATATTGTTTCAAGGTGTTGGAAGTGATTTGTTCTTTCTTTAGAAAACACTGTCAAGTCATCCAAATACACAACAATGCATTTCCCTTTCACACTACCAAAATCCAATTCCATGGCCCTCTAGAAAGTAGCACCATCATTGATGATATCAAATGGCATCCTCTTGTATGTAAAGGTGCCCCAAGGAGTTGTAAAGGTAGTCTTATGTTGATCTGCAGTATTCACCTCTACTTGATTGTACCCAGAATCCATCTAACATAGATAGCATTCCTGATCCTGTGACAGCTTGTAATACTTGGTCCATCATGGGGAGAGGGTAGTTTTCCTTTAAAGAACCCTGATTTAGATTTCTGAAGTCCACATAGATCCAAATATCACCATTCTTCTTCCTGACATGCACTATATTAGCAATCCACATTGAATGGTGGATGGGGAAGATGATCTTAGCCTTCAAAATCTTTTGTATTTCTTGGAAAATTATATTAGCTATCTTTGGATTATATTACCTTTGCTTTTATTTGAAGGGTTTGATCCTAGGCTTAAGAGGAATGAAATGTTGCATTTCTTTAGGCTGAAAATCCTTAAGATCATCATAAGAGTAAGCCAAAACATCAACATACCTCTTCAACAGATTCACCACCTTCTTTTTCTCTTCCTGAGTGTAGCATTTTCCAATGTTGACCATTTTCGTATCATCAAGACTCCCAATATTCACTTTCTCAGTCTCAACAGATTGTCAAGAGCCTTGGGAAACTTTAGACCTCATATATCTATCATGTTTATCAAAACAATCCTCCAAACTCACCAGCCCATTAGGAATTTTGTCGCCTTTCAGTTTGATGCATCCATCTCAGTATCCATCTCTTCTTTGACACCCTCTTCATTTTATGACACACGCTCTCTAGGTAGATTTTCACTTCCTTCAATGTACAAATAATCAAAGTTGTCTATAAGCTCCAAGAAAGAAAGCAAATGTTGGTCATTATTGAAAATTTGCCAATTATTTGCATTGTAAAGCACACTGGGTCTATGGATCAACTCAATGGTGAATTTCTCCTGAGGAAAATCAAGATGAGGAATCAATAAGGACCTCGAAACAGCTAGAGAGTCATCCCTAGTGTTCCTTTCCCTTGGCATAGCTTTAATGGAAAAATCATCAAGGAATTCAATGAAATCCCATATCAGATTCCTATAGTGCTTCAACCTTTTTTCTTTACTCGATAATGGTCTCTAACTTGTTTTACAACTAGCTATGCATCTCCACAAGAAAGAAGGTTCTTCACTCCCATTTCCTTCGTCATGCTCAACCCAAGAATAAGGGCCTCATACTCGGTAGTATTGTTGGTATTTTCAAACTAAAATGTGATGGAGAAAGGATGAACCTTACCCCGGGAGATATTAGCACTACACCGCTCTAAAACCAGCTAAAGAGAAGCTTCCATCAAACTCTAAAGTCTACACACCATTAGGATCAAGCAACACTTCCTTTGGCAAACTTGTCTCCTCTTGTGACATGATCATGTAGTTCCCATGCCCAATGTCTTCATATAGTATTTGTGCTTTAGGATCATTTTTTTTTTTCATAATATACTCTGCTTGTTTCTCAAGCGATCTTCTTCATCTTCCCATTGACAGGGATTAAGGCATGTGACTAGTCCATTTGGATCTCACCTCTAACATCTTTACAAAAGTTCCTACTTAGCAACATGCCATAGGAAGGAGGGATATCAGCAACCAAGATGGTAGCCAAGACCTTCTTCTCTGGTAAAGCAGAAAAAGATACTTGTGCATCCTTGATTCTCCTAACCAAAGGCACTTCTCTAATTTCCATGGAATAGCAAGAGCCATAAGTGTGGGTTAGGGTTAGACCCAAAGCATGAGCCACTTTTGCAGGCATTACATTATCAGATGCACTAGAATCAATGACACAATTGCTAAGCTTGTGGTCGCTATGAGGAGAGTCACATAGAAGGGTTTGATCTTCTCATTGGGTGAAGTGACTACAGCCACAAGGCTAGGTTGAGGTAGAGAAGAAGGAGTGGGTAAAAGGCCTTTAGAAGAATGGGTTGGGGTTTTAGATTTAGAATTTACAAAGTTAACCATTTTGGCAAAGGATTTAGGATGGGTTTGATAGAACTCTACCTCAAAAATTTGAATCTTGGTCTTTTTAAGATGGTATATAATGTCAAAAGATCCAGATATAGATGTGGAATCACTACTAGGAGTAGGAGGAGCTTTTGATCTATCATCTTTATCATTTGTTGCAAAATAATTCTCAAAAGTAGAAGTAGAGGAAGAAGGAATAGAAAATCTTACCATTTGGGTGGAAGTAGTAGGAATAAGAGCTCCTCTTCTTGCACTCACTAGGATGGTTGTGTGGTACTCCTTTGATATTTTTGCAAATGGCACCACTTTTTCCTTTTTTGGTCTACTCTCGGGTCATAACAACATATGGCTCATTTTTCATCTCAGCCACTACATCATCTTAGTCATCTTCATCATCCACACCCTTAGCGGTGGTGAGGAAATGAAATCAAGAACCACCAGATCCTCTAGTTCTTCATTATCTTCCTCTTCTTGTTCATCGTAAAGCCCATTTTCTTCCTCATAATTAGGCTCAAGAACCTCTCAAGTAGCATTAACAGGCACCTTGAGGGGTGGACCTTCAATGGCCAACCTGGTTTGAGAAGAGGGCAAGTGGTTACTAGGTTGAAAGTTATTCCTTGGAACATCTTGATAAGGAGCATGTTGAGCCAATTACTTCTTGATGGTAATGAGGTCATTAGCAAACTTTTGCACCAACTAATCTGCATTACCTCTAGGAGAAGGAGAAGAAGAAGATGCTTTGGATTTTAAAGACTCCCTTTTCAGCTTTCCAGACATGATCAAGTCATATTCCACACCGATGACCAATCTCTCGATCAAGCATCCAAAGTTGCAAGATTTTCTCTCCTCAAGGCATAGTTTATTTCAAAAATTGAGCATTCAAGAAGAAACACTTCTGAATCTAATCAACAAGCCTAGTATCTAGTGGAATCTTGTTAACCAACTTGTTGAACTTGGCCACAAATTCTCGTAGGATCATGTGGCTCCTTCTTTATTTGATAAATTATAGCTAGCAAAGCATGCATATCCTTATCGGGTTTGAAACGCTTTGCTCAAATTCATTCCTCATAGTAGTTCAATCGATGATGGTCCTAGAAGGAAGATGGTAAAACCAATCTGTAGCATTGTCTTGCAAGGTTTCCAAAAACAACCTAATAGAGACATCCTCATGTTCAACTCTAAGGACCCCACATACAAAAATGAAGGTTGTAATGTGTTCTTCAGGTGTACTTTGCCATCACCTCTAAATTTGGGAAAATTCTTCCTGTACCCCTAGGTAACTCATGCAATGGTTGAGGAAGAGCCGAGATGCCCAAATCTTTGTCCCCAAGGCCGAGGTGCTGCCATCCTTGGAAAAATTACTTGAAATGGAGCTGAGATGCCAGCAAGAATTAGGGCACGGAGATTAAGGATAAGTTATGCTTGAGGAATGCTACTACCGTAAGCTCTATCTTCAACAGGAGGTGTCCTTGTGGAACGATCTCTTATATTTCTTCTTATTAGAGGAAGTTGAAAACCTTATTAATCCAAGAGTTGAAATTGGGGATCTTCAATTCCAAGAGCCCTTCTACCACGAGTATATCTTAGAGTCATCATATCAAAGAAATGATCAAATTAGTTGTTCTTTTAGGAAAGGAAATTTGTTGAACAAATCCCGAAGGAGCCACCAAAGACTGTTAAGTTTAAAATTTGCACTTGGAATGAAACCATAGTCAAGGGACAAGAAAGTTCCTCCTCTTTAATGGGAGTGGTTCACTTAATTAAAGTAGGGGCAAAACCTATGTACAAATATACAATCTTTTATTCAATGGTGGTTTCTCGATATCTTGAAATGTGTTTTATGCCTGGAAATTTATCAATACGTGAGGATAGAAGAAATTTAAGAGAGGAGGGAGGCAGAAGGAGAAAATACTTTTAGGGAAAAGATATGGTAGAGAAAACCCTTATTCATATTGATAGAATGAGATATAGAGTAGAACCATTCATGTTTATGATGGGTACAATCCACACACCCAAAGTTCTTGAGATTTTATAAACTAGAACACAAAGTTTCTAAGCATGCAAGGATTAAATGATTCACAAGAGCAAGAAGGAAAGAGAAAGTAGAGGAAAAAGGGGAAAACCTTTGTATTGATTTCTTCCAATTAGAAATTACAGTTCCATAATATCAAAATTCCAACCCATACAATGGCTTTAAAAGCCCATGATATAGCTCGCAAGAGATGGTTACAACTTCCTTGAGAAAGCAAGAATTCTACACTTATTCCAATCATCCACGCCCTTTCGAATTATTGATTTGTAAAGAAACGTTAATGGTGGAAAAAATAGGTTTTTAAATATATGGCCATTTCATTATTTTTCTAGTTAAAACATGGGCCATTCGATTTTCTTCTACAACTTTAAATTTGGGCTGCCCACGTGGAAGGAATTTATTGGAGCAGGCCTGTGGATGCCTTTTGCATTTTTGCCTTTGAATCTTCATCAGGCTAACACATGGAGAGCTCCACTGGTTCCTTTATACTTTGTTGATTCAGGTATATTTCCTACTTGACTTATGTTGACCCCTAGAAACATGGAGAGTTGGCACTCATTTGAGTTTCCATTTTGGAAACACCTCCTGAAATTACGTTGAGCTGACACATGTCTCCTTCTACCGGTCTTGGACTTTTCAATGGCCAACTTTGTCTCCCCATTGACTTTAACCACATGGTGAGATGGTGCTACTTGGAGACTGACCCTTTGATTTCACTTTTGAAATTGCGTTGTTAGGGCACGTGGAGACTTCTGCCAACCCGCCCATACTTAGCCAATTTTAACAATCATCTCTCTCTCTCTATACCTAGGACACGTGGAGGACTGGCGAAAGTTTGAGAACTACCCATGGATTTGACTCTTGAAGCTACGCCGATGAGGCACATGGTGTTTTCCACTGAACCTTCCATACTTAGCTGATTTGAGATTTTTTTACCTTCATTTTGAACCTGGGACATGCGGAAAGCCTGCGCTTATTTGAGAATGTCCCTTGGACCCTACCCCTAGAGTTGTGTCATTTGGACATGTGGAGGCTTCCATTATCACTTGAAACATGACCAAACCACATCCAATCAGAGATGCCCACGTACTACCCATGGATTCTGGGAAAAAATTAACGGGAAGATATGCCTGTCATTCCCGACTGCAGGAAGAAAAATAAAAATAAGGGAAGAAACTTCACCATTATGTCTAACTTTCAAACTTTTCTCCATGAATGGGAAAATTACAAACAATTCCAGGCTTGACGTGATCCAATACTCCAAGGAACAGACTCAAAATTTTCAAAAATTGACTTCAAAAGAGGGGAATTTTGAGGGTGACAATATAACCCGAAACCAACGTCGATCACCCTAAACCACCATTGGTTACCATATAACTAGTTTAGTAACCTTGTTTGAGATTTTGGCTATATTCTCAAGTTTTGGGAGCAAAGGAGAACTATATGCAAGAAAAACCAGAGCTCTTTCGCACATCCAGGATAGCCATAGCTAGCACAACCATTAATCAAAAGGTATTTGCATCCATGGTAGAATTCCGGAGGCCATGTCGTGGCACGACCTCCATTTCATCGATCAACTATCACCACCACCCACCATTGAATTTTCACAGAGTAAGTGTGTTTCTAACTACACTATTAAATTTCTATTCATTTTATAAGGGTTCTTCACCTTTGTTTATCAACCACCATTTATATTTTTATCTCACCACTATTGCCTTCCTATGAACCCAACCATTCCCATCACTCATAACAATTTTAATCACCTATGTCCATTCCTAAGTACCTCTGAATATTCCCAACACCTCCACAAACCTAAACCAACTCCTTACCATCTCTGATTTAGTCTCAGACAAATCCCCAAAACCATGAACTATTGAGTTATTATCAGCCCACCTTAACCATCGTCGGTTCTTACTAAACCGTCATCGATCATACCGATCGATGTTGGTCTCTATATTTGGAAATCCTGCTAATAGCATATCCCAATAACCTTTTCCCAAGTGACCCAAAACCTGACCCTGACTTGTTCCAACACCTTGATTATTTACCTTATTTCCATATCTGATCATAGCCTAGCCTGTTATGTTAGATTTTCTTATTGTATTTAGATGAGATACCTAAATCATATCAACTACAGTAGAACCTTGTTTATTTACATCATTTCTTGCATTAAATTGTATTAAATAGTATTTTGACTACCACTAAGGAAGTATCACACTTCCTAGATCTAGCATATGCTAGAAACCCACTGACATATATTGTTTAACTCTTTCTTGTGGTCTTGTTTTGTATTTTAGGTAGTTCCTCCTAGCCAAAAGGAAGCTCTCACAGTCAACATTAGATCAAGAAGTCACAACACACGCAGCGACCTTTACACTGACCTTCACAACAAGTATTCCTCCTTGACCCATACCTTTATCTCATTTCGTCCCAATCCTTAAAAAAATGGTGAAACACTAGCTTTGTAAATGATTGTAGATTCGATGATCTCGTGATTCATTATTTTGAAAACACGTGAAAATGCAAGAAAGATACGAGATGAATACCATGTGTGTGACACAAATTTCAGTCTGTGTACGAGCTTTTTACCAAATTTTGTCAATTTTTTGAATTTTTACGATTTTTTGGATTTTGAATAGTTTTTTGAATTTTTTGAAAATGATGATTTTTATTGTTTTGTGTTTTTTATTTTTTTAGAAGAAGTTTAGAATAGGAGATATCTCATGAAAGCATGAAAAATTCCCCAGAGAGAAGAAATGGGTGTTAGGTAGCAAAAATATGCCTCGGTGGGTTGAAAATGGGTCAAAAATAATTATTTAATAAAAATAATCATCACGACAGGCAATAGAGGAAGTTAGAATGATCACGGAGGGTAAAAACATGCTCGTGGCTAGTACGGCGGGTGAAAATGCAAAGTGCAATGAGGTCAAAATGACCTTATATACCCTCCCCGTGGGGGTAAATCATCATGAATAGTACATTTGTTACCAAACCCCTGCTGATTTTTACCGTGAGGTGTTTTGAGCTATGAGAGAGATGGTAAGGGTTTAGAGGTTTACCAAGTGAGTAGACATGGTCTAAGAGTATGCATAGGAGGAGGAAAATGGACCCTTCATGAGTACCATTTCGCTCTTTGTCAATTTTTTCATTTAATTACATTTATTAACGTAATTAGGTACTGAAAACATGTGTGCACGCCTTAGGGGCACACAAGCATCACTGAGCACACAAATGCATTTAAAATGCATGTGAGTGCACGTGCATATGTTTAAAAATGTGTGCACATAGGCACGTATACAAAAATATGTGTGCAACCATCTAGGGAAGGGAAAATGGGTGCACCTAAGCACACGTGTCAAAGTGGGCACATGCGTCTGAAGGACTGCATGCGCATGTCCGGAGGGGTTGAAATTTTTATGGGTACATGTACTTGAAAGAAGGTGTACACCTTCGGGTGTGCAGTGTCAACAAGGGTGTGTAGGTGTCCATAGGGTCATGCATGTGCGAAAGATGTGTTTTAGCCAACACTTAGAAGAAAATAGGAAAAGTGTAGAAGAAAATATGAGTTAGTACTTAGAATAATGTTAGGGATAAACTAGAAGAAGATAAATAGAATAAAGTCTTAACAAGTTTTGTGTCATCTTGCGAGACACCGACCATCCTTGCGAGATGAGAGATTGACATGGTCATCTAGCCACCCTAGAGGCAAGCTTCTCTCGGTGATATAGGTAGATTATGGATATTTTATTAGAGGTCATAGGAGTAGCCTACATGGCATTGATGCCACAGATTACCTTAGACCACGACCTACTCACACCTTAGGCGAGAGATGGCACGAAAGAGTCGGTGATTCCAGATCCCTACCGGAGAGATGATGATCATGTTGGAGGATATATGGCACATACTTCATGTGCCTATCTAGGGGTAGTTGATAGAATATATTAGTGACAGAGTCTAGATCACCGACTTCCTAGTCAATTTGTTTGGTTGTGATTTGATACCTCACCGAGGTAAGATGGTACGGATGTACCAAAGGCATTGAAAAATTGGGACCATCCCGAGTGGTAGTTTATCTTATGGCACCCGCCATCGGTGGCATCTTGCTTACTAACAATTTAGGGACATCCTTTCCACTTGGACTCATGGGCGTGGTATGAGGATTGATTTGCGATGAGAGATATTGTTGGGGCCAGTGCATGCTAGCACATTTATACTAGGATTTTCATTTGATCACATACTATGGTCAAGACCATAGATCTAACCATGTTATTACATAAATGGGTCCAGGGACCATATAGTTGATGGTATCCTGTAAGCACACTATGAGTTCGGTATCTGATGAGCCATCATTGATGGGATGGGTCCCATTCGGTGATGATGTTCATGGACATATGGGAGATATGTATCACTATCGCCAAGTTTTTGATGATCTTCAGTAGCATATGATAGTATGGAGGCCATACCGAAGTTTCATGGGAAGAGGATGCACATGAGCTGATTATATGTATGGTTGAGAAATTTTTGATTGGCATTCGGGAATATATTATAGAGTACTACATAGTAGACCAATGCGAGCGGCATTTTGGTTGCATACGGTATGTCTCAGGGCTAGAGATGTGGTATGCCCATCGTGCTAGAGAGACATTTGATATGGGGCCACATATCTAAGTAGCAAGGGCCCAAGATAGTTTTGATCAATTGGTACCATATGTATGGGTGCTTTTGAGATAGATTAGGATCCTAGAGTGACGGCGGCATACACCCCATGGTATTTTACATTTTTTCCTCATTATCTTACTATTTCATAGGTTGCATGGGATGTAGGGGTTAGGCCACCAGTAGAGTAGTTGAGTGGAAGTGATGATGATGACTCATATGATGATGGATTCAATGAATAGGGCCATGATGGCAAAGGTGGATAGGTTCCTCTGCTATGACAAGGGCGAGACCAACACAAAGATAGATCCATATAGCTCCATAGCTGCATTCCCTAAGTGGGCATACTAGTTGGGATTCAAGCACCATTACAAAGTAGGTGCCTATTAAAAGAGTAGTGTCATAGGGTCCTCTGTTATGAGGTGCACGAAGGAGGTGATTCTTATCCCACCACATAGTCCCAAAGGTGGCAGAGGAGAGGGAGGAGATGGGAGGGATTGGTATCACATAGAGCGCATATACAATAGATGACATCTCATATGTTGTAGGTTATAGGCCTACTACAGCAGACTATGGCCTAGGTTCACCAGTTGACTACAGAGAGACCAGGACAAGGCACGGTCCAAACCATTACTACGAGAGAGAGATAAGTTGATGGCTAAGAGGATAGTGGGACAGGCCAATATTTCCAAGTTTTCAGTGGAGATGGCCTCATTCCGAAAGACCGATGGACTTGTAGTGACACCACAGATGCACATGGACTTGGTGATAGGTAATGGGAAGGATTCATACTATAGATCATTATATTACAAGGTTGTCCCAGAAAGCCCAAAAGCACTGGTTTCAAAGAGTAGTCGATGGGTAGGTATGCGAGATTACAGAGACCATTGACGTTAGCTAGATTAGTTGAGCAGGCGAGATAGGATAGCAGCCATGCCATCGAGTCCATGGGTAATGGACCCTCCACCGATGGTAGGCCACCTAGTCCTCATGAGGGATTGAGTTAGACATGACTTATTTTTGATGTATAAACAAATGTATGTACTTTAGATAGATGCCTCGATATGAAGACTCATTTTTTATCGAGTGTACATGTTTTATTTTGATTATGCCTCATGATGAAGGTATATTTTGACTCATACCCATGATGACATACTTTGTATCCTAATGATGTATACTTTGAGACACATATTGTATATGGACATTTGATTTTGATATGTTATATGATGATGATTATGGTTATGGACTCATTCATGATGCTTTATGATTATATCACATGTTTCTTTGATGTATGAGATAGCATTGTAAATGATATCACATGTTTTGATGTGTTAATTCATGTTCTACTTATCATATGTTGTGTATATGAGATAGTAGTAGATGATGTCATGTTATTTTGTATGTGATACTTATGATGATCCACATTTTTATTATGGTCTATGTTTGAGGGGGGACAGAAGGTGGTCCCTCTTACCCCTCTTAGCAATATTATATGATGTTAGCTTAGCATACATGTTTTTTTCATGTTCATGATGATGTAGCTTATATTTTATTGATATATGATGTATAGATGTGATGATAGATGATAGATGATAGATGATAGATGATAGATGATAGATGATAGATGATAGATGATAGATGATAGATGATAGATGATATGATGTTATGATGACAACAAATTGTACAACACAAACAACAAATACAACTTAATCAAATCTAACTTAACACAACACAATTATATACAAGTATGCAAGATAAAATGAACTCAATGCCTATGTACAATAGATTAAAGTAACACTTTAAACTAAGAAAATGAATTCAATTTAAAGCACACAACATGAAAAGATAATGCAATCAAAACTCTACAAACCAACAACTAAAAGTAAGCAAATATACTACTTTATTTTTGTGGGACAGTTTTGAAACATTTTCTACTATTTTTGGTGTTATCTCAAAGATAATTTTCAAGGCTACTGTTCACATTATTTTCAAGATTTCCACAAGACAATGTTATGTTATTTTTGTAGCTTTGTCCCTAAAAGGGGTTTTTCAAATGTTTAGGGTTTTCTAACATATTTGAATGTTTTTGTATTTTCAAAAATTTACGAATGTTTTGGTATTTTCCAAGGTTTTCCAAAAATATGTGTAAAAAAATGACGAAGTGTGGATGCCCCCAGTGTTTGATGGGAATATACAAAGGCAGAATGCCATGCGTATGTGTAGTATTGTGAAAATGTGAAGTTGTCCCCATTTTTAGATGGGAATATACAAAGATGATTCCTTCACATGTATATAAGAATAGATTAGCCGATCAAGGCCTTTGAAAGATGGTTTCAAGAGGACCCCTAGACTTTTGAGGAAAGCTAGCCCTATATAGAAGTGATAGTTACTCGTCTAGATGTGGGAGGTTCTTCCTTAAGTGCAAGAAGATTTATTTTACCCAATGTGCCACAATTGCATGGTTTTCACACTTGGATGACCTGTTTTCTTTTTACTTTTTCTATTTTTATACTTTTTTGTTTCTTTTTATGATATTCTGAGGAACCTCATACTCAAGCATAGAACCACTTGAGATGCATTGCATTCATTTGTTCCTTTAATTCCTCACCATTTGAGTGAGCCATTTTATATGCCCCTAAACCGTACTTAGTGACCACAACATATGGTCCTAACCAGTTGGGCTCAAACTTGCCTTTCTTTTCCCAGTCCTTGACTATGTTAAATTGGTTTTATTTTAAAACGAGATCTCCTACCTCAAATTGACAAGGTATGATCCATTTTTTGTATCCTCGTGACACTCGGTTCTGATAAACCTTCAAATTATTGAGTGCTCTCATATGCTTCTCATCTAGTAGCTCTAACTCACTAGTTGAACTACCCTATAGTCTTCATCTTTGTCAAGATATTCTCGGAGAGATGTTTTCGGGAGGGAAGCTCAATTTCCAAGGGTATAATGGCCTCAGTTCCAAAGACTAATGAATAAGGAGTAGCACCAATAGGGGTGCAGATGGAGGTTCGATAGGCCTAGAGGGTGGGATGGATCAGGTGCCAATTACGGCCATTTTTCTAACCATCTTCTCCATGATATGAACAAGGGTTTTATTGTTCGCTTCAGCTTGTCTATTACCTTGAGGGTAATAGGGGGTTGACCACTTGATTTGGATTTGGAAGCATTGGCATAATGCTTTGATCATCTTGTTCTTAAAGTATTTACCATTGTCTGCTACAATGGCAAAGGGGATGTCGTAACGGAAAATGAGATGGTTCATTATGAACTTGGAGATCTACACACTGGTTATGTAAGTGAGAGGTACAACCTCTACCCATTTGGTGAAGTACTCAATTGTGGTGATAATATTGTTATCCAAAATTCACCCCTCAAGGTAATTTTGATAACACGCATCAAATTCTTAAGTCCCAAGCAATTATATTGATTCAAGGCAAAAAGTCATGTTTCTAGGGTCCCCTCATATTTTTTCTAACTCCCTATCCAAGTAGAAGAGAGAAAGTTCGAGGAAATGTAAAAATTGCATTAAAAACAAGCTCGGGCCAGAAAAAATCACGAAAAATGGCTAAGTCCTAGTCCTCACAATAGTCGGGACAGTTGGGACAAAAGGGCGCGAACCGGCCGAAAGGCTGCGCAGTAGTTCTGCACAAAGATTTGGGACATCCGGCCAAAGGGACGCGTGGGGCGCGAAATCCGAATCGCCGAAAAATGGAAAAAATTGACTAATCATTAAACAGGCGATGCAGGGGACATCCGGCAATTAGTACGCGAACCGGCCGGATCGGCCGAAATGAGTCAAGGCAGCCCGGAACAGTTGGGCCGAAGGTACGCGAAGTACGCGAACCAGCCGGATCGGCCGAAATGAGAACTTAAAGTCTGGGACGCGTGGGACAAAAGTACGCGAACCGGCCGAACCGGGCGAATCGGAAAATTTGTCCCGAACGGTCCGAAAGCAAATGGGACATCTGGGCCGCGAGTACGCGAACCGGCCGGTTCGGCCGAAACAGGGAACTTCAGCACTGGGCCAAATGGGACAAAGGGACGCGTGGGACGCGGATAGCCGAAGGAGCCGAAGGCCAATCAGATCACGCCACGTGTCACCGGCAGAAAAGGGACATGGAAGCCCATTTCGGGCATTCGGAAGAATTTGTCCCGCACGCACGGCCTTTGGGACATTTGGGACAAAGGGACACGTGGGATGCGAAAAGCCGAAATGGCCAAAGACAGGAGAAAAGTCAACGTTTGGTCCGGGAACTTCAAACGGCCATAACTTTTGACTCCGAGCTCCGATTTTCACAAAATTGGACTTTCTGGAACGAGCACACGCCGTCCTCGCCACAAAAATTGGATTTATTTATTTTAATAAGGGAAGATATATTTAAATAAAAGAAACATATTCGGCTCCAGTCAGTTAATGCTCATTCCTGTCAAATGACAGAAAACGCCTGCCAGACCCAAAATAGCTACCCGCACTCAAAAGGCCATAACTTTTGCATTTCTCAACGAAATCACACAAAATTGGTACCGTTGGAATCATGGTTCCAAGCCCGATGCACAAATCAAGAAATTCCATATTTGATTAGATATTGATTGATATTTTTAAGAAAACGTGGCCGGGTTCAGAACATTGTTTTATTTGGTAGTTGGGAGTGCAATTAAGAGGCATGGTCATCATTCCTTCTCTGCTGCAGCACATGGGACAATATGGGGATCCTTTTGCAAGTAATATACAATCATTTCACTCAATTTAATGCCTCTTACAGGTGGTTGAAGGACAAATTTTGGGATTTCCATTTTCCCTTCTCTTCTCCTTCTCATTTTTTCTATAAATTGGAGTGTTGGGCTCATTGTAAAGAGAGAGTTTTTGGGTAGCAAAGCTCTGCCAAAATTGCTTTATGAAGCCAGTGTGTTGCAGGCCCTTGTAGTGGACTCCTTGCATGGTGATCCAGGCCCTTATCTTGTAATAGACTAAACTGTGCATACCAAGAAGCAATAAAATACAAGTTTGTGGATGTATCTTCCCCTGCTGTGTTTTCTTGCATTCTTCTTGCCCCTTTAATCTTTCTACAAGAATATTGTGTCTATTATTGTGTTCTTGCAGGGATCTATCATCATTGTGTATGCTTGAAATATTGTTGTGGATGCATTTTTGCTAGATTATGGAGAACTGTCATCACCTCTTCTAGTGTGCACTTTGCCTCTGTATTTCACACATTTGGAGATTACTCTCACACCCTCCTTTTCTGGTGTATCACCGCTTTAGTGTAGGTTTTCATTTTATGCATTCTCTCTCTCTGGTCCCTTGGAATTTTAGATTAGAATAGCTAGTTTCTCCTGCATTAGAGTAGATTGTGGCAGGTAGTTTAGGAGCAAGAACCAGCTTTCTCTAGAGGTCTATCTCAAGTAGCAAGTCCCACAACTTGGAGATAGTACCCATGTTATCCAATCACACTGTGAGTTCAGGTATATGCACAGGGGTGCTGTGATTCGGTGATAATAGTTCTGGCACACCCGGTGGGACCTTAGAGGTCTTTACTTTCATTGCAGCAAGATTGATGTGCACTTGTTGTAAGTTTCAGCTTTGAAGGAGCTTTAAAATCGCACATCTGGCGACTCCAAAAGAGGCATAATCCACTGGTTTCTGCAGTCCAAGCCTGGAAAATTTATGAGAAGAATACAGACCAGGTCAAGAACTAGGGAGGAAGGATTGTTTGTTTATCTCGTATCTATCTCCGCAAAGAAAGAAGGGGAAGAAGAGCTCAAAGATCTGCGTCTCCACCTAATAGAACTTTGTCTACACCTCCACCCTGTAGACCTTTCCTCACATCAACAAGGGTTCTCGGGCTGATCGAATGGCGCAACCACTAAATCCCTTTGTCAACTTCACTTTGGCGGCGACCTACTTTCCCTCAATGCACGTAATCCGCCCAATTGCAGATTGAAGAACATTCCATTTTTCATTGGAGAAAATAGTACCACTCCTCGTGATCATGTCAAAGACATTGCTAACGTCTCAGGCAATCCATGAGATAAATGAAATGGATGTGGTCACAAACCGTTGGCATCATCATTCAAAGGAAGGCATTGCGAATGGTTTAAGAGCCTTGAAGTCGGTTCTATCACGAATTGGAATCGATTATGCATGCATAGTTCTCCATGAGCATTTTGGAGAAAAGGGAGACAACTTGTCTCTTCTGGAACAATTGACAACCATCAAGAGAGCCCCCAATGAGCAGCTGACTGACTTCAATTTCAGATTTCAAAGGTCTTGGGATAGGATTCCAGTGGCAGTCAGGCCAACAGCAGAAGGTGCTTTTCTATACTATCTTAAAGCTTTGAATTCTGATATTTCTATGTTAATTCAATCTATGGGAGGCACAACCTTACCTGCTGCTTATAGCATTGCCATTAGGGCTGAAAACTGTCTTATTCAAGCTGGTAAACTGGCTCCTAGGCCTCCAATGCCATTATATCCAAGTTTAGAGAGCCCAAGTACTAGTCAAGCACCTGTCTTAGCTCCTATTCCCACTCCTAGAAATCAAAGTTCAAATGAGACTTCTACCTCATCCTCTAGTGCTTCAAACGAACTCCAAGAGGTCATGAAACAATTGCAAAATTTGGGAAATGAGTTGGTTACTATCAAAAGACAACAAGCTCAAAGTGTTAGACCGTATCAGCCTCAAGCTCAGCCTAACAGGCAACCATATCAACCTCAAAGACCGCCCAATCCAGTTTGCAAATCGAAATCAAGCAAGGCCTCCTACCAATGAGACCATTTCAGCCCTATAATCCCAATGTTGCATCGGCATCCGAGCTTTGGTGCGGTCCAAAATAACATGGCCCAAGAATATGATTGGTGTTTCCGTGCGATCACCACATAACCAATCAATGTGCTTTAACGGTGCATTAAATCAGGCCCTGATGGTGCAAACCATTGGTGGGTCGCAAGAGTCCAGCCACGAAGGAGATCAGCAGCAGGAAGCATCTCAGCAAGGAACATCTCCGAATGAAACTACTCTTGTCAATTGGCAGGCTGAAGATTTCTGTGGTATGAATCAAATACCCTCTCAAAGTGTTGTAGCCAACACAAGGTCAAAGAGGAGAAATTTGGGAGAGGAACAGCCATTGGCGTCGAGTGATCCACAACCTTCTACCAATCCACAAGTTGTTGGCAAGCAAACTGTAGTTCCAGACATACAAGGAGCGTCCAAACCAGCTCCTAAACCAACTCAGATGCCAGCTGCTACCGCTCATTTGTAAGGAATGAACGTGCAGGCCAAGGGAAAGCAGAGGGATACTTCGTCTCCATTCAGTATCATTGATCAGATGAAGAAGACAAATGTAAACATATCCATGTGGGAATCACTATCTATCCCAGGACAGAGAGATTTGCTACAAGCTGCCATGAAGGACTGGTCAACTTCAAATCACCATGTCCAGATGCAAGAGAAGGTACTCACAAATGCTGCCCAGCCTGAAGGAAATCATGGAGGACAGCAAGGTAAAATGTTGAAGCCCCCTCCATTTTATGTTTCATTGATCATAGGAGATAGGTTGGTACATAATTGCATGATTGACTCTGGGGCCAGTAGTTCAGTAATGCCCAAGCAAATAGCTGATCAGCTAGGACTCCAATATGAAGTCATCTCCAAGGGTGTAGTGCAATTAGACGGGACAGCAGTGACAACGGTTGGAGTAATCAAAGGTTTGAGCCTCACACTACACGCATGTCCTAACGTAACAGTGTTACAAGATGTGTCAGTTATAGACCTGCCACCACTCTTTGCATTGTGCTTGTCAAGAGACTTCACTGCTAAAATTGGAGGCTATCTTTCGGCGGATTGGTCACACATGTTGTTCAGAACAAGATATGGAACCAAAGCCACAATCAGGTCTGAACCCATTGCAAACTTTCATATTGAGCCTTACACTCCAAGCCAAATCAATACCAACTATTCAAATAGCTTTGATCAAGAAGATTATCCAAGCAATCGATGAAGTCGACACCAAGGTTGGAAGCATCCCAGATTTGACTCTTGATGAATGGGAAAGCAAGGTGCATGCTTTTGATCCCTATCAAGAAATAGAAGAATCTGAGCTGGGAGTCTATTGTTTACATGAAGAGAATCAACCTCTCCCCAACATCACCAAGCCAGATCATAAAGACAAGAATGAAGTATGGCAATTTTTCTTTGATGGGTCAAGGAGTAGGCAAGGTGCAGGAGGAGGAGCTATGCTCATTTCACCGCAAGGTATAAGGTATTACTCAGCCTTCCATTTCCAGTTTTCTTGTTTGAACAACACAGCTGAGTATGAAGCCTTAATTCATGGATTGCACTGGGCAAGGAAGAAAGGCATCAGGAATTTACAAGTATTTGGTGATAGTGAGCTGATTGTGAACCAAGTCAAAGGAAAAAATGCTGCCAAAAATGATCTGTTGAAGAACTACAAAAATCGGTATGGGATCTCATTGAATATTTTGAAGCTTTTAGCATCATTTCCATCCCAAGAAAAAGAATGAAGCCACTGATGGTTTGGTAGAAATTGGAGCTGCGTTTGATGTTGTAGAAAGTATCAAAAATGAGAAAACTCAGCCTCATATCAAAGTGGTTGTGAGACCAGCTGTTCCAGATAACAACACAAGTTGGCAAGTCTTCGAGAATGATCAGCAGATTGTTAATTTCCTACAAGAAGAAGCTGAGTTCTCCATGAGAAATCAAGACAAGCTAGAGCAGCAGTATGGCGATCAAGTGGTGTAACTTAGGACTAACAAATTGCCAAAAGGCCTCATAACCTTGGAGTCAATCTTCAACCCGAATGATCAGTTCCGGAAGGAGAAAGCGAGCATTCAAGTAAAGGGTGAAGATTCAGAACCTATCTTAGTAGATGAAGGCAAGACATTGCAAATTGGAAAAGTAAGTACTCCACAAGAGAGATCTGATTTTGTTCAGCTTTGTCAAGAATTCCCAGATGTCTTTGCTTGGACTTACAAAGATTTAAGAGGTTTCAATCCAAAGTTGGCACAACATACTATTGAGTTGGATCCGAATCCAAGCCCGCTCGCAAAAGCAAAGGCCGATGAAATCCTCATATCGAGCCTCTCATGAGAAAAGAGTTATGCAAGCTCATTGAGGCCGAGTATCATCTTCCCCATCAAACACTCAAGTTGGGTTGCAAACTTGGTGCCTAGTAAGAAAGAGAAATGGAGAAATAAGATTGTGTGTGGACTTTCGCGATCTAAATAGAGCATCACTCAAAGATCATTATCCGCTTCCATCAATGGAACAAATATTACAGGTTGTAGCTGGTTCAGAAAGGTTTTCATTGCTAGATGGATATTCAGGCTATAATCAGATAATGGTAAAGGAAGAAGATCAATTCAAGATGGCCTTCACTACAAAATGGGGCACGTATGCTTACAAGAAGATGCCATTTGGACTATCAAATGCCGGAGCAACATTTCAGCGAGCTATGGATATGGCATTCAAAGGCTTGATCAACAAGATAGTGCTGGTATACCTAGATGATATCACTGTCTTCTCAAAGAATGCAGCAGACCATCTCTTTCACCTCAGACAAGTGTTTCAGAGGTGTAGAAGGTTTGGAGTGTCATTGAATCCAAAGAAGTGTGTATTCTTGGCACACGAAGGCAAACTGTTGGGCCACATTGTCTCTAGGGAAGGGCTAACAATTGATCCTGAGAGGGTTGAAGCCATCCGAACGCTTCCATTGCCACACCACAAGAATCTCTCCAAAGCTTCTTAGGAAGGATAAACTTTGTCCACAGATTTGTGCCTAATTTTGCCACTCTTGTGAAGCCTCTAACAATGATGTTGAAGAAGAGTCTGGCATTCAAATGGACAGCAGAAGGCAAAGAGAGTTTTGAAAGCATCAAGCATGCAATATCACAAGCTCCAACTCTTATCAACCCAGATTTCTCAAAGGACTTCATGTTGTATGCATTTGGAGGATCAAATACAATCTCAACTATCTTGACACAGCTGAATAGAGAAGGTTTAGAATAGCCCATAGCATTCTTCAGTCAAACCTTGGAAGATTACGAAATAAAGTATTCTTTCATCGAAAAGCATGTCCTTGCTGTCATCAGAAGCTTGAAGAAGTTCAGACATTTGGTCTCAAACAATAAGATTCAACTACTGGTGTCTCATGCTGGTGTCAAGGACTTCCTCCTAAATAAGGATTTAAATGAGAAGAGAGCAAGTTGGATCACTCGGGTGATGGAATATGATATTGAAATCAAAGTAACCAAGCTGGTTCGTGGCAAAGGCTTGTGTGAGCAACTCGCTTCAAACAATCGACGAGAAAAAAAGTGAAAAGGATGTTGTCTTGCTACTACTAACGATCAAGACCAACCAGTTGATGATGCACCCATCCCATGTTGGACTCAAGACTTGGTGCATTACCTCCAAACAGGCTTGTGCCCTCTAGAAGTGAGCAAAGCAAAGAGGAGATACTTTAGATTACAAGCCATTCCATATGTACTTGTTGATGGAGTTTTGTTTAAAAAGGACATCAATGGTGTTCTATTGAGATGCATTAGAACAGGTCAAGTTGAAAAGATCTTACGCGAGTTCCATGACGGGGAAGCAGGAGGCCACTTTGCTCCGCGAGTGACAGCTCTCAAAATCATGAAAGCTAGTTACTACTGGCCAACTGTGTTCAACGATTGCTACTCATGGGTCAAGAAATGCAGGAAATGTGCATTCTTCACGGGAAAAGAGAGGTTAGTAGCACTGCCCCTTCGTCCAATTTCAGTGGATCAACCATTCATGCAATGGGGATTGGACTTCATTGGGGTTATCAATCCCAATTCAAGTCAGGGCCACAAGTGGATACTAACAGCAACAGACTATTTCACCAAGTGGACTGAAGCAGTGGCACTCAAGGAGGCAAATGAATCTAATATCTTAGATTTCTATGAAGGGATAGTCACGAGGTTTGGTGCCCCTACCACTATCATATCAGATAATGCATTGGCATTCCTTGGCACAAAGATCACTGAATGGGCTGTCAAGAATTGTGTGTATCTCAGCACTTCATCAAACTATTACCCTCAAGGTAATGGCCAAGCCGAGTCTACAAACAAGAATCTACTAAGAATCATCAGAAGGACTCTTGATGAGAATCAGAGGACTTGGCACTCAAAGCTCAAATCAGCCCTATGGGCCGATAGGATCACGCCCAAGAGATCTACAGGAAGCTCTCCATACAAGCTTGTGTACGGGAAAGAAGCAGTTCTACCTATATCACTTGAGTTGCCAACACTAGAACTCATGAAATAGTTGGAGCTGGCTGAGTTTGAACCTATGGAAATCAGGTATGCAGAGCTGATGGAATTAGAAGAGACAAGAGAGCATGCAATGCAGACCATAGAAAAGGATAAAGCATTGGTCAAAAAGAGTTTTGACAAGAAAGCTAAGGCCAGGATATTGCAAACTGGAGATTTGGTACTGAAGTGGGATGCTGATCGTGCAAAACCAGGAAAGCACTCCAAGTTTGATGCCATCTGGAGTGGCCCATACATGATCATTGAATGCAAAGGTAGCAATGCTTTCCGACTGGCTAAGTTGGATGGTGAAGAATTGCAGATCTGGTCAATGGGATCTATCTCAAACGTTGCTACTAAAAGGATAGATTTTCACCCTTGTAAATATTAATTTAGAATTTCCATTCCTCTAAGTGCTTATGCACATTGTAAGATCTTGTTAGAGTAGTTTTTATTTCCCTAAGTGCTTGTGCACATGTCCTATTGCTTCTAGTATGTGCATGTTTGCAGTTCATCAAGCTCCTGGAAAAGAATTGTAGCCATGAGAAGACCAGCTCAACAAATGTTCAAATGGCTCAAGGACACAGGTTTTCAAATTTCAGATCAGCTGAGAAGCTATCAAACAAACTCCATGCCCAATGGATTGCTACTGGCAAGACTGGTCGTTCTTCGTCGCGAGTGCATGACCTGCCGAGTTGCCAAAATTGTTATCCAAAATTCACCCTCAAGGTAATTTTGATAACATGCATCAAATTCTTAAGTCCCAAGCAATTATATTGATTCAAGGCAAAAATTCATGTTTCTAGGGTCCCCTCATATTTTTCTAACTCCCCTGTCCAAGTAGAAGAGAGCAAGTTCTGAGGAAATGTAAAAAATTGCATAAAAAACAAGCTCGGGCCAGAAAAAATCACGAAAAATGGCTAAGTCCTAGTCCTCACAACAGTCGGGACAGTTGGGACAAAAGGGCGTGAACCGGCCGAAAGGCCGCCAGGCAGTCTGCGCAGCATTTGGGACATCCGGGCCAAAGGGACGCGTGGGACGCGAAATCCGAACTGGCCGAAAAATTGGAAAAAATTGACTAACTGTTGAAACAGGCAGTCTGGGACATCTGGGCAATTAGTACGCGAACCGGCCGGATCGGCCGAAATGAGTCAAGGCAGCTCGAACAGTTGGGCCGAAGGTATGCGAAGTACGAAACCGGCCGGATCGGCCGAAATGAGAACTTAAAGTCAGGGACGCGTGGGACAAAAGTACGCGAACCGGCCGAACCGGGCGAATCGGGAAAATTTGTCCCAAACGGCCCGAAAGCAAATGGGACATCTGGGCCGTGAGTACACGAACCGGCCGGTTCGGCCAAACAGGGAACTTCAGCACTGGGCCAAATGGGACAAAGGGACGCGTGGGACGCGGATAGCCGAAGGAGCCGAAGGCCAATCAGATCACGCCACGTGTCACCGGCAGAAAAGGGACATGGAAGCCCATTTCGGGCGGTTCGGAAGAATTTGTCCCGCACAGCACTGGGACATTTGGGACAAAGGGACACGTGGGACGCGAAAAGCCGAAATGGCCGAAGACAGAGGAGAAAAGTCAACGTTTGGTCCGGAACTTCAAACGGCCATAACTTTTGACTCCGAGCTCCGATTTTCACAAAATTGGACTTTCTGGAACGAGCACGATGTCCTCTACGCCACAAAAATTGGATTTATTTTTTTAATAAGGTAATATATATTTAAATAAAAGAAACATATTCGGCTCCGAAATTAAGCCATTAATGCTCATTCCTGTCAAATGACAGAAAACGCCTGCCAAACCCAAAATAGCTGCCCGCACTTAGAAGGCCATAACTTTTGCATTTCTCAACGAAATCACACAAAATTGGTACCGTTGGAATCACGGTTCCGATCTCAATGCACAGAAATTAAGAAATTTCATATTTGATTAGATATTGATTGATATTTTTAAGAAAACGTGGCCGGGTTCAGAACAGTGTTTTATTTGGTAGCTGGGAGTGCAATTAAGAGGCATGGTCATCATTCTTTCTCTGCTGCAGCACATGGGACAGTATGGGGAGCCTTTTGCAAGTAATATACAATCATTTCACTCAATTTAATGCCTCTTACAGGTGGTTGAAGGACAAATTTTGGGATTTCCATTTTCCCTTCTCTTCTCCTTCTCATTTTTCTATAAATTGGAGTGTTGGGCTCATTGTAAAGAGAGATTTTTGGGTAGCAAAGCTCTGCCAAAATTGCTTTGTGAAGCCAGTGTGTTGCAGGCCCTTGTAGTGGACTCCTTGCATGGTGATCCAGGCCCTTATCTTGTAATAGACTGAACTGTGCATACCAGGAAGCAATAAAATACAAGTTTGTGGATGTATCTTCCCCTGCTGTGTTTTCTTGCATTTTTTTTTCCCCTTTAATCTTTCTACAAGAATATTGTGTCTATTATTTTGTTCTTGTAGGGATCTATCATCATTGTGTATGCTTGAAATATTGTTGTGGATGCATTTTTGCTAGATTATGGAGAACTGTCATCACCTCTTCTAGTGTGCACTTTGCCTCTGTATTTCACACATTTGGAGATTACTCTCACACCCTCCTTTTCTGGTGTATCACCTCTTTAGTGTAGGATTTCATTTTATGCATTCTCTCTCTCTGGTCCCTTGGAATTTTAGATTAGAATAGCTAGTTTCTCCTGCATTAGAGTAAATTGTGGCAAGTAGTTTAGGAGCAAGAACCAGCTTTCTCTGGAGGTCTATCTCAAGTAGCAAGTCCCACAACTTGGAGATAGTACCCATGTTATCCAATCACACCGTGAGTTCAAGTATATGCACAGGGGTGCTGTGATTCGGTGATAAAAAATATGAGTGTGGCCATCTGAGGAAGTTAGAGTGAGCTTCCCTATGAGATCAAGTCCCCATTTTGAAAATGGCCAGGGTGTTGTGATGGGCTACAAATCCTGTGTTGGTGCATGTATCAAGTTTCCATACTTTTGAAAAAGTTCACATTTCTTGACAAAGTTGCAATAGTCTGCTTCCATGGTAGGCCAATAGTAACCTACTCTTAATAGTTTCTTAGCAAGGACCATTCCGCTTGTGTGTGCTCCACAAATTCCTCCACATACTTCTCTAATTGTTTGGACTAACTCGGTCATAACAAGACAAAGAACACATATTCTCAATGTAGCTTATACGAGGACGTTTCCTCTACCAATCTATTTCTAGATTAAGTTATCTTCACCCTTTCTGGATCCATTCCCAAGCCAATTTCCAAGTCACCCTTGTATATCTCGACCTCATTGATTGGGATCAACAACTTCACATGTCGGTTGATTTCTTTGAAAATGATGAGGCAATCATAGATTTCATGGGACTTAGAGATACCATTCCAAATAGTGACCATAAGAAAGGTTTCTCCATTAAATTTAACACATGCACGTACTTTAGGGAAGAGGTATAATTTTTTGCATGCTTAAGCAAAAAAAAAAAGTAAGCAAGGGAAAAAGTACTACAAAAATCCTTGCAGAAAGAATAAGCATAAGTCCCATAGTGAAAACCTCTTTGAGGCGCTTGTGGATGAACAAACAGAAAAATCAACAGAAAATATAGTTCCACCATGTGAAGATAAGACTCTCTTTGAGCCACCTATAGAAGTGGATCTTACTCTCCCCCTGATCCTACATGGATGGAGGATGCATCAAAGATGTTAGTTGAAGAGACAATCAATGTCAACATCGGGTCAGAAGAGGATCCTAAAATGATAAATGGGAGCTTCACTCTTAGCACAAGAACATAAAACCTTTGTAACACTATTACAAGAGTTTGCAGACATATTTGCATGGTCATACACAGATATGCCAAGTTTGGACCCAGCGTTGGTCATGTAAAACCTTTTTGTACACCTAGATGCCAAACCTATCAAGCGAAACTAAGGAAGATGCACCCAAGAGTTGCACTACTTGTCAAAGAAGAATGGAGAAACTATTAGTAGTAGGTTTTATCAAACCTATTGACTATTTAGACTAGATATCTAACATATTCCCAGTCCAGAAGAATCCATTTGGCATCAGAATATGCACCAACTTCAGAGACATCAACAAATCATGCCCCAAAGATGACTTCCCCTTACCTAACATCGACATGATTGTCGATTCAACTACTGGTTATGAGATGTTGTCCTTAATGGATGGATTTTTAGGCTATAACCAGATCAAGATCATAGAGGAAGACCAACATAAGACTACTTTCATCACCCCTTGGGGACATTTTTCTATTAGGTAATGCCTTTTAGACTCAAGAATGTTGGGGCTACATATCAACGAGCAATGACCATCATCTTCCATGACATGATGAATGACATCATGGAGGATTACGTGGATGATATCCTAGAAAAATCTAAGACCAAAGAAGAGCACCCAAAAGTGTTGAGGCGTATATTTCAATGCCTCCGAGATTACAAGGTTCACTTGAATCCCAAGTAGTGCATCTTTGGTGTATAATCAGGAAAGTTATTGGGTTTCATTATCTCGCAAAGAGGGATAGAGGTAGATCTAACTAAGGTTTTAGCTATTGCTAAATGCCTCCACCAATGAAACTTAAAATATGAATTCTACAAGGAAATATTCAGAAATCCACTGATTCATATCACATCTTATGGATAAGTTTCATCCTTTCACACATCTGTTGAAGAAATATGTCACCTTTAACTAGGGACCTGACTATCAAAAGGCCTTTGAATTGCTTAAGCAATATCTGACAAGTCCACCTGTTCTCATTCCACCTACCCCAGGTGAACCCCTACTGTTGTATATTTTAGCCACCTAATTTTCTATTGGTGCACTGCTTGCCCAATATGATCTTAGCCACGAGAAAGGGTGGTTTATTACCTTAGTCGCACCTTAATTTCCTATGAGCTGAACTATCCTCATATTGAAAAATCCTGCCTAGCTATGGTCTTTACATTTCAGAAACTTTTCCACTATCTCCTTAATAATAAGACCAAGTTGATATCCAAATTTGACCCTCTCAAATACCTCTTATCTAAACCTTCCCTTACATGATGAATGGCTAATTAGATCATCCTCCTCAGTGATTTTGACATTGAATTCGTTAACTAGAAATCCCTAAAAGGACAGTTCTTGGAAGATCATATGGTTGAAGCTCCCCTACCAAGAATGGAACCATTGTGTCTAGATCTACTAGATGCATCTATGATGTACATTGAGGAATCTATCATATGGCAAGTCCACTTTGACGGGTCATTCACCTTTCATGGTTTAGGAGCAGGAGTGGTACTTATCACTCCCACTGGAGAAGTCATTCCATAGGCATTTTGTTTGGGATTCCCTTATATGAATAATATTATAGAATATGAGGCACTCATCGCCGGCTTGAAATTAGCTATCACATGGAACATCAGATAGCTATGAGTCATTGGTGACTCCCAATTGATCATTAAACAAGTTAATGATGAATACAAAGTTAAAGATGAGAAGTTTGTTCCATATAAGAAATTGGTTGAAACTTTGAAGGAGTACTTTGTACATATTATCTTTGAACAAATACCCAAATCACACAATCATCCAGCCAGACGCCATGGCTACAATTGGGTCTTTACTACACATTCCACCTCAGGAAAACAAGATGCCTTTCTTTGTTGAACACTTGTGAGTTCTTGCATATGACATGCCAAAATCTTTTCTAGCATGTGAAGTTGTTGGTCCTCTATCTCCTTGGTCGATCCCATTTTTAACTACTTACAAGATGGCACTTTTCCCCAAATATCTCCCATACTAATAAAATATCCCTTATCCATTGTATAGCCCATTATACCCTCCTAGGAGGTACCCTCTATCGTCATTGCTATGACGGAAATCATGTGCATTGTCTTGAAATGACCGAGTCGGTCAAGCAATAGAAATGAGGTTATAACACTAACGAAACATCAATTCTTTGCCAACTTAACTATGAACCATCAAGATAAGAGATAAACAAGAGCTACTCCCATGCATGCATTATAACTTTGAAATAACATCAAACTAACATATATATACTACTCTCTACTCTTTAAATGCTACTTAAACATGAACCTATGAAGATCCTATCAATCAAATATGATTGTTTGATATGGTTCTCAAGCTTTCAAGAATGGAGTTTCACCATTAATGGTGGAAGCAAGAGTTGGGGATGCAATGGTAAAGATTATAGCTCAATAAAAATGAAGAAATACTCAAATCCTAATTGCCTATAGTTTATGCTAGAGGAGGAAAAGTGTTCTTAGAAATAAGGAGGAGGAGGGTTCTATTTATAGTTTTCTGATTTCAAGAAAGGGATGTTTTGGATGCATGTGGGACAAAAAGGCCTAAAATGTGAAATCCAAATGAAATGGACTTTGGAAATTGAAATGCACTTTTAGAAAGGAAAGTGCTTTTTAGAAAGTGAAAGGGGATTAATTATCCCTAAGTGTCTTAATTTGTAACACCTTGTCAAACTGTTATATTCCTCTTTTGCATTACAAGCATTGACATGTGATTTTTAGGACAAATGTATGTTTCGTGGATGTTGAAAAATCATGCTTGCCGTGGATAAATCATTTCTACTCTTTTATTGTAGGGCTGATATGTTGTTGCTTGCAATAATCTATTTCACTTCTTATGAGTAAGTTGTAATCTAGTTTGAATGGTTGTAAACTTATCCTTTGCAATTGGACTCATCCTTGGATCAATTCCATTGATCCAAGGTATGTTTTAAATCTTCTTATCTAAACTGAATGAAAAATTGACATTCATTGATTAAGAGACTTAACGGACTGAACTTGTGTTTGTTGCAAATTCTTTATTATCTTGAAAGACCGTGCCTACATTCTATTTTGTGTTGTGCTCAGCTCTTCTTGATTGACCCTTGCAGGGCGCTTAATGGCATTAAGGGAAAGGGAAACCTACTTTGGGATTCTTGAGAAAGAAAGATTATAAACGTATCCTATATCTAATAAGGTCTATCCTAATGGGATACGAGACTCAGGTAAATTTTCCTAACTCTTCCTATGCCACTCTACGTGGGATGACAACCTAACCTAAGTTGCTAATACTAAGTTAGCATGAGGGGAAATAACCTAAGGGATTCTAAGTTATTTCTAACCTATTGTATTTGGTTAAAATAAGACCTAACCTAAGGTGACAATCTATTGTTTGAAGGTTATATCCTAAGGTTATATATTGTAAATTAACCTAAGATCTAACCTAAGCAAATTATATCTATCCTAAACTAATGGGTATGAAAGGGGAACCTATGGGTCGATTGGAAAGTGGGAGCTAAGTGGTGGTTCCTAAGCTTTTAATGAGATTTGATTTTGATTTTGATTTGGTTTTAATGCATGTAAGTACTACCAGTTTGGCAGGGGCTAGTGAAATTTGGAGGAACCTACGTGGAAGCATCACTAAGTTTAGAAATGCATGTGGAAGTTCAATGTGGTGGCAAAGAGAGAAAAGTGGGAGTATGCAAATTAAAGTCATTAATTCACCTCGGTTACGCGATTAAACCATCTTGGAAGGCATGCTGGTGGATTTTTTTGGGGTTGTTTTGTTTTGCATGCTTCCTAATTTTTGCTCTACATGGAGCTAGCTAGTTTTTCAAACCAGCAATTTGATCTCCACTTAGTGGCTATTTTTGAATTATCTGATCTATTTTCAGTTCGAGGAATGTATAAGAGGCATTGTGGAAAAATATTATGGTTGTTTGATCTTGCTTGGAGAAGAAGGGGTGTTGGAAACTCGGTTGGAAGTCTTCTTCGAATCGATAGAAGCACTATCAAGCATGATAGGCTCTACCCATTAAGATTTCTTACTTTCTTCTAAATGATTCATTAAAACAATTCTACTCACTGGAAATGTATTTTTGCATGATGTGTCTGGTTATTTACTGCATGTATTCATGAAATCTATGTGGGTTTTGGAATGTGAATCCTTTGTTGTTTATGATGGTATTTGGGAACTTTCTATGTACAATATATTAGAGGCATTCATGTGAATTTGTATTGAACTTTGTATCTTGTACTTGAAGCTCTATTGAACTCTGTAGCCGTATTCGAAGCTTTTCTTCTAGCATTCGAGACTAATGTTGAATGAACTGGCTAGTTGCTTGTTGGGTTCTGGATCTTTGTTTAGTCTTGTGTTTCGAGAGCTTGAAGTGGAGCTCCGTAGTGGTTCTAAACTTGTATTGAAGCTCAAAATTTTTTATTAGTTTTATTGGGACCTTGTGTTTGTTTTGGACTGTGTTGGAACTAATTGAAGTTTTGAACCTTGGTTGAATCTTTGTATTCAACAACTGTACTTGTATATAGTTCTTATGAATACTGAACTTGTTGTTGAGTTGTTGCATTGTGCCCTGTACTTAAGCTCTAAACTGAAGTTTTATTCTTCCTTAGGGAAACGGAAGGCTTGAACTGTAATAGAGTGTTGGTGTTTATTTTGAGCTTTTATTAGGGCCATGGGTTTCGTTATAAACTCGTATTTGAGCTTGTGTTGTTAGAACTTGTGTTCGAAGCTCATATTTGATGCAGTGCAGGTATTCCATTGTTGGTTGTTTTGATTCTATATTTGGAATCGACGTGTTGAATATTTATAGGTATTCTGAGCTAGAGTTTAGGGGTATTAAGGATTGTAAAACTTTAGTCTCATTTAATACTGGCTGCTGGGAAGGGTCTTGTGAGTTTTTTTTGGTTGGAAGTGGACCGTGTAACTTCTTTTGAGGTCTCCTTTGTTTTAATTTTGAGAAAGAACGGTTGTATGACTTCTGCCTTTAAGACCGCACTATGTTCTCGAACTTGACTATTTTATTTTTGAAATAAACAGATTGGAATTATGACCTATTTTGGGACAGTCGTATCGATGGAAGAGGTTTTTGGAATTTATTATTTATTTCATTTTTTTCTTTAATGTTGAACAAATCCCTACCTATCATAGGATTTTAAAAGGAACTAGAGAGGTTTGTGGTGATTATGTTCAGTCGAGTTGGAAGAAGATAGGACAGAACTTGTCTTAATCAAATTATTTAGTTCTTACTATCTTCTGATCCTCCATCCGATTCATGGTTTTTAATTGAATGTGGAATTTAAAACCTTGTATGCAAGTGTAGTATGATGGGATACATTATATCTGTTCTAAATGCTTGGGAATTCAGTCCCTGGAACCGTGAGTTTCATCGACCCTTGTCTATCTTGCACTGTTGCATATTTCTAATCTTGTTGGGTTCATCGAATGAATCTCTAGGTTTTGATGGAGAAGAGATTAGGATCTCTCGGGGACAGTATGTTGTTTAGAGATGGTACTGTGAAATTCGTTTTGAGAATTGAATTTGAATTGAGCTTGGTGAAAGGAAATAGGTAATCAGTTTGTAAATTTGCAGTGGAAATTGGAAGTATGCATGCTTTGATTTGTGCATTTGGTTTTGAGTTCTCTTTTGGGAACTAGCTTAAGAATTTCTAAGTTTGTATTAGATAATGGATTTCATTTCATAGTATAAATGAAATGAAATATGGATTGGGTCCTTTTGGTTTGAGATCCTTTTTATGTTACTTGTATAAGTTCATTGACCAAACTTCTCTTTTATTGATTCTCTTCCGAGATGGGAATTTTCCTATGGATTGATAAGAGAATTATTTTATTCAGGTATAGCTTGGATTTTTGGAAAGATTAGTTATAGACCTTTTTGAATTATAAACTACAAATATACTAAAGTTAGTAAAACTTTTAGTTAGACTGTTTTAATCTGCTTGGATTGAATTGGGATTCTTGTTTGGTTGTTGCCTCTTTATTTAAGGACTCCTTATTTTGTCATCTTTGGACTGAGGCAGTGATGTGTGTTCTAAACCTGATTCTTTCCTTTAGAGGAATTGTGTCTGAGAATTAGATATGTATTGATTCTCTTCTTTGATTATATGGAAAGATGAAGCATACTAATATGAGTTATGTTGTAACTAACCTCTTTGCTGCTTGGAAAAGATAAATGTGTATTTCTATTCTTATGGGTTTATGAAATAATTGAATGACAAGACTTGTTGACTGTTTAAAGTGATTGATAGGATCAATTAAGTCTTGTGATATAATTCTGATGTTGCAGATTATAATATGCTCTTTTCTTAAAAGTAAATTCAGATTTTCTTAATTGTACTTCTTTCTAGATGTTATTACTTATGATTATTTGTATGATGTTTATTAATTGTTTCATTAAAGCAGAGTTGTTTAATGAAACAATTAGTGGAATGCACTTTACTTTAATGCTTAGTGCTTATCATGCTCAGTTCATTGAATTGACTGTGCTAGCAATTTTACAAATGGACATCATAAGTGATAAAAGAAGACAAGAACTTTCATGTTGTATTGGGCTTATTTAATTATGGACCTTATGTAAAGAGTTTCGATTCATTCTTGAATTGTATTGAAAAAGAAAAGTTGTATTCTTTTGGGATAGAGGTTGTTTGTTGTACAGTATGCCTGATATGCATAGTCTTGTAAATGTATAAGTTTTATAATGATGAATTGAAAGTTGGAGATTTACTTGTATTGGTTGTGTAAATTATCTTGTATTTATGAAGAAGATGGAAATCCTATCTTGATGATATTTTTCATATCTGTTATATGCTTAATTCAGATAAACTTGATCAGTTGGTTAAAGGGAAATAATTGGATTCCCTTATTAAGATGCAATTGTTAAGTTGCATAAGATATCAATCTTATCTAAACAATTCTAACATAGTATTGGAATGTGTAATGAATATGTTGTAAAACTATTGAAATTGTGAAAGATAAGAAGGGTATGACAAACCCTAACACTTAATCATGTAGAGGAAGATCCTTCCTTGCTAAAATAAATGTAATCCAAAGAATGGTGATATGATCGTTAATCGTTAGACTTCATTTCTTATAAAGTCTACTACTAGTTGAACCTATTTGGTTGCTACACCTTCTTTGAATGGTTAAATTACATTTAATGGAACTTATGATGTTGTTTTCCTATTCCTTTGGCTATCTGTTTGTTAAGCCAAGTAAAATGAACCTAGAAAGCAATCATAAGTTAAGGAAGTTCTTTAATGACTAAATGAATCAAATTTAGAAAAGAACTTATGGAGTGTTGGATTAGGGTTTAGCAGGGTTGCTTGCTGAATCGGTGTAATAATCCAAATTAATAATGTATTAATAACCTCCTTGGGGTATATACATCTCGATGAGGAAATTTCTATAGGACATTGGCACACGCTAACTATAAATCTATACTTTTGAGAAGACTTAGGTCTTCTCGAGAATACAACGATGAAGTTGACATGTGGCAACACCCTTTTGCATTGATCATCTAGATCTACACACAAGTAAGGACTTGAACTTAGTTTCTCTCTAGGTCAAGTTAGTGGCATGTTTAGGATAGGTGGTAGCTTTCAATGGCTCAGGGTACCTCAAAGCACATCCAAATTGAATTAGGCCAACCGAGTATTCCCATATACCCTAAGACATTGTGAGTGTCTTCTTATAATAAATTATGTTTCTAACTAGGGCTAGGGTTAAACCTTGGACAAGTGGACTGATGGTAGTCAGTAAAGACCATTCTTGATAACAAAGGAGTGAGGTGAAGGACATATTCCAAAATGATGAGTATGCCATCTAGGAATAGTGACATAAATAGTATGTTGAAAATATTTGGCCAAAGTATCGCAAGTTGTTGGTTGCGTTGTCCTATGTCACCTAGTTTAAAGCAACGTGATATCAGATGAATATTGGTAACAAATATTCAGATATGTTCTTTAAACAGATCACTCAGTACCCGGTTTAGGGTAGGAAAACCAAGTATACGAAGTATACAATAAGTATTCAATACTTAAAGTTAACATAAATAGATCGGTAGATCACCGAGTTATGAAATAAATAGATCGGTAGATCACCAAGTTATGAAATAAATAGATCGGTAGATCACTGAGTTATGAAATGAATAGATCGGTGGATCACCGAGTCATTTATAGTTGCATATGGTTATCTGTTTGAGATTGATTGGCATGGAATGTGTGTTCTAAATAATGCTTTATTTAGAACAAAGAACATTATGTAAAAAAAATTCCCCTTGTTTCTAAAGTCTTAAAATGGGAATGTTACATAATTAATGGGGATAGGCTTGTGGAAGCCATTTAGAGGGGTATTAGTGTGATTTATGGGTTTAGAGAGAGTTAGGTGGGTTATTTAACTAACATAGTGTAGTTAATTAATGGGGATTAGAATAGTTAGTGCAAGTTTAGTAATAAAGTTGCTTTGATCAAACTATAGGTGTCTACATATATTATTGATGGTTGAAATTTGCAATGATGTGGAAAGAATAGCCAAGTAATGGATTAGATAAAGAATGTGTGTGAATAGGAATGTATGGTATAACATGTAATAAGTATAAATTTATGGATGTGATGTAATGTGGTAAATAAATACAAGTAGCAATAATGATGTGTTGATAATGGAATAATGATGAGATGTAAAATAATGGTCATAATTACATGTGATGAGAATGAAGGTGGCGAAGATGAACTATTTCCCCAATATGAGGATGAGGCTCATTTATAAATGTGCCCTCAACAGTAAAGAATGAACCATATAACAAGAGTGTGTCATTGGGAAATGGGTTTTTCATATGTAAGGAGTGGCTATAAAAGATATGTCATGAAACATAGATCTGGAAGTATGGAATGCTAGGTTCATTGATGTAATATTCCCTCAATAGTCAAGTGTGAACCATAGCATGAGAGTGCTTCATAGGGTAATGAAATGGAATATAGATGTCATCTACCGAGATGGCCTACAAGGTATGGATGGAACATGTGAAGCGATAGAAGTATGAGGGTAAGTGCCAAAGGGAATGGGAATAAGAATAGAAGGTGTGGTTGGAGGCGGTGTGGAAGATAGGGTTTTAGGAATCCAATGAGGTACTTGCACCAATGTGTAAGCAATGAGAGGATGTAACCACAGGTGAATTAGATGGATTACATAGATAGATAATGACCTTAGGAGGTGGGAGGATGACTACTTTAGATGGAGGTGAAAAAGACAGGTGAACAGTGGTGGAAGCTCACTTATGAGGAATATAAGAGAGAGAGAGAGAGAGAGCTCACGAGAGTGAGAGTAAAAAGTAATGAAACCTTTATCTTCTAATTGTTATAGGTGATTATGGAGAGCATAACAATAATTATCACGATGGACATTGATGTGATGGAAATTATAGAAAGGGTGGTCAAGTTGGCACTACAAGCAGTGAGGTGAATGATGTTGGGTAGAAGGTAGATGGATGAGCCACTTATCAAGTAAGGTTCAGAGAACATCATTGGGTTTATCATTATTTGATGAGTGCAATGGTTCACGAGATGGGAGATAAAAATACTTAGGTGAATGTCGACATAGTGGATGGGAATGAAGAAACTTACACGGAGACAGAGATGGGGATCGTGCAAGAGGGTCAATAGATGAAAAAGGGGAAGACTTAGTAGGCATAAGAGGAATATAAGAAGTAGGAGATGGTGTTAATACATTATCTGCAATGAGGTCCTTTTCTAGATCAATAACTTTATAGCACAAAAGAGTAAATGATTCACATGTATCATATAATAATTTTTCTTTTAATTGAAGAGTCAAGCTATGAAAAAAATTACTTTTCTAAATCAATGGGTTGCGAGAATTGAAGCATAAAATGTAATCTACAATTGATTCATTTTTTCCTTGATGCAAAGAAGGAAAATATTCATATGTAACTTTAGGACCATTTTTAGAAATAAATTTCCTAAGAAAACATCCTCCATATCATAATAAGTACTAATGGATCCATAAGGAAAATGAGTATACCATTAGAGAGTATGATCAACAAAGCTATGACAAAATTATTTGAGCAACAAGTGATCATTGGAATAAGAAGATATGGCTAAACAAGAAATGCTTGAGATGTACATAAGGATTTACGGTGTCATTGAAAAAAGAAGTTAGGCATGATGAAGTCCTTTGGGAAAGCATAATTTTGAATCTTTTTAGGAATAAGATTCTCATGTAAAAAAATGTTGTCAAAAGAAGCATAATAGGCTTTACTTTTGAGGGTGATTGTATGAACTTGAGATTTAAAAGTGCTAACAACATGCATGAGAGATAGAATATCAAGTGAAGGAATGGCAGGTGAAGTAAGAGGAATATTTAGGGGTTGGATCTTGCCATTGTGGAGTGACCATACGAACGTGATAAGGAGGAGTGGATGTGGAAAGAGGAGAAGGATGTGGAGAAGGAGAAGAGGAACGTGGACGCTCTATGGGAATGTTATATGTAGGATCCGGAAACACAATAAGAGGTGTACTAGTGGTAGGAGTAGAATCATCATGAGCAACAACTTTAGAAGTAGAAGAAAGAGTAGTAAATTCACATTCAGTAGTCTTAAGAGAAGTAACATCATCACTAATATGTTCATGATCAACATCACTATCAGTCATATTTTCACAAGAAAGTATTTCATCAATACTATCATCAGCATACAAATAAGTGGTAGGAGTACTAATATCATGCAATCATTGGAAACATTTTCAGAAGTAGGAAGAGTAGAAGATATAGATTTACATTCATATTGAATACTAATATAAGTGACATCATGCACATTTACATTTTCAACATTAGAAGTAGAATCGGTGGTTGCTCTAGGGGAGCAAGTCTATCTTCAGTAGTGGTGCAGTTGAGGGTAGGCTTGTAGTTTGGGGTTTGTGGTTGTGTACATTGTTGGTGGATATTTTTAGGTTTTTTATGTAACCAGAAGTAGGGGTAGTCTTGTAGTTTGATAATTTTTTCGATGGTTACGTAGCGAACATAGTTATTCATGAGATTATACTTGTTACTTTTTAAAAACAAACTTACATTAAAATCAATAGAATTCCATAAGTTGTTTTCTCTAGGACCTCAGCAAAGCATAGAAAATAGAGATTATGTTTTATTTAAAAGGGGGAAAAGTTATAATTATGCAGTGTTTAATGTGAGAAATCATTCCAGAATAATGGTGGGTCTATTTATGGTAATTATTTGGAATCAAATGTAAGGCATTGGTTTAGGTTGTAAATGCATGCAACATTTTGTATGAGAGGTGTAAAGAATTAGTGACAACCATGAGTTCATTTTTTGTACAAAAGAAACAAGTTTAGTTGTGTTTATGTATAAATAGTTGTTGCATTTGCAAATTGTAATCTGAAACATAAGCCAAAATGTATATGTTGGCCTACAAAATACTATTTATTGCTATGTTGGCATATTGGGTTACTGTGAAATCTGGTGATGATTCAATACAAAGTAGCATATTCTGAAATTCAATATGATATGGCTTGGGGAATATCTGTTGTGTATATGTTTTATTAAAAATGTAGTCTCCCCTTCTAGAATAAGATTACGGTTTGAGGGCCATTGTTATTTTCATCAAATGTTGATTAGTTAACATGATTTTTAAAGTAACTAGCTTATTGTTACTGAATATTTTGTACTTAGTCTCGTTGGAATTATCTATGATGTTTATCTAATTTGCTGAAGGTGGAAATGAGGCCTTATTTCTCAACATAATTTGTGGGCATGTTCACTTTTGAGGAATTTGACCTTTTTCATAAAAATATTTTGTTAGTAACCATCTTATTTGGCATATTTCTTATGCAATCTCAAAAGTCTTGCCAATATGGTCATTTTTTTAATGGTCCTTGTCATTGTAAAGTTTGATCTTTGTCATTTATTTTTAAAGTGTGTATGTAATTATGCACTATAATTCGATGTTTGTAGTTCATTGTTTTATTGAAGTGTTTATATTTGCATCATATTATCTTGTCTATATATTTTGAATATTTTTTCAACAATATCAAAATGTGTACAATTATAATTGTAGTGATGAGGATATGGGTTTTGGTACTTAGAGATGGAGAAGCAATATTCAAATGGTGTGTGGAATAAGAAAAATTAGCAAGATATGATGTAAGAGAATCAAAAACAGCAAAAAGACAAGCTCAAATGTGAAAACAACACCTGGGAAAACAAGAGCAGCAATGGAAGAGAGAGATAATGAGATAATAATGAATGGGATATTGTGATGAGCTTAGAAGAAGAGGTATAGAGCTTATAACAACAAAGAGGTTGTAAAATGTAAGTCGCATTGGCCTCTTGATATAATCTTGTTTTGGTTGTTGTTCTACTAAAAACCAAATGGGTTATATGTTCTAAAGGATTTAGCTCTTTCTTTTGTCATATATAACGATCAAGTGGAAATTAAAATTAATTTTTTTTAGATGCCCATGAACCCGGTAATAGATCCATTTCAGCAGTAAATTGGGGCATCAACCGCCCACCTGACTGGTCAATTCATTTGCTTTCCATGCCTTCCTGTAAATGACATATGCTCCAACTTACAACTACATCGATTTCATATGATTTTTTATTTCTAATGTGTAGTTCAATTATTACAATAAATAGTTGTATTTGTCTTAATTTTTATTCACAGTGAACACCGGCACTTAATTATCATATGGGGTCCTAATGGAAAAACATCTACCTATCTAGAGATATGGTATCTAAACTCTGTTATGCTTTGCACAATAGATGAACAACTTTAGTTTTTTTGGTGGTTTCTCATTACTCTGCATATATGCAGCGGTATAGTGATGACCTCAAGTGCTGGTTTTTATAACAAATTTTTTATTTCACTTGGACATGACATAATTACCACGAAGGCCAAGATTTTAAAGAACTTATAAGTTGGTTTGAATTTTAGAAGAATGATAATTTATGAGTTTGATTATTTTCTAATTTGGTATGATGGCTCAAAAGGTATATAATGAGAGCTATGGAGATTATGTGTGCGGCATATTTCAAAATTTAATGCTTTGTACCCTATTTGAGCATAAAATAGACCCAACATTACATGTCTTACCAAGTAAAAACTGCATATCTTTTTTCATTTTCATTGATTATAGTTATCAATCTTCTTTGCAATCGTCCCCCCTCTATTTAACCTAAATATACTAATTCCTAGATTTATTCCCAAAACGGTTTGTATCAGATATTTCTTACCAGGATTGAATATGTCGACATTTTTTATCCTAAATGGATGGATATCCAAGAACGGCTTCCAAAAGAAGTAGGTGGATTTGTGAAACTCTCTTTCATATTTAATTTTTACTTGTTAATGCAAGTGTAAAAGTTTGTTGATGTAGACATGTGCTTGATTTGTTTACGCGTAGCTAAAAAATAAATCAAATATAGGAATAAAACCTCTATATGAGGAAAGGGAATTGGGAACTAAATACAAGCTTCCATGTCGGTATATTTCTTTCCATTATTAAAACCCTATGATGAATTTACAGTAGGTTTGGGTTTAAAAAATAGATTTATTTCATCATTTCTCTGGATCGGATGGAAATCATGCCCGATGATAGGTGCACACTATTAAGAAATTGAAATAAGGTTTGACATTACTCTATTACATATGAAGATGATGAATCTAAATAGATAAATGAGTAATCCCTCTCTTGGGAATCAGGTATTATCGATTGAGAAGCATATAAACACAGATTAAGTTTGATAAACTTCAATTGAAAATTTTCAAGTAAATGTTATTTTAATTAATAGTCGGCGGTTTTTTTCCTTACCTACATATTCGAGCAAGGTGTTCCTATTTATGGACATGTTCTTGGATGGATGGCTCACTCTACTCATTGGAAGTCAAGACCACATTCCACGTGTCACCTATGTTATGTAGTGCACAATCTAAACACCCTCTTTAACTTATTTATTGGAGTTGTACATAAAAAATATCTCTGTAGCTATAAACATAAACTTAAACATTTTGTGGCCTAACCTCCTTCCATCCTTTTTTTCCATTAAACTCACCAGTTATAATTTTGTTTGCTCCTAATGCTATAGGGGAATGAAATATTAATAAAATTTCAACATCTAAAAGCAAACAGGAGGTTCAAGTGTAGTTATGCAACAATATTTTAGAACATCTAAAACCAAAATGCATCTTTTTCTGCTCATATGTATGAAGATATTATGAAGGTGAGAAGATTATTTTCATAAAATGAGAGCAAATAGATATATGCTTGGGTAGGATTGGTTCCATCTTTGGAAAACTCTCAATAACCATAGTTCCCACAATGCCTTTCACTGATAATAAAGAATCAAGTTGGGGATGGATGTTGGAGCTTTTCGAGAGTTCCTTATATCAAAGGCCACCTCTCTCACACTCTGGCATGCATTATTACACTTAGAACATGAAATGTTGGCAATAAAAAAGTGGAAATGGGTAAGGCTCTTTCTGGCCCCTATGCCACATTTGACCCCATTAAACTATTTCTTAGACATATATGTTTCTAAGAATTAAACTTTTATTCTACAAATTGATTAAGATAGACGTGGGTGGATATAAAGGGGATCCTAAGCCTAATTTTCATAACCAACTTGGGAGCTCCCACATGCATGTATGATGGAGTGACATCGAAATCAAAACACTCTCCTTTAAACACAACCATACCTTTATTCATATACTCCCATACTCCCTCCCTAGTCATCTCACTCCTATCGCACATCTCTTCATGGCCATAATTTTATTTGTTGGGCACGAACTGCATTTGTGAAGCCTTTAGGTATTGGCTATTACTTAAAGACAGAAATCAATATGATTTCAGGGCTAAATAAATCTGACATCTGCCCTAATTTGTTGAGGTTATTTCCTGATTTCTCCATAGGTTTGAGATTTTTAAGAGAAAATATTGTAAATATAGGTAGGGAGGACAACTATAATCCTATTGGATTTGATATTATCTTTAGAGAAATGTTGGAAGATGCAAGAAGATTGTGTTTGAAATTTTTTTCACCTGGTGTAACTTTTGGAATTTTTTTGTTCCCCTGGTATGGCTTTAGGGCTATTTTGGTTTTTGTAACATAGCGATAGGTAGAATCCACAGGGAAAATAAATTAAGTCAAATAAATACAATTTTTTTCTGTAAAATACTACGATTGTTGTTTTCATGCCCATGAGGACAACAACACGATACAAATTAAATCTAATCTTGTTGGGTTACTGGAACGTGATAAAATACTTAAACTATATTTGACAATTTATGGGCACCTAAACACTCAAACATAAAGCTTTGTACCTAAGGTTTGTTGTTCAATTTTCCTGTAATAATTTATATAGAGGGAAAGATGAGGGATACCTGGTCTCATGTGAGTGAGGTTGGAATACCAAAAAGAATGAACTACTATGTTCGAAGCAGGTGATTCCTTTGCCTATGAATGGGTTTAAAAGGCTAATCTACTAACATTTTTCCCTACCTGGATATGATCCCCTGATTCATAATTTTCAAGATTGTTATTCCTCTTAGTCATCAACAATTTGAATACCCTTTTACCAGATTATGATGGGTTAAACATAGACATAGTTTTATTTGTTGATTTGATAAAATAATTTCTCTCTTTGATGATTTTCACATGCTCTTTGACCTCCATTAGTTCATTGCCCCTCTAGTAGAATCCCTATATCAATTAATAAGACAGAGATGTGTTGTTGTGGGGTTCTCAGAGGAGAAATATCAATCTCCATTACAAGTTTTCTCAGCTAAAGGTTTTGGGGATTTCAATTTACGGCCTGATGACACAGATTTAAGGTAACAAGTCAACCAAAATCGTGTAATTAAATGTAAAAAATGTGCATGACTTTAATATAAAATGTGAAGTGACTGAAAATGGACATCAAGATGGAGAATCGTAAGTGAGAAAAAAATTACATCAAGAAAAAAACAAAATTACACAGAAAATAGGAAACCACTCTCGGGGAGAAAATATAGAGACCAAGACAAACTTGTGTTTCACTTATGAGGACGTTGTGTAGGAAGCTTCCAAGGAGGGATGGAATAAGGAATTAGACACTAGACAAGAACAAAAGAGACTGATTAAAAAAACAAAGAAAGAACAAATAATAAATATATGAAGAGGCTTGCTTTAGAACTAGACAGAGGTAACGACAACCGTAGTCAAAGACAGACACTATTAGTACAGAGAGCAGACATGTGGCCACACAAAGACAGCATGTGAAGTAGGAGGGAACTGGAGAAGCTAGAGACAAATTATAAGCACATGAATCTCGATGATGATGTCTAGAAGATTAATCGGATGGTATCACACCTTCAAACGTAATTATTGGTATCCATATTGTCACAAGCAAGAACATGATCAAGCAAAGAATCTACAGTAATATTATCATGTGTTATAAGAGGAGGAGAAGAAGGTGCAGCAACATGGGTGACTACGGAAGATGAGGGAGAACATGAAGAAAAGCTTTGGTCAAGGGAGACTATGTAAATGTTAGGGGTGTCAAGGCCAAAAAGAAGGGTGTTTTGGAAAGCAAGAAGTTTTTGGAGGATTGAGGAATCACATTGAGGATTGTGGTAGAGATCATAAAATTTAGATTCCATAGAGGGCTCATCAAAAAAAGGTTACAGGAATGTATCGACCATATTATGCTTGGGAGATGAGGACCTCTTTTTAGCCATGAGGGTTTTTGGGATCCTAGGGAAAGAAGTTTGAAAAGAGAGGGTTCACCAAATGATTTAATAAAAACTTAATTAAATATAATTTCAGAGTAACTGATATGGTAAAATATAGTAAATATACAAATGTTAAACACTCAAGCAATGCAAAACTATAAGTAAATGGGAGAGATAAATGACTTAGTTGATTCCTGTGTATCTAAAATTGATCTAGGTAGTGTAAAGTGTTGAACATGATACAAAAAACGTCATAACCGATCTCTATAAATTCTAGAACCTGAGAATGATGTTGACGGGGTGTGTGGTATTGACGAGAGGTGCTTGGGTGCCGATGACTGGTCCTAGGCATTGGTGACTATGTACGGACTCAGATCTTATTTCTTTTATGTCATTAGGGTTTCACTGCTAATTCCTTTCAGTCACCTGATATTCACTCTTTGATCACCGAAGGTACCTGTAACCGAAAAACAAACCCTAACTACCTACACAAGCTCACAAACACATCAAATCTAATTGAAATATGCAAATTTTGAATTCATAATGACCCCAACAATCACCCGATGAGTGAACTTATGACCGATCATTGCACTACATTCCAAACTCCATGTAGTTCTTTGTGCTTGTGTGTGAAATAGTGTCCTTAGGTTTCCCTTATGCCAATGACGCCAAGATAGTGGGTTATAGCTAGATAAGATGAAAATGTGTGGTATAGAATTTAGTACTTCCCCTTCCTATGTAGTGTATGCATCCCAAAAATGTAGTCCCTTTGATGGTAGTGATAGTATGTAGATGATATTTCCCCTTAGAATTGTCATCCAAAATAATAGAGTGTATGTTGTGTATATATATGGATCTCTTGTTTGAATTTTGACACTAATGACACAAAAGGATGAATATGAACATAGGATAAGGATTACAAAACTAGAAATGCCAAACATAAATTTCAAAGTGTGTAAAAATAAAAAAGAGTATAGAAGCATCTAGAATGGATAGGAGCACCTGGGCACTAGTATCCAAAGTGGGTGTTGGAGTCCTGGGATAAATGATGACATATGTGAAAAAACAGATAGATGGTGATCCTTGTGACCTAACCAGAATGGGTACATGTTAGGGAGAAAGATAATAGAAACAATCAAAGTAAGTATATGGACAACGGATTGTGTCACTAGTGAATAATTTCTTACTTAAAATCCATGCATATAACAACATACTTAACGACATAGTAAAATAGTAGTATGTGCGTGATTTTGTGTCTACAACCACATATGGAAAGAATAATCTATATATGATTGAAGATGATGATTATTTCCTTATACCTGATTCCCATGAGTACTTTCACATTGATCAATCTAAAATTGCTTCTCATGTCACCCAAGCTTTTCCACAATCATAGGATTCATAGGATAAATCAAGATATTTGATGCAGGGAGCATCATCTTGTGAATAGTCAAAAATTTAGATTTTATTCAATTTTGGTTTGTTATGGGTCTTAATAGGCCTATTTGGTGTCTTTAGGTTGTTTATTAACCTCCTTGTATCCTTCATTGGTGTTTTTGTGTCTTTTGTGTGTTTTCCCTCCAAAATGGAGCTTTTGAAAATTTAAATTTCTAAAGTCTATATGAAGGGGTCTAATGTAAAATGTAAGGACTATTAATGTTGTAAAAGGTCATTTAAGACCTTATGGGGAAAATAAGGTGTTTAAACCTTTTTCTAGGGTTTCATGACCTAGAGTCATCTCAAACCATGATTGGTCACCTTGGGATAAACTTGTAACTACCTTCTCTCATGTTAAGAAAGGAAAATTAAAATTGTAAACAATTAGTTAGGTCTTGGAGGAGTTTTGAAAGGTGAAGGCACATGTGGAGGAGCCATGAAGAGGCTCAGGAGGTCTGGTATAATGTAAAGAAAATAGAATAATACAAATTTTCTTTTAAAGACATCTAAATTTTTCTTGCACTTGAATTGTTCTACGAAGAAGAATTTATTCTTGACTCTTTATATGTTTCATAATGTTAGGATTATGTGACAATAAGTGTTGTTCGAATGATCAAAGAATGATTTCAAGGAATGAGGCTTGGAGGGATGAAAAATGGTAAGGTTGGTATGTTTACATAATAATTTGACACACATATTTAAGGTAAGAAATTGTATCTTTTTTTTAATGAATGTTAGGAAGTTGAAAAAGTATTGGAATCTAAGAAGAGCACTTAATATTTTCAAGGAGGCTAAAGAAATTATTTAGGTGTGTATTCAAGAAAACCATTTGGAAAGGATTTATCTTGGGAATACTTTGGTACATAGTTTCTTGAGGATTGGTATTTTATAGATTTGAAGCTATAATCATTTTATTGGTTGTTTTCATGTAATGAGGGAAGTTTATAGAGTTGAATAAGGTCCTATGAAGGTGTCTCAATTCATAAGAATCCTTAAAATCAAGATAAGTCCTAAATAAACATAAAACCCTTATTTACCGCCCTGTAGTGTACAATATAGGATTTCAACTAGAGAACTAAGTGTAACTTAACTTTTACCCCTTCAAAAGTCTAGAATTTGGTGGAAATGAATATTTAGGTGGGGAAGAGATATAAATGAAGTTTCCTGATGATTTGAAAAGGAAGATAGGTCAAAAGATAGCAAGTACAATCAGGTTGAATGGAGATACCTTGTTTAAGGGGTTTAGAGGTAAATTCAATCAAAAACATATAATGATCCTACATTGCTAGCTCATGATAACTATGACACAGTGATGCATGGTGTGTTTAAGGTGTGAGAAAGGTTAGTAATTGTGAGTAAGTGGTCTAGAATCCAAGAAGGTACTCAGTTTAAGTCAAGAACCTAGTGTGCATGCATAAAATGGAAGAAGTAAAGAAAACTTTTAATGAATAAATTCGAATGAATGGAATTCTTAAGTCATGGTAGATATGCGTAGAAAAAGGGGATAGAGAGGATAAAAAGTGAGTTTGAATATTTTAAGGAAGAAAAGAAAGGGAGGATATTCATAACTCTGTTTGAGGTCTAAGAGCCAAGAAGGTAAAAACCGAGTAATGAAGGATAGTTAATATTGAAGATCTTAAAGCCATTTGCAAAAAGAACACGGGTATGTGTAAGGTATAAGAGAGGTGAAACAAGGAGATAAATAGGAAATTGGGTCTTAAAACAAGTGGAATTTCCAAAATAACCATTAAAATCGGTCTTGACCATTGAATGAGACCTAATTTGATTTAGGCAAAAGTGACTTGAGGAGGTTTTGCGTGGGAAGAAGCTATGAAATTTGGTGGAGAGCTAAAATGAGGTAAAGGGTACTAGGAATGATGAATAGTATCTATAGAGATGGTATGAATTAATCCCAATAAAAAAATTGTGTACAGAAGACCTAGTTGTCAAAGAAGACCTAATTAAGAGCAAGTCTAGTAATTTGAAGGTGAAGTTCTAATTCTTTGAACAAGAAACTTTGCAATAAGTTGTTTACACTAAAAGGGTATCTCAAAAGGTGCCTAGTTTAGTTTGAAACCAAATATAACTCACGAAGCTATAATGAATGTAGTTTAGGAGGGCTACAAGGGTAGTTAAGAAGGCTTAAAAGGACAATAGAGGTGAAATGACATTGTGCTACTATTTGAATGAATTGATCATGTTTATTTGATGATGTTGAGCATGTAGAAGGTGAATTTAGGCCTTGGTACATGTTTGATAAAAAATTGGGTATTTTGATGGTATTTGAAGTTCTTGAGTTCTAAAGAAAATAGGATTATTTGATGTAGTTACTCTCATTTTCTAACATTTTCATTACATGTTAAAGGTGTAATGAATTTTCTCTACATCACCATTCCCTTACTAGTTATATAAGTATGATTCTATAATGCATGCTTTTATCTAGTAACTTGTTGATCCCAAAAATGACTAAGTCCTAAAGCAAAGGATGAGCGCGCATGGAAGGCACTATGGAGAAAAGTGTGTGAGTGAACGCGCATGAGGAGGGATAGGTTTACACGTGAAATCAGGAAAGGGTTTAAGGATTTAAGGACTTAGCCACATTTCGATTAAAGAAGGGTATCACATGTAAAACACGTGAAGTTGCAAGTAAGTGTAATGATGACAAGGTTGTTACATGGAGACTTGAAGCTCAAGAAAAGAATATTCCAAGGAATCATTATGGTTATGGGCTAGAAGTGGAGGTTTTTATGGCTAGTTGGCATCTGCATGGCTTGGACACTTGAGTATAACAGAATATGATGACATTTGGCATGTGGGATTGCTTCTGGAATGATGATTAGGTGAGCTCCTATCCTATTTAAGGAGGCATTTGGATCTAGGAAAAGAAGAGAGTGTGGGTGCATATGGGGTGTGCATATGCATGGTGAAGAATATGTAATGGTTCTAGGGGGGTAATATAGGGTTTCTAGATCAAATCCATGGGGAGGGTAGGATGTTATTATCTTGATATATTTGGTTTGTTATGACCCTCTTTGATATAATCTGGCTATTGTAAACAGTTGTGAATCAATGAATATGATGGATTGTTATGAATATTTGTGTTTATGGGTTCAAACCCTAGTTCTCTTCATTTTTCTCATGGTTTAGATCTGATCTCTTTGTGATGTTGTAGTGTTTACTTTTGCATTATGATGCATTTGTGTTTAAGATCTAGTGTCTTTACTTCTATGCTAGAATGAATGCATGTATTCATGCGTCTGCACGTATTTCCTCCATTAATGGTGGAAATTCTTACAAGGAAAACATAAAATAGGGGCTCAGCTCCTACGTTTTCCTCAAAGCGAGCACCCAGCTAATGTTGGATGATAGGTTAGCACGCTTGAGGTTTAAAGGGAGTAGGGAAACATGACTACATTTTGGTTCTATTGTTGGGACTTCTTTTAAATCTATTATGAGAATGGTATGTGATGAAAAATGCTTGACCTTGGACAACATCGAGACTTGGCTTAAAATCATGGAGGATGAGTTTGCGTAGAGATTCAGTACTAGATCTGAGTTTGATGAATGTAAATGGGTAGAGGAGCACCTATATCATGAGCTCTATGAGACATTATTTTGTTGTTTCCTAGTAGAGTTATATGAATGGTTATCAGCATATGCATCAAGGAAGAGTTGGTATTATAGACCTTGTGTTTGGACCCAAGAAGATTATAAAAGGCTGCATGATGCTAATCTGACCTAGACTTATGTCATTGATAAGTGGTGGAGTGGATTGTTGACTAGTTATACCTTAGAATATGCAGTTTCTACGTATTCTTACCCAGATATTGCTAAGTTTGAGCGAGCCAAGAGGATCGCTTTGGTGTGGTAAGATATGGCAGACCTTGAGGATGAAATGGAGAGAGAGGAGAGGGAGCTCAAGTATAATGAAGTGCATGAAATAGATTCAAGTGAGATAGCGTGAAGTTGTAGGAGTGATTGACTTATGGAGACAGACGTTGCAGGGGATTTGCGGTTCACGTAGAGAACATAGAACCCGGTATTTTTGCTACCCCATCTTGGAAAGCACGGGAGGGAAAACCCCTCGCCTTCCGGTGAGATCTCATCGTATGGAGAAAGGATGAGAGTCATAGGCGTGCATCTTATCGCACTGGTGACTAGACCCTAATGCTTAGTTTTACAATTCCTCAGATAAGTGTTGTTAACTTGATTGGTGTTGGTATTGGTAGTCGAACAAGACTTGGTAGATATAAATTTTCATTTAGTTCATCTATTACAAACACAAACATTTCATGTGTTTGGAGGCATCCTATCTGACACATCATTTAGGAAAAGTGTGGGTACACAGAGTTTGGGTATCACATCTAGAAGTGGTTCAACATCACAGAATTTTGGCATGCAATTTAGCATGACAGTGGGTACACAAAGAAAAAATACGTCCGGCCCCCTACCTACAATGAGAGGAGGAAATGGTGGATCAAGAGGAATAGGAGCTAGTGGATCTAGTGGATCTGGTGGTGGAGGAAACACAGGAGGGAATCAAGGTCCTAGATCTAGTGGGAAAGGGCCACAACACCATCAACAGGTGTTTTATGAGATGTCTCTATATTTACCTGATTACAAGGGTGTTGAAGATGCGGTGGAGCATGTACACAAATTCAAATTACTATGGCATGCTAAGGGTATCACTATCATAGAGTAGAAAGCAAACCATTTTACAACTACGTTGTAGGGCGCGTAGATAACCGGGTACTGGAAGTATGACCCACATCAGATGGTGGTGGATTAAATTGTTTTGTGTTATGCCTTTTGAGGGAATTCCACATCCCTAAATTTGAGCAAAAGATCATCAACGTGCTTAAGGAGATTCAACAAGGTAGGGCAGAAAGTGTGTGTGAGTTTAATGCGTGCTTTAAGACTCTTCTCAAAGTTATCTTATGATATCCATCCCTCACATCATTCTTAATGGTTCATTGGAGGATTGATAATGCCTTTTAGATGAGAAATTTCCCACAATATTTTCATGGACCCGCAAGTCCTTGGATGTTGCTCGTGTGTTGAGGTCATTTGTCGGAAGTGTTGATAATAGGGTAAGTCCCTTTTTAGAAGCACAGATCATTGTTATGGCAAAGCAACTAGAAAACTTGTCTCGCAAACTCATCTCATGAGACTCACAGTGGACTATGGTGCATGGATTGTGAGGTAAAAGGACACATAAAGGATAGTTTCCCATGAAAGTCGATGTGTGTTGTGTCATTGGATTGTGAAATATGTCACGGAGATCATGATCCACATAGAGTCTTGTCGTTGCAAAGTGTTCTCCAAAAGAATGTGTTTTCTTATTGTAATATTTTCTAATCCACGAATCATGATACAAAGGACTTCCAATTGATCGACCAAATCCATGATGTCATTGACACCGGTGTGTGTGCCATACCAGCATTGTGAGTAGTTCCATGGGCGAAGGTCATCAATATGAAGGGCACGTAGATGGAGGAGGTCACAAAGAGGATTTCAGGGGAGGATTCGGAGGCCATAACAATCACAGAGGTGAAAGAAGTGAATTTCCCCATGGGACTGTTACAATTGTAGATCTAATAAACACTACAAGTGTGAGTGTCTGGATTTGCTGCAGTACTCATGGTGTGGAAAGAAACACAAGTATGAAGAGTTCCCTAAGTTTTATGAACACATGATCCATAACCAGAAGAAGGACAAGGGCATAGGAATGGCGAGTGTGAAGCGAGATGATCCACAATGGATTTCCATGGTGGAGCATAACCACAGTAGGAACCTATCTTAATAACTACGTAGGTGGAAGCCACATGCACCGGGAAGAACCAAAGAAAAATCTCCTCATTACACGAGAGGAAGTATTACATGGAAAGTATCCTAATCCAAGCCATCAGAATGAGGTTTACCAAGAGACCATGGAGGGCATTAGAAGCCTGCAAGGGGAGATTTAATATCTAAAGGATCAATCACGGAAGTTAGAGGAGAAGAATATTGTTGAGATCCCTCTAAAGGACATGGATGAGGTCAAAGAAGTGTGTAGGATGGTGCATTAGGAGAATATTATCCCTCTGTTAGGAGAGTGGCTAAAAAAAAGTATCACGTGCTAGGAGGTGAGTGTGAGAGGTAGGTCTTGCATGCTAATATGCCCCCTCCCCCACAATATTGATTATGATAAAGAGATCACATTGAATGTAGTTGTTGATGGATGGCTCTTGAGAAACATTCTGATTGACATGGGTGCAGAGGTCAATGTTCTCACTTTAGATGCATGGAATCAGATGGGGAGACCTCCATTACAACCATCTTCAAAAAAAAATTTATATGGAAAATAAGATGAAGGCTATGCCCATCGGTGTATTGAAGGATGCTTCTATAACCATCTAAGGGGTAAATTTTATCAAGATTTTGAAGTCTTAGTTCTTACCGAGGTAGATAACTTTCCATCGTTACTTGGACGTCCCTAGTGTTATAATAATAATGTTGACTTACACATTAACAAGAGTTACATAATTTTGTAGAACAAAGAGGAGCACATCATCATTCCACCGACATATGGGAGGTCTCGCCCATATGTAAATCCTTTGGGAGAAGAGGACTGGATAGGATCTATGTTTACACCATTAGAGACTTTGAGGTTGTTCATCCATCGGAGCAGGAGTCATACAATGGGAAGATGCTCACCATAAGTGATACAACTTGTGTTACCTATGATAATTGGGTGCACAAACCTATGATTTGGTTAGGAGACAAATCAAGGGCACTATGAATTGGGTTATGAAGGCACACTCGCCAGGCACCTAGGAGGAAGACAGCTTCCGAGTTACATTGGAGAAGGTAACCCTAATGTTTTTTTATATATTATGGAAGTTTGGTGGACATGTTAGATTGAAAGGAGAAATATGCTTACTTATACCTTATGTGGGACAATAGTGCATTGGTGGGTGACCCATCTAGACAACCTTCTATGGTGGCGTGAAGTGAGAATCGTGTTCTCTATTAGGTTCCTCCTAGGAGTAATACACCCTCTACAATACACAACTATCATGGGAAGGATTCTTCCTCATTTCACATCCAAGAATGTGAGAGATCCTGGATGGTAGGCCCGGAAGCCTTACCTCCCTCACTATGGGTACATAATTTCTATTCCACCTTACGAGGATGTACACGCACATGGTACATCCATTCGAGTTACACCATCAAACAGAAATTGGCAAGATTTGACGACATATATTATTCAAAATTTTGAGTATCTAAGTTCGAAGTCATCAATGAATGATTCGTTCCAAGTATTCAAGCACCTTACTATAGGAGATAGTGCAATGGAGGAGGACATAATCCTAGATTTATTAGGGGAACTTGGTCAGGAGGAGCACTTTGACGAAGGAGAAATGGAGGAGGAACAGCGTAAGTACATCTTTCTCGGAGAAAGAAAATGAAATTTGGTCTACCTGATAGATGATGAAGAGGTAGAGAACTTGGATGTTAACCATACGGAAGGTACACATGAAGTTATAAACTATGTGGATGAGCAAGCGCGCACCTACCATGAGCCCTTAAAAACAAATAAGTTTAACATTAGTACGAGGTAGAGCCGAAGGAAGTCATTATTGAGATTACTAGACATGCCATGAGGTTTCTAAAATTATTGAACCATTGCATGACTCCCGTGATTTGTTTCCACACGCGTACCATGAGCTTAAGGGATTTCACCCCTCACTAGGGGAATTGAGGATTAAGTTAAAGGAGGGTGTGTGCCCGGTCCGTAAGAGACTTTATAGGATGAATCAATCTGCGTGTAAAGGTTAAAGAGGAGAATGATAAAATGATACATTTTGGTATCATTGAGGCGATTGAAGAATTAGAGTGGGTGGGACCGATGGTGATTAGTATCAAGAAGGATGGGAGGATAAGGATTTGAATTTTGTATCTCACATAGATCCCTTTCCAACCCCATTTACTGAGGATATTTTAGAAGGTGTCATAGGGTGAGAGATATATTCTTTCATAGATGGATTATCTAGATATCATCAGGTAAGAATTGCAAAGGAAGACCAGGAAAAGGACTATGTTCACCACTGAATGGGGAATTTTTTCTTATACGGTTATGCCTTTTGGGCTTAAGAACGTGCCTATTATATTTTCATGCATCGTGATACAAGCATTTCAAGACTTCATCCACAATTTTTGTAATTATACCTAGATGACTTGATGGTGTATGGATTAGTAAGGGACCATTGTGACAATTTGAGGCTGATGTTTGAGAGGTGCAGGTAGTTAAGTATCTCTCTAAACATTAAGAAATGTGTCTTTGCTACTCTATTTGGCACTTTAGTAAGTCATGTCAAATACAAAGAAGGTTTATTGGTAAATTCTTCCAAGGTTGTCGTTATTTTAGGGTTATAGGATCCTACTAAACAAAGCGCAGGTCGCATGATTCTCATGGCATACGAAATATTATAGTAAGTTCATCAAGGGTTATGCCAGGATTTTCGTGTCGTTGCAAGAGCTGCTGAAACATAAAAGTAAATTATATTCGGGAGAGGCACAATAGATGGATTTTGACACACTTAAGAAAAAGCTCACTACGCACCCATTTTACACTTTCCTTCTTGGGATAAGCCATTTTGTGTACATGTTGTTACATCAATTATGGAAATAGGAGTAGTGTTGGCACATCCCGGAGAAGGGATTATTGATCACCCTTTGTGTTTTGCAAGCGTAAGTCTAACTCCAAATGAGCATAATTACACCACAACAAAGCACGAAGTATTATCTATGATTTATGCGATGCAAAATTTCGGCAATACTTATTGGCTACTCTGTTTATCTTTCACACGAATCATATGGCGTTTAAGTACTTGGTGAACAACCATGTTCTACAAAGGCACATATGTCAGTAGATCTTATTGTTTCAAGAGTTTGACTTTTTGGTCGTCATGAAACCAGAAAGAATAATTTGGAACCCGACCATCTATAATAGATTAAATCAGAAATGCCATGCGAGAGAATTGATGACACAATGCCAAATGCACAATTATTCAGATTACAGACACGTCCTCTGGTTTAGAGGATATTTTATTTTATAGCAAACAGTGTGGCACCGTAAGGAATGAAGTCTTTGGAGAATAATAAGTTAGTTATACGTTTATTGCCCTATATGTTGAATAGAAGAGACCTATACAAACTAGGTTGAGATGAGGTTTTTCATCAATGTTTTCTAGAACATGAATGTTCATTGCAAGTGGTCACTATGTAGGGTATGCTACCATGTATAAGATTCAATTCTCAAGACTTTGGTGGGAGACGATTTACAAGGATTGTATTGAGTATTATAAGGCCTGTGACCATTGCCAATGCCTTGGAAAGCCAGGGTAGAGAGATGAAATTCCCTTAAGACCTATTGCTAGTGTATATCCATTTGAAAAATGGGAAATTGATTTTGTGGGCCCTATTTCCCTAGCCACACGATAGATAGGTTTGCGGTATATTATGACATGTACTTACTATCTTACATGGTGGGAAAAAGCACCACCTACAAAGGATCATATAGCAAAGAATAATAGATAGGTTCTTATGGGAGAATATAATCAATAGATATGGGTGCCCATTGAGTTTAACAAGTGACAGGGGTACTCATTTCTTGAATGAGATAGTTAGAATCTTGTTGATAGAGTTCAAGGTGGCCCATCATAAGACTACACCTAATCACCCTCGGGTTAATGGAACTACTAAGGATTTAACAATATATTGAGCCACACATCAACTAATAATTTTGATGTCATAAAGAGGGAATGGGATGAAATATTCTCTACAATGCTATGGGCATATCACACAACTTATAAATGATTGAACAAGGCCACACCTTTTCAATTTGTGTTTGGTGAGGATGCATTTTTTCCTGTGGAATTCATGTTGCCATCTCTGTTTATTACGCATGGAGGAGGATTGGCTTATGAACAAGCACTTGAAGAGTGTGTAGACAAACTAATGCAACCCTGGACAAGAGGCGCATTATAGCCCAATGGAGCCATAAATGGAGAAATCTAGGCGAAGGCATGGTATGATCAAAGCATATTAAAAACAAGAATTTTGAGGTGGGGCACATGGTTCTTCCGTATGATTCAAATTTTTGAGACATCATGTGGAACTCAAAGTGCATTTGTTGGGACCATATGTTATATCTTATGTACTTGATTCAAGTTCTTTCCAGATTACAAGCGCTAGATGGAACATAGTTGCCCGATTATTTTAACCATATTAGGTTGAATCCCTTCTATAAATAAGTCTTCTGTGTGTTTGTAAATAAGGTAATATTTCCATTTAGCTTAGGATTTCCCTTACTGTATTTTCCTTTATATGTGTTTCCTTTCATCATTTTTACGTTGTCTTTTTGTTTCATTTGTTTTGGGTGCGCTTGCACAACGATAGCCAATTACTATCTAAAGGGGTTTTATGCACAGAGGACCACACATCTATTTAGTGTGGGTTGGAGAGTGTAAAGAAGAATGACAGTGAACAATGTGGTAAGAAGCAAGTGTTGGGAGTGATGTTGATTAGCATCCCGAATGATAAAATCAAAAGTGCATGGGTTCAGAGGAGCACACATAGCAGAAGTGATTATGGGTGGATATTGGTGTCAAAATATTTATAAAAACCACGTATAGTGATAAAATAAAAGTGTGGAGAAACATGAGGTAGGTGGTGATCAGAACTAGGATTAAGACACAAAGGAAGATTGACTTTGGCACTATGAGCACACGTAGGGTTCTATGGTCGATACGCTTTGTGTGCCGATGGTTGTTGGAGGTTTTCCGAGTTTTTATGCAAAGGAAAAGCACTAGGCTAAATGTGTGGGAGGATAGCATTGGAAATATCTGACTTTAATGTGATTGAATGGTGGTAGGTGGTATGGGAGTTAATGTAGGAAAAAGTAAAAAGCTATAAATAAAAGGTTGGGGTAAGTTATTCTTTTTATCTTACGTTTGTTTGTTGAAGAGCTCTTGTGAACTAGGGCATCCTTATGAGAGAATTTGTGAAGAGTTGCGTGCAAAGTAAAGAATTTAATGATTTGTTAACCGAGAGCGGAGCATATTACACAAGCATGCACAAAGGAGATTTTTTGGTGGATTCCCATGAGTATTTACGTTGTCTTGTGGAAGAAGAGTTTTCCATGTTAGGGTTTACAGAGCTAGGGCACGGGTTTTGAAGAAATTTCATAGGAGTGGAGCCAAATCAAGAGACAAGGAAGAATTTACAAGGGCTTGATAAGAAATATAGCACCAAGGAAAGGATCGAATGTTTCACCAAAGAAGAAGGGCAAGGGAAAAGGAAATCCAGTCGCATCGACAAGTTTTAACAAAGAGTGGTATGCAAAGATGCAGTACCCAGATGGCATTTTAATGGGGATGGAATGGGTATCTCACATGTGAAAGATGGTTATAAGTGATTATAACCATAGGATAGATACCACTGAGAAGGAGATGGAATTGGATCTCATTTTCCCAACAGGAGAGAGAACACATGACAACAAACTAGTGTATGATGACTCTATGAAGACAAAACTGGAGAAGGCTAGGATTTTTCAACTTTTTGAGTTTCCATTTTTCGGAAAACTTGAGAGATTATACCAATGGCTTATGTCACACGTGCACAAATATCACTTCTAATTTGTAGGGAGGATAATGCACATAACCCCACATTTGATCTCTAGATACACTAGACTTATCTAGCACAAGTGATTCGTTGGACGATGACTTGGATGACAAGGAGGCTATCGTGGAGACAACCAAGGAATATGAATACAAGAAGGGTAGGTGTTATTTTGATATTACCAAGATTATTGACCCAGTTATGAAGATGGTCGTGTGATTGCTCACCAAGTTAAATGGGTAGGAATGGTGGACGCAAGTGAACAAGAGATGGTTGAACATTTGCAAAAATATTTTAGAAGGGACAATCTATAACCTCTTGGCCTTCATTGCAGAGGATATCATCAATGTCACACACATGGAGATAAAATCATGTATGGTAATATTCTCCTTACCATTTTGTTTTCTGAGATTGGAGTTCTGATGGGCCGAATAACAACATTTAGGAGTACCCTTATGAGAACCCCTCCCCAGCTAAGAGATTCGAAGCATATACTTATGAAACGATAATAGCTACATACAAGGTACACTTGGATAAGTGGTACAAAATGGATACACGATGCATTTGGGGCAGAATGGAGGATTCTATAGAAACCGCAAGCTATGGTAAAGGATGAGGCTGAGTTTGCAGTGTACTAAAACTTCCACATTGGTAGGTTCACATTAACTGATTACACCAAAATCCCCTGGTGTAAAATCCCTTTTACCTTCATAGTGCAGTATTTTAAAATCCCAGTTAACAGGTTCAAGAAGGCCAAGAAACTTAGATTTGATCTAAGTGAGGTAGATCAGGATCATCACATGCGACACTAAACATTAGTGTATCCTAAGAAGCGCATATATGAGAAGTATGTCTCTCACAACATACATATGATAAGGCCCGTAACATTACCGCTTGTAGGAAGCATGGCGATAAGGGTGTACATACGCCTAAGGCCCAAGTTTGAGAAGGGTGTATACGTCGAGGATGATGTATCCATCCCTAAAGACCCTACCGAGAGAAAGAAGATAGTTTCAAAGAAGAGATAAAGAGAGGAGACCCCAACAAGTAGGGCATCGAGTGTGCGGGTAGTTCAAACCACATGGGCACAAGATTCGGTGCGAGCACAAGCACTTATACTCGGTGGAAGAGGTCACCAATAAAGGATAAATCCCCATGAAGGATAAATCCATAGAAGTGGAGTCTCCTATGAGGAAGAAGCCAAGGGTAGTACGTAGAGTTCAGACTCTCAGAAGACGGAGAGTGAAGAAGGTGATGAGACTAGGAGGAGAGGATGAAGAGCGCGAGAAAGGAAATGACCCCCGGTGTTCAATGTATGTGAATCTAATGAAGAGTGGGATGATTTTTGGAAGGCACTCGGGAGAAAGAAGGAAGTGAAGAGGAAGTGGGGATGAATGTGCATAGGACCCCACACCTCACTGATGAACAGTTGGACAACATAGTGGAGAAGGAAATAACAGTATCATCAAGGATTTAGTAGAGCACAAGGTGGAGCACAGCACAGAAGAATTGGAGAAAGAGTATGGGAGCATGGGTGGAGATCCTAGTTTAGCAGTCAGCTTCCCAATAGGAGCACACAAAGGTGGAAAGGTCCCGATGGTAACACAAGGACCCACAGTGACTTATTTCCACGATCCAAACAAGGTTTTGCATGCACATTTCTAAATCATAGTTCCTACAGACCAACTCTTATGTTGGTCATCATTTGAGAAATATAGTGCATACAAACGCACAAGGAAAAAAATTTCATAGGCTTTTGAGTCACATGTTGATGGACTAGAGTTTGAAGTCGATGCAGGAGCATTGGTAACCACAGTAACCCCAATGAGATAAATCCTATAGTGGATTTAAAGTAGCTAACCAATGAGCAGGTGTGTAATGCGCTAAACAAGGTGTTTATGGAATTCAAAGCAAGGTTACTTAGGAGGAATAACAGGATCAGGTCCTTAGAAAAGAATCGAATGAGAAGAACAAGGAAATCATAGAGAGAGACAAGGAGATAAAAGGGAAGGAGTCTATAATTGCGCAATTAAGGGCTGAGTTGAGAGAAGAAAAGGGGAAGGTGCACGAAGCCTATAAGAAAGTGGAGACTATCTTAAACTCCATTATTTTGAATCCCTCGATTTAGCCCCTCCTGACTAGAAGTATGAATCAACTTTCCACCGCCTCGAAGACTTGGTGCACATGATCATGATGGAGAGGTAAACACTTGTGTTGGAGTCAAGCAAAGGAAGTTTTGGCGTGACAAAGGAACAAGAAGAAGTTGAAAAATGGTGAGACCATAACTCGGTACTCTGAGCTCTTTGTCTCTATAAAACCATAGTGCACATGGCCGAAGTTGTCTATGATAACTGTGGAGACAAGGACATAGTGGCAAGTGTATTGGTTGTTAACCATGAGGTGGACCTAAAGGATTTCTAGGAAAATAACAAGGGTAATAGGGCGAAATGGGACAAGATTGTAGCATAAGTCAAGAATAAGTTCTAGGTGATCGAAAGCTTAAGGGTTTGATTATAAATAAAGTTAAGGAATTATATCCCCAAGTTACACGAAGAATGGACGTGCTAAGCGACCTTAGCGGAAAAGGGAAATTATTGTTGATTTATTGAAGGCTAAAGGTGAAGAGTTATTATTTGATAAAGTTAGCGCATTGATAGGGATTTATTTCAACAAGCGTAGAATGAGGTGGAGGCTTGGAATAAGATTAAATTATCCTTGAATAAATATTTCCCAATCCTTATACAGCAGGTGACAAAATTATTTTGTTCTTTGGCATAAGTCGTGCATGTGGATATTTCTTTCTCCTATTCTTTATTCTTTGTTGAAAAACTAGAGTGTTTACGAGCACAGAGAACACATTTAGTGTGGGGAAATGTTGATCCTAGAAAATTACTAAGTCCTAAAACAAAGGATGAGCATGTACAGAAGGCACTATGGAGAAAAGTGCGTGAGTGAATGCGTGTAAGGAGGGATAGGTTTTCACGCACGAAGCAAGAAAGGGTTTAAGGACTTTTCCACATTTTGGTTAAATAATGGTATCACATGCAAAACACTTGAAGTTATGGGTAAGTGTAATGATGACAATGTTTTTACATGGAGACTTGAAGCTCAAGAAAATAATATTCCAGGGAATCATTATGGTTACGAGATGAAAAGTGGAGGTTGTTATGGCTAGTTGGCATCTGCATGGCTTGGACACTTGAGTATACTAGAATATGATGACTTTTGGCATGTGGGCTTGCTTCTGGAATGATGATTAGGTAATATCCTATCCTATTTAAGGAGGAATTTTGATCTAGGAAAAGAAGAGAATGTGGGTGTATATGGGGTGTGTATATGCATGGTGAAGAATATGTAATGGTTCTATGGGGTAATATAGGGTTTCTGGATCAGATCCATGGGGAGGGTAGGATGTTATTATCTTGATATATTTGGTCTTTTATGACCCTTTTTGATATAATCTAGCTATTGTAAATAGTTTTCAATCAATGAATATGATGGATTGTTATGAGTTTTTGTGTTTATGGGTTCAAACCCTAGTGTTTTTCATTTTACTCATGGTTCATATCTGATCTCTTTGTGATGTTGTAGTGTTTACTTTTGCATTATGATGCATTTGTGTATAATATCTAGTGTCTTTACTTCTATGCTAGAATGAATGCATATATTCCTACATCTGCACATATTTCCTCCATTAATGGCGAACATTCTTACAAGGCTCACATAAAAGAGGGGCTCGATGCCCGCACACGCCTTAGAGTGAGCACCCACTAATGTTGGGTGATAGACCGACATGCTTGGGGTTTAAAGGGAATAGGGAAACGTGACTACATAGCTCATATCGATATTATAGTAATATGCACCATTGTATGATACCTTCTACAATACTCAAGGGCATATACAAATCTCCCTTTCTTATTTTCCAAGAACGGATTTCCTTGCACTATATATGCCTCTATGTACTTTAGTAAGGGAGATACTTCTAATATGTTTGCTAATATTGTTAATATTGTCATTGTTCATCCTATGTTATATCATATTCTCTCCATAATAGTGCATTTTCACGCATAAATCTAAATCAATATCATTCAAATACAATCTCTTTCAGCATTTCACTATAATCATAAATATCAATTCAAACCTTCTACTCATACAATTTATAATGAATTTGTCCCTCTTCATCTTTCTATCATGTTATGAATCCTATATATTTTCTACATATACTATGACACATTTGACGTCTATGCCTCCATTCTTTGGGGTTTATATTTCCCGTGATCAAGGCTAGCATTGGGTTGCTCTTATATTGCCCCTTTCCATGTACATATCTTAAGTTCAAAAATACAAAAACATTCATATATTTGTAAAAATACAAAACCAAGAGCTATATACATAACTTGAGTTGTTTGCACTTTACATTGCATATTTTATTTATCAATATAGTTTGATTGATAGAATATATTTTTCTACTCTTTATGCACATGCGTTCACAAGGTATATTGAGCTTGACGTAGGACACATAGATTGTTACACACTAACAAGGGATACTTTGGTTCTTTATATTACTTATTTTGGGGGAATTCCTCCACACTATACATGTGTTATTATTTCATTATATTTCCTTCCTAATTCCTCATTACACTTGATTACATATATCGTGTGCATGATATCTTTTGAACTAACATGACTAACACATGTGTCTTATGCAATATCTTGTTGCACGTGATTTCTTACTATTTATACTACTTTTATCTATATTTGTTACATGTTTTACTTACTTATATTACTACTTTTCTTATTCATTATATGTGGCCTAAGTCCTTTGTTTATCTTGTAACATTGTGGGTGTCCCATTTTTGTGGCTATATAACTTTTTTTTCAGTGTCATATTTATTATCGTGTGAGTCCTACATGCCATAATTGTCTTGTGACGTCTCGGGTGTCCCATGTTTATAGCTTTATGCCTTGATTTGACTCTTCTCTACATGTTATTTCTTGTGTTTCTATAAACACAAAATCTATGCACTTGGGTACATTTCTAGGTCCTAGAGCATATTAATACTTACATGACTCCTAAGCAAGAAAACTAGTGATTGACAACATCTTTTGGGCCTTTTGTTTTGTTTCTTATACTTGTATTGACCTTACACACCCTACATCCATGTTGGTATTTTACTTATTTATCTTTTATAGCCTCGGACAAAAGTTCCTAGGTGCTTTTGTCCCTTCTAATCGCTCCCGACCTTCTTTGCTTTCTTCTTACCCTTTTGGTTCTCTTTTACTTTTGGGTCATCTTTTACAACTTTAGGTCAGCCTTTTATTTTTCAATTACGAAATTCAAACAAAGGAATCATATATATACATAGTTATAGCTCTCAAATAATGGGGCCAAGCACTAATCATTACATATCATCACCTAAGCTTGCATTCAAGGGCACAAGAGCACTTCAAAGGAATTAATCTAACATACTCACATAAGAGACAAGGGCTGCACAACTTTGTATACACAACATAGAGGGGAAGTTCATTTTATTCCATCACATACATGTTATACATTTTTACATTCTAGATCGAGCTCGCTATCACTATACCACTTGCACAAGGGCAACATAGGGCATCATTACACACACATTCACATAGAACTACGTGGATTCTAAAATGTAGTACAATTCTTAGTACTAAGTTCACTCTTCGGGTGACCGTTGGGGTTAGTCCAACTCCACATTATACATATTTTTTTATTAGATTTGATGTAGTTTGTGGACATGTGCAAGTAGACAATTGTTTTACATGTTATAGGTACAATCGACGATCTAGGAACAAAACCAAAATGATAAAAGGAAATTTACATAGAATCTCCTCCTGCATAGAAAAGGACAAAACCTGAGCACTTGACTGGACACTAATGCCCATATTAGTCACTAGCACTGGCACTCCCATCCTACCATAGGTGTTTTTATCCTACACATTCCTAAGTCTCAGAACTCTCAATGATCCTTGATGACACTACTTACAGTCTGTTTCAATAGTTCTCCTACCCAAATAATCTCCAGATTGTGTGAAATTAGCTAATTCTCTCTCTCTCTCTCATCTTTCTTAGGGTTTCATATTATTGTTTGCTTATTGCTTGTCCATTAATATACATTTATCATTTGTATATCATTAGTTATAATAGTTACTCTGAAATTAGATTTAATTAAATTTATATTAAATCATTTGGTGAACCCCACTCATGATCAAACACTTGGATCTTTATTTTTCCTATTCTATCAAATCTTCTTTCATGGCTCCTCAAGTCTCCTTGTATCAATTACTTCAAATGTACCCACCTTGCAAAGATGTTATCCAAAAATCCCTAGACACTATGTACCTCCCTCACAATATGCCACCTGCACAAGTAAGTGCCATTTTCGATCGTCTCTCCAACGACCCTATCAGTCCTAATACCACAACCAATCAACCCATCTTAGAGTCAATTCAAGCTTTACACCATGTTTTTAAAGATAAATTTCAAGCTATGGAAACCACGATTACATCCCTCAAAGCTGAAATCCAACATCTTAAGGATGTTTCTCATGCCCATGCTAGTTCTTCTAAACCTTGTCATCATCCCATGTCTACTACATGTGATCATAAAAATGAATCCAAATTCTTACCGCTACCAGTGCCTCTCAAGTTTGATCTAAATGTTAAGCAACATGATATTCTTCCTGAGATCCTCAATCACCAATTGATCAACTTGCCACCTACTCATTACTACCCTCCTTATCGGCTTGCCAAATACAAAGGTCACCCATTTTGTAATTATCAAAAATTAATGGACATCATGATAATGATTTCTATGCTTTAAAATGAAGAATTGGGCACCTTGAGCATCATGGGTTTTATTTCATTTTCTACACAACATTATTCTACATGTTCATCTCCAATTGTTAAATCCCATTGGGCTCCCAAATCTGCTCCCTCTATGTCTAATGAGTATCATGCCATAATTTTTAATGTTCCTTTTCTGATAATTCAAGAGCCACCTATCCAACTCAATGTCATACCACCTTTAAAAATACTTACCCCATTACCTCCTCCTATCAATTCCTCTACAATGTTACCAATTACAAATAAAAACCACCTTTAAAAATACTTACCCCATTACCTCCTCCTATCAAGTCATCTACAACATTATCAATCCCAAATAAGAAACCACCATCCAAGGAAGCACAACTAGTTCACTCGACACAAGTTTTGATCCGTCACCTACTTGCATTTCCTTCATTAAGCCCAAAATCTTATACTAGTCATAGTCTTTGCCCCTACCTACCATAGTGACAACCATATGTTTTCTTATAACACATTTCAAACTCCACCATCATGGCATACTCCTCACATCATCACATAGATCCCCATTACTTGCATACTTGGGGTCATTAGTCTCCCCCTCTATCACTCTTGGTTGTCTCTAGTATCTACTTATACTTTCTCTCTCTTACACTTCATGCTTTATAAGCTTCATGATACATATTTACTAGCATATACTCTCACAATACGTTCATTACCGATAACGCAATCTAGTTCCACGATTCATAGTCAACTATTAAGGGTCCACTTTTTAAATGAACATCACATCATCTACTTTCGCTAATTTCATGCTCAGTGCTTCAAAATACATCTTTCGGAGCATCTACTCTAAATTGTATACAAAAAAATCATTTCCCAATGATGCACTCTAGTTCCATGGTTCATATTTGATTATTGAGGTTCCAATTATCAAATGAACCTCCCATCACCTACTCTTTATTATACGTTATGTGCTTCATGAACAATCTTTCTCAGGACTCTCACATATCTGGTATACGCATTTTACCATCATTTCCCAATGACATGCTCTTGTTCTATGGTTGATTCATAATTGTTGAGGGAGCATTTCTAAATGAACCTCATCACACGCACATCCGTTTGAGGGCAACATGGATCTCCTCCTTTTCACATCCTACACATTACAACACACCATCATATTTGCACATCATCTACATATCTTGGTTGCATTTACTCTTGTTAGCTTATTCTACTTACATGTTACACTTTGTTTCCCATGTTGGTTGGATACTTAGTATGTCATTATCTTTTTCTATATACACATGCGCATTCACTTAGTATCTTGAGGTGAATGCAGACCTTTCACATATTCTTACATGATGCATGATTCTCAACACTTTTATTTACCAGTCCCACTTAGGCTCATGAGGGAATCTACCTTTTTACTCTCACACTCCACATATTACAAGTTCTATTGTTACATTATTCATTACTTCTTGATACTACCACTTACATTTTTCTGATTTATACACACTTTAACATACCACTTATCTTTCTAACATGCTAACGGGTACTTTATTTGTATCATTTTCTTTACATGATCCAATACAACCATGGTTATTTGTCACTTCTTTCTTGTTATTGTTTACTATTTTATATGTTTGCGGGTTATGCCTTATGTCTTGATTGATCATTGTATGTTTTTGGTCGCTTCATCCCTGATTGTCTTGTGACATTGTGAGTGATGTCCCATGTATGAAACCCACTTTTCATGGTATATCTTATCTTCATAGGTGTTTTTACAATGGCTTCTATTACATGTTATATTTTATCACCCTAACACTTGTTCTTATCCCATCTTATTTGTATGTGCCTTGGTTTCCACTATGCACATCCCCTACCCCATATAGGCATCCATTATCACATATGCACATCATTATTTGGTCCTATCATTTGGCTCACCTTCTCCTAATTTCATCACCTACCCCCAAATGAGGAAGGACATCATTTGGGTGAGAAAATCACCCTTACAGACAAGACATATTTACATATCGGGGTAGAAAAGTATAGATTTGGCAACAAAACACATTCACACAAATGGCCCAAAATTAGACTTCGGTCACACACACCGACTAGACACTAGCACCCAAATCAAACAAGAATGGTGGGTACTTTTTCCCACCTAGGTTCTTGTGTCCTAAGGGAAAAAATATTCAATTTATCATTTCATCACAGTTTTCTAGCAGTTCACAACATAGTTCTACAAGAGGCAATCACTTGACTCCGCTTTAGAATTATGTTTACATTCACTTGCATATAGTGACATGCCATCTATAGTGGCACTTATTTAAAAAGTTATGGATGGAGAGTAAAACAAACCTATCTCCCCAACACTCTTCTCTTGGCATGAGATCTCCCAAAAACTTGTTCTTAGTGTCAAATCACTCAAAAAACTTATTCTTGGCGTGAGATCACCCAAAATACTCACTCTTGGTGTGAGATCACCCAAAAACCTCACCATTCGGTAATAAATTCAATAGCATCTCCAAGAAAATCAAGACAATTTTCTATCTTTTACTCTCTTATACATCAGTGCACACTTTCCTTTTACACACTTTTAAACTTTTACCTATACATGTTACTTTGATTTTTCATATATGATACTTTTACTACTTTCTTGCTCTTATTTTACATGCCCATCCTTATATGTAAGAAGAATTATCTCACATTAGCAATCAAAAGCTCCAACACATACGCTCCACCCCTAGGGTCTACCTCCCTTTCCTAGTTTCCACACTTCACTTTATGATCACTTCACGCTTCACTTGTCCACTCGACACGCTATCGGCTACACTCTTCTCTACATGATCACAAGGTACGCATATTTCTATCTACTTTATGTTATTGAGTATTCACTCAACAACATAAAGTGGGGGAAAATGTAGACACAAAATCTATGCACTTGGGTACATTTATAAGTCCTAGAGTATACTAATATATACATGATTCCTAAGCTAGAAAACTAGAAATAGAAAACGTCTTTTGGGCCTTTTTCTTTATGTCTTATAATTTTATTAACCTTATACACCCTACATCCCTTTTAGTATTTAACTGTTTTATGGCCTCAGACACTAGTGCACATTTAGGATAGAAGCGCACAGGCGCTTATGTCCCTTCTGAGAGCTCATGGCATTCTTTGCTTTCTTCTTACGTTTTTGGGTATCTTTTACTTTTGGGTCATATTTTACAACTTTGGGTCGGCATTTTAGCTATCAATTATGAAATTCAAACAAGGGAATCATATATATACATAGTTATAGCTCTCAAATAAGGGGAAAATCACTAATCATTACCTATCATCACCTAAGCGTGCATTCAAAGGTGCAAGAGCACTTCAAAGGCATTCATCTAGCACACTCACACAAGGGATAAGGATTGCACAACTTTGCATACACAAAATAGGAGGGGGAAGATAATTTTATTCCATCACATGCATGTTATATATTGTTACATTCTAGATCTAGCCTTTGTTATCACCGTATAACTTGCACAAGGGAATCTAGGGCATCATTACACACACATTCACACAAAACTACATGGAGTATAAAATGTAGTGCAACACTCGGTACTAATTTCACTCTTTAGGTGACCGTCGAGGTCGATCTGAATCCACATTATGCATCTTTTTTATTATATTTGATGTGGTTTGTGGACATGTGTAGGTAGACAATTATTTTACAGGTTATAGGTACAATCGACGATCTATGAGAAAAACTAATGCAACAAAAAGAAACTAACAATGAAGCTCCTCTTGCACAAAAAAATAAAAACTCGAGCACCTAACTGGACACTAGCACCCATATCAATCACTAGCGCCTGAGCACTCCCATCCTCTCGTGGATGCTTCTATCTTGCACATTCCCGAGTCTCAAAACTCTCGGTAAGTGTTGATGACACTTTGTTTACTGATCTGTTTCAACAGCTTCCCCTAACCAGATCCTCTCCAAATTATATGAAATTATCTAAGTCACTGTCTCTCACTCTCTCTTAGGGTTTCATATTAATGATTTCTTATTGCTTGTCCATTATTGTACATTTATCATTTGTATATCCTTAGTTATAGTAATTACTTTAAAATTAGATTTAATTACATTTAGATTAAATCAGTTTCTCACTTTCCTATTATTATTTCTCTATACTCATCTACGCTAATACTATTTCTACTTCTCTTATTTCCATCACTACTAGATTGTTTCTCTTATTTCTATAGTTTTTATCTCTTTGCATGCCATGGTTTCCACTATGTGTAACCCCTTTGGTAGGTATAGGTTCTCACAGTTACCACTTCCAAAGACATTTCACATTCTCCTATAGATTCTTAGATATATATGCACCTCAAAATGGGGGTCATTCATCTTGATATATTCTACACTTATGGGCATAATTACAAGTTTGGGCATATGTTTTTATAGGGAACAAGTCCTTAAAAACATCTCCAAATATCAAAATTTGGCAAAAAAATACACGTGTACAAGACCATACAAAAAGTTCAAGACCTTATGGATGTTCCTGACCCTACCATACAATTTTTCCTTAGGGGAGTTAGACCATATTTTTATATAGTTTCATATTTCCTCTTATAGATACAATTTTTTGGCATAATCTCAAAATTATTTGACAAAATTCAAATCAATTTATAGGGGCATGAATATTCCACTCCTTCTCCACTTCAGTACTCAATTTTGGTTACATATACATGATTTTAGGGGCATTATTCTCCTTCTCTATCATTAGTTCAACATCATACACACTTCTACTCAACAGTACGACACATAGGAAGGGCATGAGGGCACCCATTCTCTTTTATATTTTGTGCTTATATATACAAAAGTTAGGCCTAGATGTTTTTGTAAGGGTGTGTTCGTGGGGTTATGGGAAATATCAAAGAAGCTAATTTATTTATAGGTAGTTTTTCCTCTCCACATTTCAAAAGAGAAGATATCAAGGTTACTACAAACTTTGATACACCATCGTATTCCTTCATAAGGTGTTGTGGTACCTCTCTCTATATTTTATTTAATGTTGGGGTGAATTTACCCAATCTTGTACTTTATCCTTTGGCACAATTGGGGACTAATCACCCCTAATCCTTCTACAAGTTTTAAAAACAAACCCAAAACTCCAACTAAAAGAAAGGAAATGGGAAAATATTCACTCCTCATTTTGAACATGTTTATTCCTTCCATGTTTTACATCTCTTGAATTCACTTTATGCAACTTCAAATTCTATGTTTACATATGAATTATAGTTAAATTCCTACTATGGACATTTACTACACTTTGTGTTACAAGTTTCATCGTGGAGCATGTCAACACAAACATATCTAGACAACCAAAACTCGAGCGAAGATAAAATTGTGTTTACACACTCATGTATCTTTTCCTTTAAGAGTGTAATTTTCATTTCATACTTAAACGGGAATTTAGACACTCAAATTTGGAAATTTACCTTTTAACATTGTTAATTATGATTGTGCTCCTTTGTTAAGACAAACACCCACATCATATCCCCACTCAGTACATCTTGTTATCTCTTTCCTAACTTTCTTATTCCCACACACTAATGTGTCAAAAAAAAATATGTGTGTAAATGCATAAGATCAATACTTAAACTCTACTTTTCATTATGTAACTTCTATATTTCATTCACCACATCCATGTCTAAAACCATACAACTAGGTCAGGACATGACATCTAGTCTTGCTCGACTCCGCACAATCTTGGACCGACACATCTTCCAAATCTACTTTCAATTTAATATATTTATTGGATCTTTTCATCTTCCTAGGTCAACCTTATCATAATAATTTACCTTCAAATCCCTATATAAACAAGTTAAGATCACCTCATTCACTCACCTGACAAGCATATATCGAGAATCACTTGACTTTCTCACCGAAATACATAAAATTTACACGCAAGACTCCATAAATATTCCTAAATTTGATGTGCATCCATTAGTGAAGTCATGACTATAGTTCTAAATCACTCAACCAGGTCAAGAATTATAGCTTCCCTCACTTCCAAACACACCAAGATCCCTACTTCAAAGTCTTAACAAGAGAATAATCCTCTCAAACATGTTCAAAATGGTTCAAGTTGCCAACTAGTTGCATTCATATAAATATTAAATGTTAAATAGATAATTGTGTGTGGTTTGAGGCATCTTGAGTAGTTCAACATAGGTAATGCATGAATTTCACTTTAACTCAAACATTAACCTTATTGTAGGGTCTTCTACCCATTGTTAGGGTTTGAATTCCATTTTGTTTATTTCATATGGTTTTAGCATAATGCTACACTCATGGTCCGACAGAGGCACGTGTTTCCAGACGATTGAAGGGTACAAGAAGCTATAAAGTCTCATTCTAAGAGGATCTAATACCATTTAATAAAGTTAATATTGGGTGTTACAAACTAATCGAGTTGTACTATTTTGAACCAAGGTAGTTTCTAGTCACATTATCAAAAATGAAGCATTTTTCAGGTTAAGTATTCCCATATTCTTTAGTCTATACATCTCGTATCTCTCTTGTATCACTTTATAGATAAGTATATATTATCTCTTGTGTTTTCTAACTTGTAGCATATTATAGTACCAATACGTTATTTTGATAGTGTATGATAAATGTTGGAAGTTAATTAGTCAGAATAGCTCCTAGTTTCAAAACTTACATTCCTTTTTAGTTATCATGTATTCCTATAACATATTTAAAAGATAATAAAATCTTTAAAAGGTGTAAACATATACTAAAACCATTAATATATAAATATCTATTTTTACCAATATCAAAATATATATGTAGGAGGATACATCAATGATCTTTCAATATGGCATAAGTCACATTCAAGAAAAATGCTAACATATGATCAAGTTGCAATCCAACATAAGAGAGGTGGGCTATCGCAATGGCCCAAGAAGGGATGGGTCAAATATTTCATCACAAAGGGAAAGACTCTCTGAAACATAATCCTCTTTTTAGGATTGAGAACAATAATTGATATGTGTTTCTCGTCCTTGAACAACTCCTTTTTAGACGATAAAGAAAGGAGAATCTGGTGAGAAACAACACACATCAATATTTCATGGACATGTTTAGATTCATTATCCAATAATCAAAGGTCCTTAACACTTATTCCCATGAGTGAGAAGGCAACATCATTAAAACCATTCATGTATTTCAATTATCTAGTATGATCTTGTAGCTCAAGTTTTAACATGTATTTGTAATCACATTCAATTAAGTCAACATCATATTTTAGGCAATAGTATGTGTTCTCTACGAGTTTATAGTGTATTTTTCTTACACATTTTTCCATCAACCACATGAGGGTAGGCCAATTAATAGAAATTTTCCAAGTGAATAGATGTTACTAGACACTTGGCATTGAAAACCTTATTTTTCCAAATAAAATGTGCTCTTGAATTGCATGTATATGGATTTTATGATGCATGTCTTCAAACAAGGGTTTATTTGAAAAATATGGTGAAAGTGAAGTATAACCAACACCGACAAACCATTCCTTTAACATACAAGATTATTCTATGAAAAGATCTATAAATATATTTGTCACATTGATAATTTCAATAAAAAAATTCATTCGAGTGGTCCTTCGGCATGCTTTTAAAGCAAGGACAACTAAGGCCAAGTTTGAGCCCGTATCTCGAAAGTTGTCTTCCTTCCTCATCACAATGGGAACCCCAAAGGGTGTCATCAACACTGAAACCTAACATTTCCTTTTCCTTGTCTCGATGTCATTATTCTTTCGGATCATAAACACATATGGCACAAAAGTAACGATGCTCATAATATCCACCATGGAATTGGAAGAAATTGTTTGTACCTCTTTCAATGACTTGAAGTAGAACATTTGCATAAGAATGAATGATGTTTCATGATGGAAATGTGTGATGGTATATTTTGGTCATAAGAAAATATCATACAAAACATTCAAATGATCAAAGTTCTTGTTTTTGTTTTTAATTTATCTAGTAGAAATAATATATATTACACCTATCTCGTATATTGAAAAAGAAATCATCACTAGCTTTATTGAAATATGTCATGTGAATCTATTCATTCCAATTATCTATGAAGTCAAATACAAATAACCTTCCACTTGATCTAGAATTGTGATACTCACGAAGGGGGATTTTGGAGATCACCCCAACTTTTGCTGACCAATGATTTAAATAACGGCTTAGTGCTCTAATTGGGAGTATTGTCTCGAACTAATGCAATCTAGTAATGGGTTGGCCTGAAGCATGCAAAGGAGAGGCCAAGCTACTGGATCTTATACTCACTCCAAAAATCTTAGGTTCTTTAGGCAAGTGGTTGAGAATCTAAGAAGGGAGATTGTAAGTTGACTCTATCCATATCCTACACAATAATAGTCGTACACATGAGACAAGAATTGTAAAGACAAGGGTCACACATCAATGTGTTTGTTACATGAAAAAGAAGGAAATATAAGAAGCATGTTGACTTACTTGATCCCTTTGAGAGGTCTACAAGTATATGAATTTTATTTCACATTAACACCTTTGGCAATCTCTCCAATGAGTTATTTGAGCATTAAACTTCGAATGCAACAATCCATAATGGGATTTCACCCCATTAGACAAGCATACCCCCTGAACTTAAGTTCAATACTAGGAAAATGGAGTGTAGGTTCTAGTGAAATTATTTGCAAACATGACATTATATCGGTATCTCTATTTATCAACATCTCGGTGGCATTTTATATCAAATACATAGTCATCCTACAACCAATAAAGATGAAGAAAATGTAAAACAACATGAGGTTGGTTTTCTTGCTTATAAATGTTTAAAAGTTTTAGATTGGTGGTTGGATTTTTTTGTCACCGAGTATGCCCAATGAAAGTGCACAAAAACCAAAAATAGCTAGAGAAATTCATCTTTTGACATGATGATTTTTACTCGCTTTTTGAGAGGAGCAGATTCCTCGTATGATGTGATTTTTCATATTTTTGGTGCTTTTAACCGAAAGCACAAAAGGGAGAAAATTTTGAGAAAGGAAAAATACGAGAGAGAAAGGAGGAATGAGAGAAATAATGCAGCCACGTAGGTGTTAGGAAAGATAGATGAGCCCGAGACACAAAGTTCGGTAAATATATCTATCAAGGACACACCTATCCTTCTTGGTTCTCCAAGATTTCCCTGCAAGGTTTGATGAATGAGAGACTAGAGAGCTTATCCATCTTGCGAAGGGAATACAATGAGGGTGAAATATGGGAAGCACAAAGTCTTCATCTCCTTGAGAATATGCTAATATGGTACAAATTCCACATACCATGATATCCAAAGACAACGTTTGATCACCTTAGCATCAACCAAACTATAAAGGAGGAGGAGCATTAACAATTCAACCACAAACGAGAATAGCATATTTTGTAATTGAGAATCATTAACACAAAAGAGTAGAGAAAGCATTGTATTCTCAAGTGAAAATTTTGTGTTCACAAAGTTACAGCAGACATGATAGACAAATAGAATAGTTCTCGGCTAGACTAGTGTGTGTGTGTGTGTGTGTGTGTGTGTGTGTGTGTGTGTGTGTGTGTGTGTGTGTGTGTGTGTGTGTGTCCCCTTTATAATTACAATATAGCCTTATATAGGCATTCTGCTCCAAGAAGTAGTTATAAAACTACTTTCTAAACTAACCCAACTCAAATCTACCCAAACCTCAAGTTGACTCAACTTAAGTTATACATTACATTTACAAATGCGATATTTAATTAATTTTGTGAGAAAATTAATTAAATATATTTTAACATTTTATTTGTAGCACATTCATAACAGTTGTAAGCTTCAATGATTTTTTAATAATTGATCCCTTTACACTATCATCTCGTGCCTAATTCACTGGGAGTTTGAATAAAGGCCATAAATAATGTCCTTGATTATACCATATTTCAAAGCATAGTAAAAGAGCATGAAAATTCAGTCTATGTTTCCTTACAACACCGACTCCACTCTGTCAATGTTTGGTACTGTGGCCATTCCTCCATCGAATATTCTGGAAAAAAATTCCTCAACTAGGGGAGAGGACCCTATAACCGAGCGGGTACCAAAACATGTACATCTCTTTTCACCATAGGTTGTTGACAAAAGCACCAATAGTTGTTCACTTTTTGGTTGATTACACTTTTTAAGAGTTAATGAGAATGTGACACATAGGGCGCTCGGTCATTGGTCCCTCTTTCAAATGCTTTATATTGATTTTCTTCATATTAAATCAATTCAAAAACTACTTTTCCCTCCAAATTAACACGCGAAACAAAAATGTCAATATGGCACGATCATACGCTACACGATGATATAATTTTTTTACGCTACCGACATACCTACATATATTTGCGTGCCTCTAAAGTTAGGTGCACGGTTATAGGGTCCTCTCCCTAAATGCTCTTTGTCTAATTCTTACCAAGCCGGCAGAAGTACCAACAGATTTCAATTCAGATTCTCCAGTGAGTTGACATTCGTATCGAGCTTATTCTATTAACAAACATATTGGAAGCTTGTTTGCTAACAGAGTATTTAAATGCTTGAAGCCTTACAGGATTTTCTCTTAATATGGCAAGTGATCCGAAGGAAAATTATGAGGCATAATTCACCAAGCTTACATTTGTGGCAGAAGATGTTATAATACACAGTTACTTGGATGTGCTACCAATAAGTGATTTATTATCCTTCACATGCTCTGCATCTATATTAGACGGCTTATATTAGTCTATATTTTACTGAGAGAGACACGAAGTACTGAGCAATTGCAGTGTAACGACATGTCGATGATGCAAAAAATCTCTCATCCCCTTGCGAATAGAGATATGGAAATTATTTATAGCTTTCTGAACTTCTTTGGAAATCTTCTTATGATAGCCTCATCTGGATCAAAGGTGGATTCGTAACTAGTAGAACTAACACACGTTCCTTATCACGTGTTCGAAAGCCATCCTTGCTAGCCATAAATTCATTCTTTAGCTTACGCACAACTGAATGTTCTGAGTTCTTTCCTCTTATTTCAAGCATGTTGTCCACCTCATCAATAAATATTACACTTGGAGTTATCCCGTTAGCTAAAGTGAATACTGCCTTGATATATTTTTTCACTTCACCAAATAAATTTGATGTAATTGTTGATATATAATGAAATTTTCTCCTTCTTCTGCTGATACGGCCTTTGCGGGCATTGTTTTACCGGTTCCAGGGGACCAAATAGGAGCAATCCTCTGCAAGGTGTAATTGTCACAAACAGCCTCCATTGGCCGAGTAAGGAAATCGGGTCATCCATGGAATGGTGGAACGTTCAAAAGGTTTGTGATGCAGCCGACCCATAGGTAGGGGGAACAGAGGAAATTAATAACTCAAAGGTCTTATATATAATCGGTGTAGTCGGCTAGGCGGGGCTCCAAAGGAACCCAAGAAAAGCTCTCGTATTCCAAGGACCCGAAATGAAATACAACCAGAATGAATTACACACATCGGGTTCGTCCCCATATAGAGAACACAACAAACTTTATAACAACTCCATTAGTTCCAAAAAAAGGTCACCTCAGCCGCATCAGAGAAATAAGGAACTCGAGAAACCTTTCGTAATTTTTGTGAAGGCATGTGGACTTACATCTATCTTTGAGATGTTGATTCACTTTCCCTTCCCGCTAACATACGTGCTCTATCAACCCACCCATTACTACACATCCAACTTAGTCACTCACATGGAAGGGTCGCTAAGAAATGAAACTGCTAAAATAACCGCTTCATTTACCAGAGCCCGCTTCAGACTGATATGGATCATTACCTTCACTTCCACTTTTACATGTTTAGCCTGTCAGAGGTCCATGAAGGATCCCAACAAATCGATTAGAATAGCCTTTGCATTATCAATCCTGGATTTTATTAAGTATGATTCTCTGTCATTGTTTTCAGCATTTTAGGAAACACGTCGGTAACTTGGGGAAATACCCTTTGGCTGTCTCCAATAGAATTAAAAGAGCACTCTAGCAGTCACCACTTTTCTCATAAGCTAATTTAGTAACTGTTGCAATCCCTCTGTCACGGGTAAATTCTGAATGCATCAATGTTTGAATGAGATTCACGTCCATTAGCAGTTATATCTTGATCAATATGAGTTGAGCACCTTCCTCATAACCAACAAATCCTAGAGGCGCATCGATGAGCCTAGAGACAAAAATTTGTTCCATATATTTGAACATATCAATTCGTATCAACAATTTTTCATTATCGAATAGTTTTTTTGCAAGATCTTTTGGCAATGACAAATCGAGGAGGAGTGGGGAATGGGATTCCCGAAAGAATGGTGTCGTTTGACGGAAAGTAGTGTTTTGCAGGTGTAAAGGCAGTGTGGGGCACGCATATTCAAATGGAACACTTCCCCGAGTTCTATCAATCACCAATATGCCTGCACAGAAGGAAAATCAGTGCAATGCGGCGAACAAGGCAATGCGGGGAAACGGGGTAGAAATGGAATCGTTCCACGAGTTCCAAATATTTCCGCGAAGGCCGCAACACAAAGAGACCTAACAAACTGGATAAACGATGTGTACGGAGAACGAAGCCTTTGATAAGAACTGGTTCCGCTGGTAAAGGAAAATCCACAGGACATAGAGACCCAATGCATTTGTAGGCAAATCGGGGAACCGGAGGAACTGTTCCTTTTGTTCCACCAAAGTCCAAAAAATCCGCAATGGCCTAAAAATGACCCAAAATAAATTAAATCTTTGACTTTTCACATCAATGAACTTCACATAGGTAAATGCATCGAAGTAAATGGTCACTTAGCCAAATAAAAATTTAAAAAAATCGGAAAATTGCACCATTTTGAATAGGTGACAACATGGATGCAATAGTTAATTGTTTAGAAACTCAAGCAAATGATTTTCTTTTAAAAATAGATATGTCCAACTATCTTACCAAATACCAAAACAATGAAAGGATGTATAAATTTTTTCATTAAGTAATATTGTGCGAGTTTAAATCTAATAATTTAAGCATTGAGGCTAAGTCAATAATACCTTGCAATAGAGCTATATTCCAAACGAATGCAATTCTTTTATTGTTGTTGTATTCCAACTACTCCTATAAACAATATTTGTAACACAAAAATATCAAAACCTTTTCAATCATAGATGTAACTAAAAACTATGCATTTCAATATATTATATAAGAGAAATGTACATAGATTGTAAAATTCTATAACAAGACACAAGCTCATATTGAAATTAATGCGATTGTTGATCAAAATTTATCATTCTGTTCACATTAGTGAAATATATACTAAAGAAATCCAAACAACTCCAAAATGTAAGGGTTTAAGGTACCTTGGAATATGATGGATGCAAATAGACGGGTGCAAAGTGGATGACCTCACTGCAAATCTGATGAACCTACAAAACAAGGATAACTAGAAAGAAAATGGATTAGATGGTATATGTGGGGGCTTCCCGACGAAGTCGGTTCCTAGAAGTGTTAACTTCCTTACGCGGATGTCAACCCCATTTGATAAAAGATAATGAAATAAACGATAGATGACTGGATAATATGCGAAAGCGATACGAGATAGAATCTTTAAATGACAAAAATGGATGAAAAGTATTGATCTGATCTAAATTAACACAAAGTCAATTGTACTGCCAGGTCGGCCTTGACCAGTGTAGAGGGAAGGTCGACGGTAGTCCGAGCAATTGGATCTGGATAACGAGCCTAAAATACATATATGAATGGATATGAATGCAAATAAGGTGATCACAGAAGCCTGAGAACACTAGAAATAACATGCAGAAGGAGATATGAGACAGAAATGCAAAGAGGATGGTAGAAAACAAGGATTAGGATAGATTGGATGAAAAATAGTATAGTGGAAAATGGGCTAGGTTGGCGGCAACCTGGAGTGCAAACACAACATTTTGGGGTGACAGACAATCAAGATGGAAGATTTGAGAACTTGAAACAAGAATAAAACAAAGCAAGCAAGCATTGAGAGGGATCTGGAAACAAGAAGTATGATGACACAGGAGATGGATTGGTGGCAACCTAGGTGGAGCGACAGTGACCTAGGCAGGCTGAAAACAAAGCAAAAGATGGATAAGATGAATGAGAAACCTGCAAGTATAATGACTGGAAGAACAGGTTGAGGATGGAATTTCGATAGTATCTCGAACCTATAAGATGTTATATTCTAACAAATAATAACAACGATAGCATATGATGGCATGAAGTAACACATAATCAAAGTAAACCTCCCAAAATCTCGGTAAATGATGAAAGAGAAGCTTGATGGACTCCAAGAGGGTTAACACATGATTGCGAGGGTGCTCGGAGTTCGAAGATAAGTTTACATAACATAAGAAAGCTCGGGTTGTGTCTGTTTTGGAAGGGGGTGAAATCAGTCGTATAGAGTCAACGGTGACCCGGGTGGTCGCCACCGATTATGAACAATTGTTCCTTAGAGTGGTGAATGATTTATTTATTCAAGATATAGGGATTTTAGGGATTGGGATAAGTGCTTTAAATCATGTAGGTGGGTAAGGGTTTCCTAGGGAAGTGTCATGAGTAGGTAGGAGATAAAGATGGGTTAGATAAAAGCTAGAAAAAACGTAGGGATGTGGATTTAGGTGGTTAGGGATAAAAGCATCCTAAAAAGAAATATAATTAAAGATAATTAGCTAATGGAGATTAATTAAGGTAATTAATGAAGATTAATTATGAATTAAAAGTGTTAGGCTAATAGATGGGAATTTAAATAAAAGAAATGAATTAAATTAAAATGGGTCTAGATAGGACCATGGTGAAAGTGTTGGGGTGATAATGTCAAGTGGGATCTACCACTACAGTACGCCTCAATATTATTAAATTTTGTCTAATCAAACTATATTGTGAAGGTCTTTCACATTTAAGAGTGAAGCGGCTTGACCGATTCACCCACCCATATTGATTTGGGTGATCCCTCTCGGATTCGCTATCAACAACATTTACATTTGTATAGTCCAGTATTAAATGCTGAGATCATAATGTAAGACAAAGAAAAATGATCAAGATACATAGTTTTACTGAGACATTGAAAAACACCAAGGATTGAAGTGGAAGTGTTGGGTTAAACTTGTGTAAATTCTTAATATAGACAGTTCTTTACCAGTGGAGTTTTTTCCTTCGGGTTTCTCCACTTAAATTTGGTGTTATCTGTCTCTTGTTCTTCTTTTTATTTTCTTTCAGCTCTTTCTCATTAATATTTTTTATTCACTATCTATTTTAAGATATTTTTGTGTCTAATCATTGCATATCATAATCTATAGTCTTCGGCGTTTTAATGGTGGATTTGTAATCTGTTGATTATATTTCCCCTACTAAATCTAACATGGTATCAGAGTGGTGATTGTGCATGTGCAGGATCGATCTAGAAGTTTTTAACTTGAAGAGGTGAAGAATCTTTAATTTTATTTGCAGATCTACGAAATCTTAAAATTTCTGCAATCGTCTTCAAGCTAACCAAGTTTAAATTTCCAATTCCCACCCAAATATTTTTGAAATATAGGTGAAATATTGGCTAAATGGCTATTTAGATCGTGTTTGAGCTTGTGTATGCTTATATATTTGCTTCGCATCATGTTTCATCATTTACGGTTTAACTCATCGCCTCTACGAGCTTATTTTAATTTTTTGTGTCGTTTATAGCCGTTTAGGTCATTCTTTTACTTTGATCTGAAAGATTTATTTAGATCTAGTTTGTTTGGGGTTTTAAGTCCATTATAACAAAGTAAAAATATCTTTTTCGCTAGTTTTTTCTTTACGAATCTTGGGCCAATCATTTTTTGCTATCTGGATTCACATTTTCTATCTTTTGGTTGTTCTTTTCGGTTTTGTGAAGTTTGGAGGACCAATAGAATTGCTCTAAGTAGCTTCATTGTTGTTCTTTTTGTGTTTGCAAAGTCATACCCACTCTTAGAGTGCCAAGTGGCTTCAATATGACACCTTTCTATCCTTCTGAAGCATGATCCAATTTTCTAGTGCCATTTGGCTTTGTCCTATCAGACTTATTTGAATTTTTCCATTTTTGTGAAGTTCTTTTGACAAATGAAGCTTGAGCCAATCATATTACTCCAACTAGTTTCGCATTGTCAGTTTTTACGAGCCCGAGCCAATCAAAAGGCTCCATCTTGCTTCGTGGTGTCAATAATATTGTTTATCTTATTGTCAAATTGTAAAATGTAATCCAATAAGGGTTTTACATGTGTTTTCATGTTGTCAGACTTGACTTAGTTGTCCTCTACCATTTATGAAATCGAGCCAATAGGATTTCTCCAAGTATATTTTATTTCACATTTTTCATATTTGTGAAATATGAGCCAATAGAATTGCTCCATATTTCACATTTGTCGATTTTCATTTGTGACAGTGCTATCCAATAAGAATTAGCCACCTTTTTACATTTTTTTGTGTGTCAGTCTTGCGAAAAGTGATCCATTTAAAAGGCTCCACATGTCCTCAATTTTCTTTAGCCATTTTGGTTACACTATGAAGTGCAAACCAATAGCATTTGGACACATACATCTCTTTTTCGCATTTGTTAGTCTTTGTCAGACTTGTGAAGTGCGAGCCATTTAAAATGCTCCACGTATCTTTTTTTTTTGGTTGTCTTTGTTAGATTTGTGAAGTGCAAACTAATTATTTTTTCACATGTATATTAATATTTTAATTGTGTCAGCCTTCGTAAGTGGCGGGTTGTCGAGTCTTTTTGTCTTAGCCACTTTGATCGGGGATCATTTTCAAAAGTTCCCTAAACATCCCTAAATGGTGTCAGTATAGAAGATCATCTCGAGATATTTCCAACGACTATGAGAACGCGAAAATGCAGACATCGGGAGCTCTAGATATGTTCGGTCAAAGTTCGACAATGAAAAGTCAACTCGGTCAATGGTCAATATTGGACCGAATCGCACTGTGACACGTGGCTTGCCACCACTCGTCGAATTCGCTTGATTTTCCTATCGGGAGACGACAAGTGGATTACATGCTATGGACCGAGTTAATTTATTTCTAGGCCACATTGTATGGGTCGAAATTATAATTACTAGGTAAGGCCACTTTCCAAATGCCACATATATATATATATATGTTTAATACATTAGTATTAAACCACCGCATGCATGCCAAACTTCCACACACATGGAGAAGGTGGTGAAGCGGTTGTTTGCGAGGCATTAAGCCTTGCGTGGATGTTTCCACGTGGAAGGAAGAAGGTGGGAAGCGGTTGTTAGGGGCGATTATAATCCTAACGTGGTCTTTTGACCACTTCAAATATGCGTGGAAGGCTATTTAAAGCCTTAGGCATTATCTCCCATCGCCAAAAATGTGGAAACTTATTCAAATGTGGTTCCTTTATGAAATTTTTATCCTATTTTAAAATGCAATCCGCTCCTCATGGGATTTTAACCCATTTAAAAATACATCCGCCCAATTTGGGATTTAATCCCAATTTCTATGTACGGGTAAGGCTAATATTAGCCTAAGGATGATGTTAAGTGCATTATTTGAGGGCCCTAATTTTGTATAAATAGGGAACCCATTCTATTGTAATGGACACACCCAAGTAATGAGAATGAGAAATTGTTGTGTGAAGACCTAAATTATTTAGGCATTATTATTTTGATTATTATTGACCTATTATTTGTTAGGCAATAATAAATTAAATATTTGTGGCTAGGAGTTATTCAAACTACCTAGTCAGCCCATAGCGCCACACCAATTACTTGCAAATCCTAGATTGTCGACCGGAGTGCTAGCTTCGCATTGTTTGCGTCGGGAAGGCCGATCACAGCCGAAGGAGATTGTACACCAGGAAGGTGGAATTCGGGTGCTATTTTTCACCCTTGTTGTCTGAAGAACTGGAGTACTGATAGGCAAGTAAAATTCCATTAGGTTTTCTTGTGAAAGTACTATTGTAACTTACAAGTTTTGACTAGTGGAACGGTTCGACCACGAACCCGAGAGACGTAAGCAATTGCCGAACTCCATAATCAATCTATGTGCAATTGTCATTATTGTCTTGCATTAATTTTTAATTTGATTACTTAAAAGGAGAAAATCATCGGCAAATAATTAAAGCCTATAAGGGTCCGAGATCAGGTAGTAATAATCTGATTATTTTCGGATCATGTTTGGTATCAGAGTTGGTAAATCTGATTAACAGAGTGATTGCTTCAAGTTGGTGCAGTTAGTTCAATTTGTGTGAACAGGGTACAAGTGCACTATGGGCAAGATGTCTAAACAGGCAAAGCTCGAAGAGATTGAATCTTATAATCACCAGATCCAGGAAGAGAATTCTCTCCTACGATCAATGTATTCCTCCTTGGAAGAGGAGAATGCTTGTTTGAAATCAGAACTACAAACCAAGGATGAGCTCTTGGTAAGGTTGCAGTGTGGTGATCAGAGGAAGGAAATACCTTCAACTTCAGATGCAGAGGCCATGGCAGATGATTGCACTATAAGTTGTTCACCACGAGAATCTTCTTCTTCCTCCCATTCGGTTTCGGATTCAGGTAATAAAGTCTTTGGTTTGTTTGAAAAGCATACTAGAGGCATTGGATCCAAGTTACTAGATAAAATGGGATTTGATGGAAGAGGCCTTGGTAAAAATGGCCAAGGTATTACTAACCCAATACAGGTCGAGGATCATCCTTGTTTTGCAGGTTTGGGTTATCCTAGTGCGGGAATGGAAATTGGAGAATGCTCCAAGAACACTGACGGGAGACAAGCTTCTGAAAGCAAAGTGAATACCCCACTAGTCCTGCAAGAAGATTCTGAGTAGGAAAGTTGTGCTTCGTCATCACAGGCAAGATGTGGTAAGAGAAATCAGCGAAGAGGTAATGAGATTCCACCTCCAGTTTCTTACCATAATCATAAGCACAATAAAACTTCTGATCCACTTTTTCAGCTTAAGAAGTATGGTTATGATTTTTAGAAGATGTGGAATTCTTTTCCATGTACTTTTTGTGGATTGCATAATCATTCAGTGGCCAGATGTTGGAAGAGAAGGACACTGATGAAGAAGTTGATGTCGTTCATCAGAAACACGGTAAATCAGAAAGACCAATCTCGTCATGCGAGTCGAGAAATGGCAAAAAGAGTTCCTCATCCCAGAAGAAGGAGATTAAGAGGAATTTTTGTGCTCATTGCCAGAGGAATGGGCATCGGTGGAAAATTGCTGAAATTGCATCCATCTTGCCATCAGAGTAATGGCAAGCCAAAGATGGAATGGAGGCCTATTGCAAAGGTAGAGGAAGTTTCTACTCCACCACTAGTTGACAAGTCAACCCAGGACCAGGTAATACCTGAAAGTGAAAGTCCTTTAAAATGGGTAAGTCAACAATTTTTCAATTATATATTGCATAATTCAGATTGATGGATCGTATGCAGTATTAAGTTTGGAGATCAGATTCTGTGAGAAAATGCTGAGAGAAAGGTTTACAATACTCAGTGGATTTTCTTACTTAGAAAATTTGATTAATGCTCCTAACATATCTCCTAATCAGCGTGTGAGTACATTACTGACTTGGATACGAGAATTAACTCGTATAAATCTTGGAGATTGATCTGTCATTTGTTCGAGACAGTAGAGTTCACAGATATCATCTCGAACTTCATTCAGTAGAGGCATTGTGACCATGCAGCAGGATGGTAGCTGAATCACCGTTGGCATTGACATCGGGTCGAAACTTCATTCTGTGTAGAGGCATTGCGACTGTGTAGTAGAATGGTACCTGATATTAGTATGTCAACAAGAGGATCTCTCAAAGGATTATCTCGGAACGTCATTCAGTGTCAAGGCATTGCGACCACACATACGAATGGTAGCTGATCAATAGAGACTTAACATCATGCATCGAGGCTCGAAGACTTAAAATAGGCTTAGCATCATGCACAAGAGGCGTTGAGGTCTATAACGAGACTTAACATCATGCATTGGAGGCTCGAAGTCTTGAAGAGGCTTAGCATCATGCATCGATTCGTTGAGATCTGTAAAGGGACAAGGCATTGTCCATCACCGACATCGGATCAATAAAAGCTCTACATAACATGGAGTTCCTTCAAACCAGATTCGATTCTGCGGAATCAACTTGAAGCCAGGAGTTGTGTCATAGAGTCAAAGAATCTTTTTGTCAAATATCAAGAATCTTAGCACCACACAGAAGGAGCGTTGAGGTTTCATTCAGAAACTTAGCACCAAAAAGTGGAGGTGTGGAGGTCTTCTTCGAGATATCGAGTGGCGCGGCGGAAGTGTCATGGGCTCATAACCCACAGATCCCGGGATCGGAGTAGAGTTTTCAAAGTAAGAAGGTTGCGAAGGAGAAGACTCGAGGGTCTACTTGTTATCCAAAATTCACCCCTCAAGGTAAATTTGATAACATGCATCAAATTCTCAAGTCCCAGGAAAATAGATTGAGTCAGGGCAAAAATTTCATGTTTCTAGGGTCCCCTCATATTTTTCTAACTCCCCTGTCCAAGTAGAAGAGAGCAAGTTCTGAGGAAAGGTAAGAAAAATTGCAAAAAACAGGCTCGGGCCAGAAAAAATCATGAAAAATGGCTAAGTCCTAGTCCTCGCAACAGTCGGGACAGTTGGGACAAAAGGGCGCGAACCGGCCGAAAGGCCGCCAGGCGGTCTGTGTAGCATTTGGGACATTTGGAACAAAGGGACGCATGGGACGCGGAAATCTGAACTGGCCGAAAAGTTGAAAAAATTAACTAACTGTTGAAAGCAGTGATGCAGGACATCTGGGCAAAAGTACGCGAACCAGGTGGATCGGCCGAAATAAGTCAAGGCAGCCGGAACATTTGGGCCGAAGGTACGCGAAGTACGTGAACCGGCCGGATCGGCCAAAATGAGAACTTTCGATGGGGGGCCAGCGGGACAAAAGAGGGCGAACGAACGGGCGGGCGAACCGGCGGCGAATCGGGAAAATTTGTCCCAAACGGTCCGAAAGCAAATGGGACATCTGGGCCCATTGTCGCGAAAAAAGGGAACCGGCGGTTTCGGGCCAAAAAAGGAACTTCAGCAATGGGACAAAGGGGACAAAGGGACGCGGGGGCCTCGCGAAAAGCAAAGCGGCCGAAGGAAGAGAAGAAAAAAGTCAACGTTTGACCCGTGGAAACTTCAAGCGGCCATAACTTTTGACTCCGAGCTCGATTTTCACAAAAATTAGACTTTCTGAAACGAGCACGACGTCCTCTACGCCACAAAAACTGGATTTCTTATTTTTAATGAGGGTAGATATATTTAAATAAAAGAAACATATTCGGCTCGATCGATCGATGCTCATTCCCGTCAAATGACAAAAAACTGCCAGGACCCAAAATAGCTGCCCGCACTCAGAAGGCCATAACTTTTGCATTTCTCAACAAAATCACACAAAATTGGTACCGTTGGAATCGTGGTTCCGAGCCCGATGCACAAAAATCAAGAAATTCCAGATTTGATTAGAAATTGATTGATATTTTTAAGAAAACGTGGCCGGGTTCAGAACAGTGTTTTATTTGGTAGTTGGGAGTGCAATTAAGAGGCATGGTCATCATTCTTTCTCTGCTGCAGCACATGGGACAGTATGGGGAGCCTTTTGCAAGTAATGTATAATCATTTCACTCAATTTAATGCCTCTTACAGGTGGTTGAAGGACAGATTTCAGGATTTCCATTTTCCCTTCTCTTCTCCTTCTCATTTTTCTATAAATTGGAGTGTTGGGCTCATTGTAAAGAGAGAGTTTTTGGGTAGCAAAGCTCTGCCAAAATTGCTTTGTGAAGCCAGTGTTTGCAGCCCTTGTAGTGGACTCCTTGCATGGTGATCCAGGCCCTTATCTTGTAATAGATTGAACTGTGCATATCATGAAGCAATAAAATACCAGTTTGTGGATGTATCTTCCCCTCTTGTGTTTTCTTGCATTCTTCTTGCCCCTTTATCTTTCTATAAGAATATTGTGTCTATTATTATGTTCTTGCGAGGATTCATTATCACATTGTGTATGCTTGGAATATTGTTGTGAATGCATTTTGCTAGATTATGGTGAACTGTCATCACCTCTTCTAGTGTGCACTTTGCCTCTGTATTTCACACATTTGGAGACTACTCTCACATCCTCCTTTTCTGGTGTATCACCGCTTTAGTGTAGGCTTTCATTTTATGCATTCTCTTTCCCTGGTCCCTTGGAAATTTAGATTAGAATAGTTAGCTTATCCTGCATTAGAGTAGATTGTGGCAGGTAGTTTAGGAGCAGAACCGACTTTCTCTGGAGGTCTATCTCAAGTAGCAAGTCCCACACTTGGAGATAGTACCCATGTTATCCAATCACCCAAGTGAGTTCAAGTATATCTCACTTGTATAAACATGCTTGTGTTGTGATTCGGTGATAACTTGATTACGCACGCCCCGGTGGGACCTTAGAGGTCTTTACTTTCATTGCAACAAGATTGATGTGCACTTGTTGTAAGTTCCAGCTTTGAAGGAGCTTTAAAATCGCACATCTGGCGACTCCAAAAGAGGCATAATCTGCTGGTTTCTGCAGTCCAAGCCTGGAAAATTTATGAGAAGAATACAGACCAGGTCAAGAACTAGGGAGGAAGGATTGTTTGTTTATCTGCATCTATCTCCAGGCAGAGAAAGAAGGGGAAGAAGAGCTCAAAGATCTGCGTCTCCACCTAATAGAACTTTGTCTACACCTCCACCTGGTAGACCTTTTCTCGCATCAACAAGGGTTCTCAGGCCAATCAGAATGGCGCAACCACTAAATCCCTTTGTCAATTTCACTTTGCGGCGACCCACTTGCCCTCGATGCACGAGAATCCGGTTCAATTGCAGCATTGAAGAACATTCCATTTTCAACGGAGAAAATCATACCACTCACAGGTGATCATGTCAAAGACATTGCTAACGTCTGTGCGATCCATGAGATAAATGAAATGGATGTGGCTATCAAACTGTTGGCATCATCGTTCAAAGGGAAGGCATTGCAATGGTTCAGAAGCCTTGAAGCTGGTTCTATCACAAATTGGAATCAGTTGTGCATAGTTCTCCATGAGTAGTTTGGAGAGAAGGGAGACAACTTGTCTCTTCTAGAACAATTGACAACTATCAAGAGAGCCCCCAACGAGCAGTGGACTGACTTCAATTTCAGATTTCAAAGGTCTTGGGATAGGATTCCGGTGGCAATCAGGCCAACAGCAGAAGGTGCTTTTCTATACTATCTTAAAGCTTTGAATTATGATATTTCTATGTTAATTCAATCTATGGGAGGCACAACCTTACCTGCTGCTTATAGCATTGCCATTAGGGCTGAAAACTATCTTATTCAAGCTGGTAAGCTAGCTCCTAGGCCTCCCATGCCCTTGTATCCAAACTTAGAAAATCCAAGCACTAGTCAAGCACCCACTTTGGCTCCTATTCCCACTCCTAGAAATCAAAGTTCAAATGAGACTTCTACCTCATCCTCTAGTGCTTCAAACGAACTCCAAGAGGTCATGAAACAATTGCAAAATTTGGGAAATGAGCTGGTTACTATCAAAAGACAGCAAGCTCAAAGTGCTAGACCGTATCAGCCTCAAGCTCAGCCTAACAGGCAACCATATCAACCTCAAAGACCACCCAATCCAGCTGCAAATCAGAATCAAGCAAGGCCTCCTACCCGATAGACCATTTCAGCCCTATAACCCCAATGTTGCATCTGCATCCAGAGCTTTGGTGCCAGTCCAAAATAACATGGCCCAAGAATATGATTGGTGTTTCCGTGCAGTCAGCCACATAACCAATCAATGTGCTTTAACGGTGCATTAAATCGAGGCTCGATGGTGCGAAACCATTGGTGGGTCGCGAAGTCCAGACCACGAAGAAGATCAGCGGCAAGGGCACCTCGGCAGGACATCTCCGAATGAAACTACTCTTGTCAATTGGCGGTGAAGATTTACGTGGTATGAATCAAATACCCTCTCAAAGTGTTGCAGGCCAACACAAGGTCAAAGAGAGGAGAAATTTGGGTGAAGAACATCCATTGGCTTGAGTAATCCACAACCTTCTACCACTCCACAAGCCGCGCAAAACAAAATATAGTTCCAAACATGCGAGGGCATCCAAACCAGCTCCTAAACCAACTCGGATGCCATTTGCTTTGCCCCTCCATGTGCAAGGAATGAATGTGCAGGCCAAGGGACAGCAGAGGGATACTTCATCTCCATTCAATATCATTGATCAGATGAAGAAGACAAATGTAAACATATCAATGTGGGAATCACTATCTATCCCAGGACAAAGAGATTTGCTACAAGCTGCCATGAAGGGTGGTCAACTTCAAATCAACGAGTCCAAATGCAGAGAAGTACTCACAAATGCTGCCCAGCCTGAAGGAAATCATGGAGGACAACAAGGTAAAATGTTGAAGCCCCCTCCATTTTATGTTTCATTGATCATAGGAGATAAGTTGGTACATAATTGCATGATTGACTTCGGGAGCAAGTAGTTCAGTAATGCCCAAGCAAATAGCTGATCAGCTAGGACTCCAATATGAAGTCATCTCCAAGGGTGTAGTGCAATTAGATGGGACAGCAGTGACAACGGTTGGAGTAATCAAAGGTTTGAGCCTCACACTGCACGCATGTCCCAACGTAATAGTGTTACAAGATGTGTCAGTCATAGACCTACCACCACTCTTTGCATTGTGCTTGTCAAGAGACTTCACTGCTAAAATTGGAGGCTATCTTTCGGCGGATTGGTCACACATGTTGTTCAGAACAAGGTATGGAACCAAAGCCACAATCAGGTCTGAACCTATTGCAAACTTTCATATTGAGCCTTACACTCCAAGCCAAATCAATACCAACTGTTCAGCGTTTGATCAAGAAGATTATCCAAGCACTGATGAAGCTGACACCAAGGTTGGAAGCATCCCAGATTTGACTCTTGATGAATGGGCAAGCAAGGTGCATGCTTTTGATCCCTATCAAGAAATAGAAGAATCGGTAGGGAGTCTATTGTTTACATGAAGAGAATCAACCTCTTCCCAGCATCACCAAGCCAGATCATAAAGACAAGAATGAAGTATGGCAATTGTTCTTTGATGGGTCAAGGAGTAGACAAGGTGCAGGAGGAGGAGCTATGCTCATTTCACCACAAGGTATAAGGTATTACTCAACCTTCCGTTTCCAGTTTTCCTGTTCAAACAACACAGCTGAGTATGAAGCCTTAATTCATGGATTGCACTGGGCAAAGAAGAAATGCATCAGGAATTTACAAGTATTTGGTGATAGTGAGCTGATCGTAAACCAAGTCAAAGGAAAAAATGCTGCCAAAAATGATCTGTTGAAGAACTACAAAAATCGGGTATGGGATCTTATTGAAGATTTTGAAGCTTTTAGCATCATTTCCATCCCAAGAAAAAAGAATGAAGCCACTGACAGACTGGCAGCAATTGGGGCTGCGTTTGATGTTGTAGAAAGTATCAAAAGTGAAAAACTCAGCCTCATATCAAAGTGGTTGTGAGACCAGGTTGTTCCAGATAACAACACAAGTTGGCAAGTCTTCGAGAATGATCAGTGATTGTTAATTTCCTGCAAGAAGAAGAAGTTGAGTTCTCCATGAGAAATCAAGACAAGGCTGGAGCAGCGGTATGGGTGACCAAGTGGTGCGGCTTAGGACTAACAAATTGCCAAAAGGCCTCATAACCTTGGAGTCGATCTTGACCCGAATGATCGGTTCGGAAGGAGAAAGCGAACATTCAAGTAAAGGGTGAAGATTGAGCCTATCTTAGTAGATGAAGGCAAGACATTGCAAATTGGCAAAGTAAGTACTCCACAAGAAATCTGATTTTGTTCGGCTTTGTCAAGAATTCCCAGATGTCTTTGCTTGGACTTACAAAGATTTAAGAGGTTTGACCCAAAGTTGGCACAACATACTATTGAGTTGGATCCGGAATCCAAGCTGTCGGAGGCAAAAGCAAAGGCGATGAAATCCTCATATCAACCTCTCATGAGAAAAGAGTTAAGCAAGAGCTCATTGAGGCTAGTATCATCTTCCCCATCAAACACTCAAGTTGGGTTGCAAACTTGGTGCGGTAAGAAAAGAGAAAACGGAGAAATAAGATTGTGTGTGGACTTTCGTGATCTAAATAGAGCATCACTCAAAGATCATTATCCGCTTCCATCAATGGAACAAATATTGCAGGTTGTAGCTGGTTCAAAAGGTTTTCATTGCTAGATGGATATTCAGGCTATAATCAGATAATGGTAAAGGAAGAAGATCAATTCAAGACGGCCTTCACTACAAAATGGGGCACATATGCTTACAAGAAGATGCCATTTGGACTGTCAAATGCCGGAGCAACATTTCAGCGAGCTATGGATATGGCATTCAAAGGCTTAATCAACAAGATAGTGTTGGTATACCTAGATGATATCACTGTCTTCTCAAAGAATGCAGCAGACCATCTCTTTCACCTCAGACAAGTGTTTCAGAGGTGTAGAAGGTTCGGAGTGTCATTGAATCCAAAGAAGTGTGTATTCTTGGCACACGAAGGCAAATTGTTGGCCACATTGTCTCTAGGGAAGGGCTAACAATTGATCCTGAAAGGGTTGAAGCCATCCGAACGCTTCCATTGCCACACCACAAGAAATCTCTCCAAAGCTTCTTAGGAAGGATAAACTTTGTCCGCAGATTTGTGCCTAATTTTGCCACTCTTGTGAAGCCTCTAACATGATGTTGAAGAAGAGTCTGGCATTCAAATGGACAGCAGAAGGCAAAGAGAGTTTTGAAAACATCAAGCATGCAATATCACAAGCTCCAACTCTTATCAACCCAGACTTTCTCAAAGGACTTCATGTTGTATGCATTTGGAGGATCAGATACAATCTCAGCTATCTTGACACAGCTGAATAGAGAAGGTTCAGAACAGCCCATAGCATTCTTCAGTCAAACCTTGGAAGATTACGAAATAAAGTATTCTTTCATCGAAAAGCATGTCCTTGCTGTCATCAGGAGCTTGAAGAAGTTCAGACATTTGGTCTCAAACAATAAGATTCAACTGCTGGTGTCTCATGCTGGTGTCAAGGACTTCCTCCTAAACAAGGATTTAAATGAGAAGAGAGCAGGTTGGATCACTCGGGTGATGGAATATGATATTGAAATCAAAGTGACCAAGCTAGTTCGTGGTAAAGGCTTGTGTGAGCAGAAGGCTTGTGTGAGCAGCTCGCTTCCAAACAACCAGACGAGTCAAAAAGTGAAGAGGATGTTGTCTTGCTACTACAGAATGATCAAGAACAACCAGCTGATGATGCACCCATCCCATGTTGGACTCAAGACTTGGTGCATTACCTCCAAACAGGCTTGTGCCCTCCAGAAGTGAGCAAAGCAAAGAGGAGATACTTCAGATTACAAGCCATTCCATATGTGCTTGTTGATGGAGTTTTGTTTAAAAAGGACATCAATGGTGTTCTATTAAGATGCATTGGAACAGGTCAAGTTGAGAAGATCTTACATGAGTTCCATGATGGGGAAGCAGGAGGCCACTTTGCTCCATGAGTGACAGCTCTCAAAATCATGAAAGCTGGTTACTATTGGCCTACTGTGTTCAATGATTGCTACTCATGGGTCAAAAATGCAAGAGATGTGCATTCTTCACGGGGAAAGAAAGGTTAGCAGCGCTGCCCCTTCATCCAATTTCAGTGGATCAGCCATTCATGCAATGGGGATTGGACTTCATTGGGGTTATCAATCCCAATTCAAGTCAGGGCCACAAGTGGATACTTACAGCAACGGACTATTTCACCAAGTGGACCGAAGCAGTGGCACTCAAGGAGGCAAATGAATCTAATATCTTAGATTTCTATGAAGGGATAGTCACGAGGTTTGGTGCCCCTGCCACTATCATATCAGACAATGCATTGGCATTCCTTGGCACAAAGATCACTGAATGGGCTGTCAAGAATTGTGTGTATCTCAGCACTTCATCGAACTATTACCCTCAAGGTAATGGCCAAGCCGAGTCTACAAACAAGAACCTACTAAGAATCATCAGAAGGACTCTGGATGAAAATCAAAGAACTTGGCACTGCAAAGCTCAAATCAGCCTATGGGCTGATAGGATCACACCCAAGAGGTCTACAGGAAGCTCTCCATACAAGCTTGTATACGGGAAAGAAGCAGTTCTACCTATATCACTTGAGTTGCCAGCGTTGGAACTCATGAAGCAGTTGGAACTAGTGAGTTTGAACCTATGGAAATCGGGTATGCGAGGCTGATGGAATTAGAAGAGACAAGAGAGAGCATGCAATACGAGACCATAGAAAAGGATAAAGCATTGGTCAAAAAGAGTTTTGACAAGAAAGCTAAGGCCAGGATATTGCAAACTGGAGATTTGGTACTGAAGTGGGATGTTGATCGTGCAAAACCAAGAAAGCACTCCAAGTTTGATGCCATCTGGAGTGGCCCATACATGATCATTGAATGCAAAGGTAGCAATGCTTTCCGACTGGCTAAGTTGGATGGTGAAGAATTGCAGATTCCGGTCAATGGGATCTATCTCAAACGTTGCTACTAGAAAGATAGATTTTCACCCTTGTAAATATTAATTTAGAATTTCCATTCCTCTAAGTGCTTATGCACATTGTACTATTGTTAGAGTAGTTTTATTTCCCTAAGTGCTTGTGCACATGTCCTATTACTTCTAGTATGTGCATGTTTGCAGTTCATCAAGCTCCTGGAAAAAGAATTTGCAGCCACAGGAAAACCAGCTCAACGAATGTTTCAATGGCTCAAGGACACAGGTTTTCAAATTTCAGATCAGCTGAGAGGTTATCAAACAGACTCCATGCCCAATGGATTGCTACAAGCAGCTGGCCATTCTTCATCTAGGGGCGAATGACCCCTGTGTCAGTCAAAAAATTGTTATCCAAAATTCACCCCTCAAGGTAATTTTGATAACATGCATCAAATTCTCAAGTCCCAGGCAAATAGATTGAGTCAGGGCAAAAAATTTCATGTTTCTAGGGTCCCCTCATATTTTTCTAACTCCCCTGTCCAAGTAGAAGAGAGCAAGTTCTGAGGAAAGGTGAGAAAAATTGCAAAAAAAGCTCGGGCCAGAAAAAATCATGAAAAATGGCTAAGTCCTAGTCCTCGCAACAGTCGGGACAGTTGGGACAAAAGGGCGCGAACCGGCCGAAAGGCCGCCAGGCGGTCTGTGCAGCATTTGGGACATTTGGAACAAAGGGACGCGCGGGGACGCGCGAAAATCAAGCCCGGCCGAAAAAAGTTGAAAAAATTGACTAAGCTGTTGAAAAAGGCGATGCAGGACATCTGGGCAAAAAATTAGTACGCGGAGGATGAAAGTCGGCCGAAATGAGTCAAGGCAGCCGGAATTTGGGCCGAAGGTACGTGAAGTACGTGAACGTACGAACCGGCGGATCGGCGAAATGAGAACTTTCAATAAGCGACGCAAAATTGTGCGGACAAAAGGGCACGAACAGCGGCCGGGGCGAAATGGGAAAATTTGTCCCAAGCGGCCAAAGCAAATGGGACATCGGGCAAAGCGCGAGTCACGCCACGTGTCACGCGAAAAGGGACGAAGCCCATTCGGCAAACGGAAACTTCAACAATGGGACAAATGGGACAAAGGGATGCGTGGGACGTGAAAAGCTGAAGCGGCCGAAGGCGAGAAGAAAAAAGTCAATGTTTGGTCGTGAAACTTCAAACGGCCATAACTTTTGACTCAGAGCTCCGATTTTCACAAAATTGGACTTTATGGAATGAGCACGACGTCCTCTACGCCACAAAAACTGGATTTATTATTTTTGATGAGGGTAGATATATTTAAATAAAGAAATATATTCGGCTCCAGTCGATTAATGCTCATTCCGTCGAATAATGACGAAAAACTGCTGGACCCAAAATAGCTGCCCGCACTCAGAAGGCCATAACTTTTGCATTTCTCAACGAAATCACACAAAATTGGTACCGTTGGAATCGTGGTTCCGAGCCCGATGCAAAAATCAATAAATTCTAGATTTGATTAGAAATTGATTGATTTTTTAAAAACGTGGCCGGGTTCAAACAGTGTTTTATTTGGTAGTGGGAGTGCAATTAAGAGGCATGGTCATCATTCTTTCTCTGCTTTGCAGCACATGGGACAGTATGGGGAGCCTTTTGCAAGTAATATATAATCATTTCACTCAATTTAATGCCTCTTACAGGTGGTTGAAGGACAGATTTCAGGATTTCCATTTTCCCTTCTCTTCTCCTTCTCATTTTTTCTATAAATTGGAGTGTTGGGCTCATTGTAAAGAGAGAGTTTTTGGGTAGCAAAGCTCTGCCAAAATTGCTTTGTGAAGCTAGTGTGTTGCAGGCCCTTGTAGTGGACTCCTTGCATGGTGATCCAGGCCCTTATCTTGTAATAGATTGAACTGTGCATATCATGAAGCAATAAAATACCAGTTTGTGGATGTATCTTCCCCTGCTGTGTTTTCTTGCATTCTTCTTGCCCCTTTGATCTTTCTATAAGAATATTGTGTCTATTATTGTGTTCTTGCAGGGATTCATTATCATTGTGTATGCTTGGAATATTATTGTGAATGCATTTTGCTAGATTATGGTGAACTTTCATCACCTCTTCTAGTGTGCACTTTGCCTCTGTATTTCACACATTTGGAGACTACTCTCACATCCTCCTTTTCTGGTGTATCACCGCTTTAGTGTAAGCTTTCATTTTATGCATTCTCTTTCCCTGGTCCCTTGGAATTCTAGATTAGAATAGCTAGTTTTCAATATTGGACCGAATCGCATTGTGACACGTGGCTTGCCACCACTCGTCGAATTCACTCAATTTGCCTATCGGGAGACGACAAGTGGATTACATGCTATGGACCGAGTTAATTTATTTCTAGGCCACATTGTATGGGTCGAAATAATAATTACTAGGTAAGGCCACTTTCCAAATGCCACATATATATATATATATATATATATATATAATGTTTAATACATTAGTATTAAACCGCCGCATGCATGCCAAACTTCCACACACATGGAGAAGGTGGTGAAGCGGTTGTTTGGGAGGCATTAAGCCTTGCGTGGATGTTTCCACGTGGAAGAAGGAAATTGAAGCGGTTGTTAGGGCGATTATAAGCCTAACGTGGTCTTTTGACCACTTCAAATATGCGTGGAAGGCTATTTAAATCCTTAGGCATTATCTCCCACCGCCAAAAAATGTGGAAACTTATTCAAATGCGGTTCCTTATGGGATTTTTATCCTATTTTAAAATGCAATCCGCTCCACATGGGATTTTAACCCATTTAAAAATACATCCGCCCAATTTGGGATTTAATCCCAATTTCTATGTACGGGTAAGGATAATATTAGCCTAAGGATGATGTTAAGTGCATTATTTGAGGGCCCTAATTTTGTATAAATAGGGAACCCATTCTATTGTAATGGACACACCGGCGCAACAGAGAATGAGAAATTGTTATGTGAAGACCTAAATTATTTAGGCATTATTATATTGATTATTATTGACCTATTATTTTTAGGCAATAATAAATTAAATATTTGTGGCTAGGAGTTATTCAAACTACCTAGTCGGCCCATAGCACCACACCAATTACTTACAAATCCTGGATTGTCAACCGGAGTGCTAGCTTCACATTGTTTGCGTCGGGAAGGCCGATCACAGCTGAAGGAGATTGTAAGCCAAGAAGGTGGAAGTCGGGTGCTATTTTTCACCCTTGTCGTCTAAAGAACTGGAATACTAATAGGCAAGTAAAATTCCATTAGGTTTTCTTGTGAAAGTACTATTGTAACTTACAAGTTTTGACTAGTGGAACGGCTCGACCACGAACCCGGAGACGCGTGGCGGTTGCGAACTCCGTAATCAATGCAGGTGCAATTGTCATTATTGCCTTGCATTAATTTTTAAATTGATTACTTAAAAGGATAAAATCATCGGCAAATAATTAAAGCCTATAAGGTTCCAAGATCGGTAGTAATAATCTTATTATTTTCGTATTAGCCACTTATATTGTGACACTTGTCTTGTACCTCTTTCGGACCCAAACTTTAGTTTTGAAGGCAGAGATAGAATAAAAATTGATAGAATGCCTTGAAATAATATTCAATGAACAGAGCCATATAAAGGCTGCAGGAGGAAGGAGGATAGTTATAACTATCCATCAAATACATAACAAACAACAATGTAAACTAAACTAATGCTAACATTCCCCCTTATTACATTGTTCGTACAAACAGAGACATTTCACGATCTTTGGATGTCCCCCTTAATGAGAACACCGCAAAGAGGGTCTTCACACGAGCATGTGCCTACATGGTCTCGATACACATGGTTTTTCTAAGGTTAACCATAAACCTAGAGGGACAAGAGCACTTTCTGATTGTTCACCTCGGTGGTTTTACAAGATTACCATGAACCAAGAGGATGATACCTCGGTGGTTTTACAGGTTTACCACGAACCAAGAGGATTTTACCTTGGTGGTTTTACAGGTTTACCATGAACCTAGTGTGAGTACCATGTGCCGCTTTCATTGCTTTTCTGTTCCCCACAACACTTTTCAATTTAGGAGGTCCCAAACAAGAAACTATGCAACATCTACAATTTATTGAAAAACAACAAAACAACCAACACAAAACTGAAATAAAAAAACCAAAATTGAGGAATTGGTCCTTAATAATTTATTCGCCACAATATCTATCAAGAAGCCTCGCATCGCCATGCGGCTTGCAAGAGGTCGTTGGATTTCTCCAACCTCCATTTTACTCCATCCTCCTGTGAAGTGGCATTGGAATCTACCCAAGTTGCTTCCTTCTTCACCTCAAATTCACCATCAACCAAGAGGAATAAAATTTATGGAAAGAAATTTTCATTTATAACAACTTTGAATTTATTCTTTGTTCCTGTAGTAATATTAGATATTGTCCAACATGCTTCCTTCTTTATATTCTTCTTTTGATCAACTGCGAGAAGAAGCAATAAACGAGGAAGAGCCTGAACATCAATGATAGCCTGAGTCTGAACATCATCACCCATGGAAGTAAGAAGCTAGACAAACACAGGCAGTGCCCCATGATCAATTACAATCTTAGTGTGCTCAGATGTCCCAGAGACTATATTTGTTAAAGACCAAGCTGCTTCAAACTGGAGCTGAGGCATATCAGTCCTCTTGAGAATCTCAACCAGTCGTGGAACTACACCAGCCTTGATGACAGCATCAATTGGAGGATTGTGTTATGTGGATAACATCTTCCTGAGATGAAGAGCAGCGCCTCTTTAGCGGTAGTGATGTCAAAATCAAGCGTAGAAACAATGGCAGGGAGATTTTGTAACTTTTGTTCCAAAGGAGAAGTGTGATCATAACCATTGTTCATCAGAACATTAACTTCTCTACGCTTTTTCTACAAATTTTCATCACGTTTGTGTCTTCTGATCTGAACAAGAATTTCCTCTCTTTTCCGACGGGCCTCCTCAGCGTCCAATGACCACCTTGTATTGATTATTGCGTGCATCTGCTTTGGAATTTGGGCAGAGAGACATTTTGAGAGGTGAGAGGGAAAGGAACTGTTCCTCCTCCACTTCGACGTTGCAAATGCAGATGATGCAGGCATAGAAAAGTGCCATCATTTCCCTGATTCTAAAATCCATACTGCTCGCTCTGTGTCCGAAGAGCAACACCAACCTCAGCGCGGGAGCATTTCTGGATTCCTCCACCACTCGCTTCGACAACGCATATTATAAACATTTAGTTGAGGGCAAAGGAGTGTTTGGGTCGGACCAGGCTCTGATACCAATGAAGGTAGAGATAGAATAAAAATTGATAGAATGCCTTGTAATAATATTCAATGAACAGAGCCATATAAAGGTTGCGGAAGGAAGGAGGACAGTTATAACTGTCCATCAAATACACAATAAACAACAATGTAAACTAAACTAATGCTAACAAGTTTTAATTTTGGTTTATTTTAGGGACATTAAGTCCTACTCAAAGAAATCTATTAAAAGTTTGGTTTATTATGAAATCTATTTCACGGACATGTCACCCCCACCTTGGTTGTTTTTTAACTTATTTTTATTTGTTAAAGTAGCTCATTGTGACCTTGTGTAGCTCGCCCCTTCGAGTTTCTAAATAACTCATCGAGCTACTCTAACCCAACTCGATCGAGCTCGGTTAGCTCACTTGTAAACTCAACCCCGACTAAGCTCTCAAATTGATCTTAAATTCGATCAAATCAAGCTATTTTTTTACTAAACTCAAGTTGTTTGCATTTGTATAACTATTAAAAAGATTTGTAGCTAGTTTTTGTCTCTATTTGGCTTCCTTGATTTGTTTTTTAGTTGTATTTATCTCCATTTCCGTCTGAGCATTAAAATGGCTAGTTCTGCTAATTTTTCGATGGATAAGTCTTAGCTTTTGAATGGAACAAATTATAGCATTTGGAAAGTGCGTTTAAAATCCTATTTTATGGCTAGAAAGCTCTAGGATCTTGTGACTGGTATAGAAAAATGTCCCATAAGGAGACAAGCTACCCCTAAAAATATCAACTCCTTATCTCATAGATCTCAGGAAGCTTTGCCCATCCTATTATAAAGCATTAGAGGTGAATTTTGGATGCATATAGGCCATATGGACTCGCTTGCAGATGCATGGAAGTAATTAGAAACCATATATGAAGAATAGGTTGTCTAAGATCATTAAACTAGTTTTAGAGTTGTTTACAACACCCATGAAGGGGATGAGAAAATTGTCAATTATTTAGCTAAAATTAAGAACATTAAAGCTCAATTAGATGGTTGTAACTGTGAACTATTTCAAGATAAGTTGTTATATTTCATTATACAAATCAATATACATGAAAATTTCAGAAATTTTATCTCTATTCTTAACTCTAAGTATCAGAATGAGAATGATCTACCTGATTTAGACACTTTGTCTTCTTTGTTAATTCAAGAAGAGTGTGTTATGGAAAATTTTGATTCCAAAGAGAATGCTACTCAGAACTTCTCACTCAAGAATCAAAAAGTAAACCTTCTAGATTCAGAAATCAAAAACCATCTCTTAAACCCCCTTGTAAAGTGTTATCACTAATTTTTACTTCGCAAAATTAATCACTAAAAAAATAGAAAATTTGAGATTTTTCAAAAAGTGTTACTTTGCGTGGTTTATCACTCTCATCATGACCGTCTCATTTTTTTGATCATTCCGGTCTTCGTTTCGTCCATTTCGGTGAGAACTCCTCCCGCTAGGTCTTAAACTGCGTTAAATATTAATTAATTAATTACTCTTTGTTTGATAAAATTAATTTTTAATAACTTTGGAGTATTTAATTAAATAAATATTAATTAAAATTCATTCGACAAGTTTTATTTTAATTACCGGGGGAAAAATAAGCTTCTGTTTCCCATTGTCGAGGATGCCAAATTGGCTTCCCGAGGCCCGGATTTCCCTTTTCCTGGCAAATTTGTTTTAAATCCCCACTTGTGGGATTTCTTCCCCCAATTTCCAAATTAATGAATTGGAAAATGGGCAAAAAATATCCTAATTTCCCACATGGGGAAATAAAATGGGGATTGTCAGCCCGCCTTGCCATTTCCGTTGGCAATTGGCCGTTGATTTCCCATTTCCCCCTGAAATTAATTCCACTACCCAAAAGAAGGGAAGTTGGATTAATCCTCATAAATTCCTCCGTCAAACTCGTTGGAAAGAGTCGTGTGAAGCTTTCCAAATTGCTTCTTATTTCTTCTAAAGGAACATAATAATATTTGTATCACATCCCTCAAACAATATTAGTTTACTGTGAACGCCATTGTGAAGAAGTAGGAGGACCAAGTTTTGTTTTGATGCATCAATGAAAAGCTAATAACAAAGCTTTCCACTTATTCAAAACCACCACGGTCAACGCAAAGTAATACACACATGCGAAAAGGAGGACAGTCCAAACAAAAAGCCACGCAGAGCTAATGCTCTCCACGCATTGGGAAATACAAACAAAGTTAAGGAATAACAAAATTAAAAATTAAAAAAATAGTGTCAAAGCTAATCTCCACGCAGCCAAGGAAGGGAAAGGAGGATCTCACACAAAACAAGAAAAAGAACCAAACACAAGCCACGCATGCATAGAGATACCACGTTCCAAGGAGAAGCTATCTAGGCAATAAACCAGGCAGAGAAAAACATTTTCCACGCGGCCAAAGAAGACAAGGTCATTGTTTCAACGCATTTGCAAAAATTGGTCTACCAAATTCAGTCCACGCATTCACCAAATCCTTGAAAGAAGCATATCTTGGTACAATAGAGAACTTTCCAAGTTACAATAAATTCAAGATCATACTTGGGATCACAAAAATTTCCAACTCGAGGAGGTCTTCATTCAACCAAATCCCCTTCTCGATCAACCTCTGTACCATCTAATCATACACAACAAGCAAGAAAGGAGTGGTTTCCAAAATCCACTTCACCAAATAATGTGCCACGAGGAGAAAAATCTAAAGACCCTAGCCTCAAATGAAGGAAGAGAGCGTGTATTAGGATTTTCTACTTCAAGTAGAGATTCTTCTACTCATATTGTTAATAGTTCTCAGAAGCTCGTGACAAATGATCCTCAGCCATGCTTTGCACAAGTGTCCACTCAGGTGCAGGTAGTCCAAATATCAAACACTTCGGAGCATGCAGTTCATGAAGAAATTTCCCAAAATCTCCCAAATGATCAGGAGGTGGATATTGAGGTTATTTCTCCTCAAATCGAGGTCATGGATAGGATTCTTGCAGGATCTCATGATGTCAAGAACAATGAGAATATTGCTTTGAGCTCTAGGATTTTGTATGTGGAAATAGTGAATGATACTCCTTCCTGGGTTGATTCCGAGGTTAAGAAAAGGAAGAGGGTTGTCAAGGAAATTGACATTGATTTTGATGCCCTTTTCAAACTTTTGAATGATGTCATTCCCAAGAAGCCTAAGGTGCTTTCTCGAATAATGGTGGATAATGACAGAAATAGATTTGTAGATCTTGCCATCCCACAAGTTGATAAGGAGAGTGATGCCATAACACCTGCTAATTATGAAGTTTCCAGACTTGGACTTAGGAGGTCCACATTAGAAAGTGACATGGCAATGGCTCAAGATTCAATTGATATCATGCTAAAGAGACTTGAGAAATATAAGTCTCAGAACTCTCATATCAAGGCCGAAAAGCATCAATTGGTGGAATATGTTCAACATCTGATAAATCTCATACCATCCACTTTCCCAAGACCTAATGTAGTGGCCACCCCTGATGAAGAAACTCTCAATTTGTTAAAAGAAATAAACACATTGGGCCATGTCACTAAAACTTAGCTTTCAGAGATTCTCGTTTTAGGCCAAGGGACGATCAAGATAGCGGTTAAGCTCCATTAAGATGTCAGTGCGTATCTTGATCCAATTATTTCTTTCAAGGAAACTTTTGTTTCTAATATATCAAATTTGGATGAGATATTTCCCAGTCTGTAGGAGATGACGAGTATGGAATCGTCAGTTTTAACCAATGAAGTAATTCTTGAATTTGAACATTGAGGGACATGTTTTCTTTGGTGTCTACATCTCAAATCAAGGAAGATGCTTCTCAAGGATTCTATGATCCATTATGAGAGCATATGCAATGAATCCTTCACTTCACTCGCCTTGATTCAAGAATTCATAGCTGAGATCCCTTACAACCTCGTAAATGAACATAATCAAAGGTGTTCATCGGAATAGGTGGAAGAGCAATTTTCACAATTGTTTAAGGACATGTACACTCCCGCCAATAATTTCTCATTAGTTTCAATGGAGTGGTGCATCAAATTAAAGAACTTATTTGAGAATGCTCAATCAAAAATATTAATTTAAATGATATGCCAAGTAGGATTCTTGAATTATATGTATTTTGTGAGGCTATTCTTCAACCAAATCTACCTCCGAAGAAGAAAATATGTTTGAAACTTTGGGAAGGTTTAAATCCTTTCAACTGGAAAAAGTGGCAGATCCTAATTTTACCGGAGGTTCAAGGAGATAATTTTCTTGGTATCTAACGAAGTGGGAGAGTCCATTTCTCATATGTTTGAGATAGGTGCACCCCATTTCAATGGATAAGGCAATCGGTTATTATTATATATTTTAAAAATCAGATTTTTAAGAAAAGGATGTTGTTATTTACTTTCGGGAAGTTGTGGATAATTTAAGTTACTTCTATTTTTAGTTTTTTTAATAAAGTTGGTTAGAAAAAGTCAAAGGTCACTTAAGTGTCTTATTTAATGATCATGTATGTAAAACCCTAACTACTTTGTAACCAACTTTTGGGTTATAAAAGGAAGTCAGGGGCTCATTTGTAAGGGTGACTTTGAGAGAGGAGAAGAAAATAATTTTGTATGCAAGATTTACTTCAAAGAAAGAAACTTTGTGTTCTTTTGAGAAGACATTTTGGAGTTAATGAAATATGAATTTTTTGTCCCATTCATTGTCTCTTATAGCATTTGATGTTCTTATGTTCATTAGATGTTAGTGTTTGAATCTTGCATGCAAATATTGTCTTTGATCTTATTGTCAACATTATTAATTTATTGTTCTAGTTCACAGTGATCAAGCTCTGATTATTTACTTGCTCGCATGTGTTTCCCTTTTACACATTCTTGTTTAGCTAACTCAAACTCCGTTTTATTTGTGTTAGTTATTCAACTTTCCTCTTCGTGTAATATTAGGCTTTTTTTACCTAACTCTTGCATGTTATTTCAATTCATTCCATTCCACTCCTTTACTTCATTCCATTCCATCTCCATCATGCACTTTTCTTTCCATTGATGTTCCAAAACAGCCCCCACATACAATTTTGAATGTACATATGTAAATACATTTTTAGATTTCAATAAAGGTAGCCTCACCTTCATTGAGGAGGGACTTCGTTCCCACACTGTTGCATGTCATTTTCATGCGTGCAAATCCATATGCTAACATAAAGACAAGAAATCAGGAAACTTAAGAGTAAGTTTTGATGGTAGATGTCACAACTGTGGAAAATTTGGCCATAAGAAAGAGGATTGTAAATCCAAAAAGAAGTCAAATTTCAGAAATAGAAAATGGAATAAATCATATCAAAATCAAGATGAAATTGATGAGAACAATCATAGAGATAATGTAATAACTCTATAAACTATATAAAAAGCATAACTATAACTAAAAACATGCACAAAATGTTTTTTTAAAATTTTCTTCAGTATTCTCTGGTAGTTTAGCATATATGACATGTCTAGAATTTAGGGTGCCTACATGGTCATTTTTTCGAAGAAAAATTCACATAAATCCATGAGTGTGTCCATTGTTTAATGGATCATGTTTTTAGTGAATGCTTGATTATTCTTGAATAATCTGATTATTTGTTTAGATGTGTTATCTATCAAGTCTTATCTCATTATGTAAAGACTTAGAATATGAATATATACATATGTTGTTAAATCATTTTATGTGATTAGTAAAATATTATTATATGCATATCAAATAACACTTGGGGACGCCTTTGTGTTTGTATTGGAGACATCCAATACTGATTGCATCTAATATATATTTTACAAAGTGTAATATGTTGGAAGTCTTTCAACATATTTGTTAGTTGTTAAGCATAGTGATATGTTAGTTGTTATACAACTAGTGTTTAACCTTTATACTTGGTTAAAAGTGAAAATTTGTATGATTTCTATTATGGTATTTACTAATATTGTGTTGGATATGCAGTTGTATTTGTGTTCAAGTTTTTATGTAGGCACTGCATCACTTGGAGTAGAAAAAGAGCCATGTGGCTAAAGAGGTTACTGGTAGTTATACACATAGGAGATAAAGGAATTATTCCTCCTCTATGTGAAGGCCAAATTGCTCTTGATAAAGAATCCAGTTCAACATCATATATTATGTTACAGATACCTTCCTAAGCCATTATGTGTTGGGAACTACTACAAGTTTTGTGCCTTATTGGGCCTATCAGAGTTTCCATTGAGGGGGAGTGTATATGACAATGCCACCTTTTGATGGCTTATTATAAAAGACCCAGTCATATTTTAAGAGTGGATCATGACCACCCGCTTTGTATGTAACAAAGTTATCCTTTAAGGATTGGTTACACATGGTTGTAACATTGTATGTGAACTGTAAGTCTCATGAGAAAATGCATAAGGTAGTTCGTTGTAAACTTCCAATACTTCCTCCATCTTGTAATAAGTAAATGTGTCACTCTATGTGAAGTTACTTGTAAATCCCAATGAATATTTAGTTATGGGTATGCCTTAGTTTATAAAAGGCTCCATAATTTGATGTAATTCTTCATATGTAAAGCACTGGTCTTAAGAATTTATGTATGGGAAGATTTGCGAATTTCCTTGTTTACATGTTATCCTGAATCATTGTTGTTGATTCAAGGAATTTGGCATGTCTAATTTTTCTTCCCACTTAACATTAAGGGGGAGTGTTGGGGTGATAATGTCAAGTGGGATCTACCACTGTAGTACACCCCAATATTATTAATTTTTTTCTAATCAAACTGTATTTTGAAGGTCTTTCACATTTAAGAGTGAAGCGGCCTAACTGATTCACCCACCCACATTGATTTGGGTGATCCCTCTCGAGATTGGCTATCAACAACGTTTACATTTGTACAATCCAGTATTAAAGACTGAGATTAGAATGTAAGACAGAGAAAAATTATCAAGATACATAGCTATGCAAACATTGAAAAATACCAAGGAGTGAAGTGGAAGTTATGGGTTAAGCTTGTGTAAATTCTTAATACAGACAATGTTTTACCAGTGGAGTTTTTTCCTTCAGGTTTCTCCACTTAAATCTTGTGTTATCTGACTCTTGTTCTTAATTTTATTTACTTTCATCTCTTGCTCATTAATCTTTGTTATTTATTATCTATTTTAAGATATTTCTATTTATAATCGACTTTATATCATAATCTATAGTCTTCGGCGTTTTAATGGTGGATTTGTAATATGTTGATTATATTTCCCCCACTAAATCTAACAGAAAGATGCACACATGGGCAAACAAGGGTATCGATACCAAATTTTGGTGTCTAAAAACATAATATGTGTAGACAAGAAAATATGTGATATCTAATTAGTAAAACAACAAGTTTAGAGAGAAGAATATTAATTCCTAGGATAAAAAATTTGAACACATTGACACAAATTATGATAAATTGTGATATATGCGAAGCTTATCAATGATTTTCATCATGATTATCTATCCAAATTAAATAATAAATTTTTATTTATATATTAACTTACAAGTAAAAATGATCATTTTTATTCATACACAATATTACTTGGGTTTTTCTGCATAAAAATACCATCTCTTATTGGAAATGTGATGTATATTTTCCATGAGTTACACTCTTCTAAAATGTACAACCTAGAATGGCTTGTGGTTTTTAGGGCCTCACCCCCATTGGGGTTTTCGAGGCTAGCCCCTAAGAATTTTGGGCCCGTATATGTGTTTTTAACCTTTGTTATTATGAGTGGGTAGATAAATCATGTTTATGGGAAACATTATGGGTTGTATTATTGACCCATGGTTTTAGTACCCATTATTTTGTAATATTATTTTGATGGTTACCTAATGTTTTAGTTACATATATCTCAATATATAGAAAGATAAAGCATAATTGAGTACATTATTGTATGGTAAAATGGTTGAGTTAATACAATAAAGAGATAAGTCATTGCATTGGGTTTTTCCCACAAGGGTTTCCCAAGATATATCTAGTGTACTATGTTATTTTTGTATGTCATTTATTTATTTTTGTTTATCTCAAAGATTATATGAAGTATTTCTTCTCTTGTATTTGTTTATTGGATCAAATTCTCTTCATCGATGTCATTTATGAGGGACATATCGGTATGCAAAATGGGTTTCTATTAATACAAAACCTAGCTCTTTCAAGGTAAGTTTTCATATAGCTATAATGTTATTCATATTATAGTATAGTAACCAATTGACAAGGTGTTCATAGTAGGTGATTGTAGACACAAAAATATGCATATAGTTTTATTACATTATGTCCTAAAGTATTTTATTGTGTGCGTGATTTCTAAGAAAGACAACCAAACATTAACAACACTTGTTTTGCTTTATATTGACATTATTTTATCTTGTCATGCTTTTGTCCTCAGTTTTTCTAGAATTATCCCTTTACTTTAGGACATCACTCAATGTATTACTCAGCTAATCATTTCCTGATTTATCTTTGGATATTTCTAGACATAAGTGCCCTGTGAGGGACAATAATGGTTGACATTGTCATCCCCTATGGACACTTCTATACATTCGCTTGTGTTCTTATATTTTAAAATGGCACACCACTTGTTATCTTTTCTAAACTTGTATTGATTACTTTGGGTCGTCTTTTAGGGTTGTTAATGTTAAAATTTAAGTAAAGGAATCATATATATACATGACATTCTTATACATAAAGGACAAGCAAGTTACTATTAAGGACATATCTAGCAACTAAGTCAACAATCTCTTAGTAAGTGAGTGCATTTGGGTAGAATTATTCATGACATAGGAAGGGGAAAATTCTAAATTACATAACACACATTATCTTGGGGAAAAATAGGTTATAGCCTGTTATCTTAGTTTGATTTACACAAGGGAAACCTAGCTTCAAGGGACACATATTTTATCATGTACACACAAAAACTACATTGATTATAGAATATAATACAACACTCGGTGATAATCACATTGGGGTGACTACTAAGGTCAATCCAACTCAAACATATGCATCTTTTATTTAGTCTAATGTGTGTTTGAGTCTTGTGTAGGTAGTTAGGGTTTGTTTGTAGGAACACATGTACGATATAATAACCTTAAAGTGAAGTGGATGTGACATAAAGTGAAGTGAAGGTAACATTATCAAACACTAAAAGAACTAGATCCACATCTATTACTAGGACACTAGTGCCCAATTCGAACACTAGTGCCAAGAGATGTTGTCCTCTTCTCGAGTGGTATCATCCGTCATAGCTATCAGATCATTATTTTCTAAACGAAGCATACAGAGTTCAAAATGAGTCTATTCCACCATCATTGGAGCCTAGATCTAGTCTAGAAAGCCAAATATCAGCTAAGTCACTCTTATCCTCTTGTTGGTTGCACTTTCTCATCATTGTATGTTGATATATTGCATGTTTTTGATATATCTGATTTACTCCAATCCTCTTATTAAGATTTAATTTTGTTGAATCATTCGTGAACCAAACCTTAGGCATGCATCAAATTCATTTTCCTTCTTCTTATTCTTCTAATTTTATGGTTAGTTCTTCTTGTTTCATTCCCACCCACGTATATGCACAAGTGGCCATTCAATTTGATTATATACATGTTATTACTCAATATCCACCTTGCTTCAAACCCACCTCTAAGGATCCTACTATCAATGTTGTAACTACTTAATGAAGTAAGAAAACTTTGGGACTCCCTACATCCCTCCCCCTCCTATTAATGCACCACCACCTTGACTTATTGATTCATCCAAAGACTATGATATCATTGAACAATTAAAGAATACCCATACTAATATCTCTCTTTGATATTTTGTGTAAGGCCCCGATTGTCATCGCACACTAGAAGCAACATTGAGATATATTCAAATACAAAGTGATGACCCTCATGTAGCTTTTACAAATCTCATGGAATATTTTAAGCAAATAAACAATTCTATTACATTTATTGATGAGGATATTCCACACACATCTTCTGTTGATTCTCCTCCTCTTCTTATTATGGATCGGGTTTAGGGTTTTCAAATTAAATGTGTTCTCATTGATAATGGTTCTGCATTGAATATTTTCATTTATCATTACTAGTGCAATTAGGAACCCTTTCTAGTATAATTAAAAATCTACTCTTGTTTTCTGAGGATATGATACTACTACTCACACATGCATTAGTGTTATCAAATTAGAATTGTAAGTAGGACCTCAAGCTCATTACTCCATTTTATGTTATGGATGACCCATTACAATTTAATCTACTCCTTGGCTGCCCTAGATCCATGTCATACATGTTATTCCCTTTATGGTCCATCATTGTGTTAAATTTATATTTGATGGCTATGAGCATACTATTTCGTTAATCCCGAACCATTCAAATATTGTTGAATGGTTTCATTACTTATATGGTTATTTCACCATCTCAACCAATTCACTCACATTTCCTTAATGCATATGATATTAGGGAGCCTAGAAATCCTACTCACATTTCAACACCCCCCTACTTCCTCTATTCAGACCAACACTACCGATCTCATCTCTCCCACCATATCTCCTTCTACACCACCTTCCACATCTACTCTAAATCCCTTAGAGATTGTTGTGCAACATTTCAATGTTGAGACTAATGATTTTGATGATGATGTTGATACTATTGAACTTACTGATGAAAACTTACATACTTTGGATTTTACTCCTATGGAATTTGATGATTCTCTGTTTCATATTCATTACATTGCTACTAGTCCTGTGAATATCAACTCAAATCTCATACTACACATGCTACTACTATTGTTATGGTTCCTTATCATAATATTGTGCATACCCTTGACTCTATTCCTCCTTCTACAGTTACTCCTACACTTACTGATAATGGTTCTATTTCTACTATTGGTTCTTCTCTTGTACCACTTACTTCTTTTGATAAATTCACTTGCACACTATACATTAATCAAGAGTATTGGCAACATGTGCCTTTTGATCCTACATGTCATGAAAACATATGCACATATGAGGGTCTAACTCACTTAGGACTTACCCCTACTGACATCATACCTTTACCCGAACCACATGATGAATATCAAGGACACATCTTCCTCCTAGCAATGCTTATGGTACATGGGTGTTTTATATGTAGGTTTGGGTTGCACTTGACCCCTTCCTTCTCCACTTACACTAGGGAAATCTTGGCTAGACTACATTGGTGGTATCATTGATATGCATAATATTGTTATTACTTATCTAGTGGCCTCTAAGAGAATTACTATTCACAATGATTTATTTCTTGATTACAATCTCAATCTAATACAATGGAATACACAATAGTGCCTCAATAAACCTTTTACTAATGAAGAATTTTTCATGGGCATGTATGACTTATGCATTACGAGATTCTTTACAAATAGACCCAAATATTTTCCATATCATGCATCCAAGCCAAGCCCGTTGGTTACGAATCAGATTTAAAAGACTCTTTAAATGATATAACTTAGCTTTCTATGACATTTACACTTGGGGGCATCTAATTCCCCTTTTAATCGATGACGCACTCTTATTCTAGGTTCAAACATGATTTTTGAGGGCACACTTGCATACATGAACCTCGTTTTACACACATACACACTGGGGAAACCTTGCTTCCCTTACATCGTTATATGATTTCATATTCTAATGATACAAAAACATTTAGATATTTGCATAAATATTAAAACAATACCTTAGATCTTGATTGGATGTATCTTTGCTTGCTTATACTATTCCATGTTGCATTTTACCTATCATGTTAGCTTGATTCATAATATGTTCTATCCTTTTACATGTACACATGCATGTTCACATGGTACTTTGAGGTGAATGCAAGCTATGTACAAGTTATCACATGATGCATAATGCTTAACATTGTTCTCTACTAGTCCTAATGTGGCTCTTGGGGCATCTACCTTTCCACATTCAGGTGTTATCATTGTAATATCTACTACTTTAATTTCTATTTCATTCAGATATATACATTGTGACATACTATCAATTATTCTAACATACTAACAGTGTGCTTCATGTATAACATTTATCTTACAGGCTTACTTCTAACCATGGTTATATGCTTATATTATTTGCTTGTGTCTTATCTTTTATTATTGTGACTTGTTTGCACTTGTTTGTGGGTTATGTCATATGATTGATTGTTTGCTTGATTGTATGGCCTTGAAGGCCTTGAATATCTTATGACATCTTGAGTGGTGTCCCATGTTTTACACCAACTACTATGATATCATCTTGTTATGTTATTGTGTGTTTGACTTATTTCTATTACATTATGTCATGATTGTTTATCACTAACACTTTTTGTTATCTTTCTTTCCATTGTTTTGCATGTGTCATGGTTGTTACCATGCACATACCCTATTCCCCCTACAGGAATCCTTCTTCATATGTGCACATTAGATTCAGGTCCTCTCATTTGGTTTGCGCTCACATTGATCCATCTCACACACCCCAAATAAGGGGGAAAACCATCAGTCATTGTTTCACCCTCCTAGTAGTTTAAAAATTAGATTAAAAATGGTACATAGCAAAATTTCACATAGCAAAGACTCGGAAAATGGTTTAGAATCAAATATGGGCCAGAAAAAATAGAGGGACAAAATCACATAGAGTAGACAGTAATGGTGGGTGTTATTGTCCCACCTAGGTAGTTTTGTCTTGGGGAAAAAATAAGCATTTTATAGTTGACACAATTTCTCGGTGAAAATTATGCACAAAAACCAGCAACAGACATTCAACTTTAGTTTTCTATCAAGAACAAAGGAACAAAATCAATAACATGTTTCATACTTTGGGAAAGGGAATTAACCACTTTTATTCCTTAGTTCATATTTTCCTACTTGCATGTCAATATCTAATAAGGAGTGGCGCTAGGTAATATGCAAGTACAACAATATGTCTAGAATGAAGTGTCATATGTGACCAATTACTATTAGGTTAGTGACCATCTACAGTGGCACTTATTCATGGGCTTTGGGTAAGCATCATGGATGAAGGGAAAAGTTGATTGATCTCCTAACACTCTTCCTTTAATGGAAGGATGCCTAAATTATAAGAGTATTCACATTGGTTTAGGAATTGATCACTCTCGACATCTCCAAGGAAAAATTATCCAAGGAAATAATACACAGGGACATTCTATCCTTTCTCTCTTGGCATTTAGGTGTACTCTATCCTTGATTCACTTATTTATTTTACACATGCATATAATTTTGATTTCTCTAAGTTAAAGTTTAATTTCATATATTGTGAACATTGACTACACTTTTCTTCTTTTTAATTCTTTCCTTATCCTAAAAAAGGAAACACAACTGGAACAAGGAGCAATCTCAAGCACAAAACACTCAGGAAAAGGTAATATTCAGTTACAAATGTAGGTATCCTTTTCACTACACGCACAAGTCACCCTTAGGGTTATTATCCCCTCTTAGACTCCATGATACACATCCTATAATTTCCATTTGGCACATTATCAACTATAATCTCCTTCAGCTCTCCACAAGGTACGCTCTTCCTATCTACTTTATGCTACCGAATATTCATTCACCAACATAAAGTGGGGGAAAATGTAGACACAAAAATATGCACATAGTTCTATTACATTATGTCCCAAAGTATGTTATTATATGCATGATTCCTAAGAAAGAAAACTAGACATTTACAACACTTGTTTTGCTTTACATTAACATTTTTTTATCTTTCCATGTTTTTCACCCTTTTTTTTCTAGAATTATCCCTTTACTTTTACGCATCAAGCAATGTTTTACTCAACTAAGCATTTCTTGATTTATCTTTAGATTTTTCTAAATATAAGTGCCCAATAGGGGGAAAAATCAACCAACATCATCGTCAAGATGTGGTCACTCCTATTCCTTTGCTTGTGTTCTTATATTTTAAAAATGGTATTGTACACACCCCAAATTACACGGTTCTACATTGATGGAATGGTAAGAATCCCCAATGATGATAAATTTCATCTTCAGAACAAATGATGATGTCTAAGTCCCATTTCCTTGCTTTCTGCATGCCTATGTGACTTATTCTTCTTTACTTCTTAGTTTCCTAGCACTACGTGCTTTCGCAAATATTTTTGTTGCTTTTCCTTGGAATTTTTCCTTTAAGTTACGTAACTTTAGTGGCGCTTATGCAACCATTGGTCCTGCATGCACCAGCGGTTCCATGTGGTTAAATCCGAGGCTTCAAACTCCCAATTTTGTATGCATGTTGCAAGTTTCCCAATGCTTTTCTCACACGTTTCTCAACCATTTCTCCTAATTCTGAGCTTGTTGGATGCGTATGAAATTATTCTTCCTCACTTACTATTATTAGCATGTTGACTACCCCTTCTTATGATGATCTAGCACTTCTTGATTACCAAGTGTGTTGGACCATTTCCCTGCCATTTTTCTATAAAAACCAAGATTTTTCCTGAAACATTGGTTAGATATTTTTGATTTTTCTTGCACTTTTACTCTACTCAAATCCTTCCAAAAAGTACACAAACAACTCAACCTTTTCTTTTTCTCTTCTTCTTTCATTCCTACTAGCCAACTGCGCAACCGGTCTACTCCAGACTCTTCTAGCTATTTTATTTTCTTCCACAACCAACACAGAGTTCCTGGACTCATTAAACTCATATCTAGAGAAGAAGTTGAGGGGATAAATAAAATCACAACTACTTCGGATATTGTCACAATTCTACATTTCCAGGTTGGGGTGTAATTCAATTTCTTTAAAGCTTTCTTTTAATCTAGAGTTTATATTTCTCATCAAATCAATAGTTGTTTTAAGGAAGTAGAATTAGTAAGTATTCATTTCTTGTAAGTAGCTTCTGTTGATATCTCCTGATCAGCTTATCCCTATGTATTTTCCCGAAAAGGATTTAGAGGAAGTTCATGTGTACATTTCTTCATTTAAAAGCACATGTAACTTCCATTTTATTTATTAGTTAGATTTAAACATGCACACAAACAAAGCTTTCATTGAAAGTTTCCTCCTTGCTTATCCCTTTGGATCTACAAGGGAAATAATCCTTAGGAAGCTTCCGTGTTTGTGCATTTTGTTTCTTTTCTTCACAAATTAGTTTATGTGTAATCCACTATTTCACCAGGGAAGTTTCGGGAAAGAAATTGCTTCTGAGAAGCTTCATTTCTTCTCGTGATTCTGAGGTGAGGCATTAGAAGAAATAGTAGATATCCACAATTATAAATTGGAAAGATTTGTGGTTAATTAGATTAAGCTTCACTTTCAGCAACAGAGGAATAGCCACATCCAATTATTCCCTATTTATTTTATTTTAGCATAGAGGTAGATTTAATTTAATTTAGGAGTAATTGTATTTTTATGTAGGTTTCTTTATTTTATTTCCATTAAACCAAAAATCCAAAAACATAGTTTAGAAGTAGTTTAGATTTATTTCCTTTGTCTGCATTCAAAAGCTTCATCAAAAATATCAAAAACAAATAAGTTTAGTTTATTTTGTATTTCTTTGATTAAATAGAAGCAATCTGATTTAATTAATTAAAGGGGAATTAATCAACTTTATTTTATTTAAATTTTCTTTCTTTTTTTATTTGAAGTAGGAATCTAGATTAATTAGAATTGGAATAAAAAAACCCCCTCATTTCCATAGTGGCCTAGGCTACCCGATCTTAGCTTTAGCCCCCTTTGGTTTCTTGTATGATTGTTTGTTTCCATAGCTGTTTGTTTTGTGCCCACATGACCATTCAAGGTCTATGACAACCAAGAAAAATATTTTGTTATCCAACCATATCACTACTAATCATAGATACTCACTTGGAAGACATTGACCAAGGTTTACATTAGTTTATCTTCCATACCACCCAAATCCCACCAAATATCATTCACTAGTTGATTGCTTTGACGATGAGGTAGACACTAGCCAAGGAGTTCTGGGTAAACCATCCTAGTAGAGACTAGATTTGTCCTTATCCCATCACTCTTCATATCTTCATGACCCTCTTTAGAGAGGAATTCATAGATGAAAAGTATAGTTCCCCCATGTTCCACAACCTAGTAGGGTCTTATTCGGTTCCACCAATATTGACCGTGACTTGCGTACGATGATCATCCTTGATCATTGAATTTCCCCTTAGCAAGTGAGACAGATTTTATTACCCTCAACGAACAAATACCTAGTTTTCTAGTTGAGAATGTTAGGTTACCTTGATTTCTTGTTGTCACTTCCACCTATGCCACTCTCAGTCTATTTACCCATCTTATTACCACCCATTCATTTCATTTTATTTTTCCTGGCACAACCTCGGGAGGTCTTGTGCATCTAGGAGTCACGTGTTGATTCTCAGGAATATAAAATTGGTGAACCTAACATGAAGGACTAGTTCCTTTTCATATCCTCCTTTCTATCTTTCATCCATCCTTCTCCTCTCCCATTACCAAATATGTCGGGTTAGGAATACGACATACCCATCTTGGGTCTCAAATCCCATTACTATTAGATGGGAATGCAATAGTCGCCCTCCTTATCAAGGTGGGCTGATAATTACTCACAAAATTTGCTATCTCCTCACACACCTCCTCCTCAAGGTTCCAACACCAACTCAATAGTTAGGATTGAGGAGATAGACCCACCCAATCATAGTGCACAACTAGAGTTCTCTAATTCCAACAACATTACATTCCCAGGAGAACAAGGGTTTTATCCACGGGTCTTATCCAGGACCTCGCAGTTAGCATGCAATCTAATTCCTTCTCTTCTTATCTGTCACCAAATGATGAGCTTCTAGCATGACTCACCCAAAGTGGTGATCATCTTAACGCTATAAACAAATCCTTGGATAGGATGCAAGGATATACTGATGTTCTTCTTTAGAACAATGTTACCACCCCTCCTCCTAAGATATAAAACACACCTAAAGAGGGGTGGTCTACAAAATACCAATTTATAACAGGGTATCATGTACCTTTGTAACCCAACAAGGCCCAACATGCACCTAATCCAACCACACCACCTTCACCTAGTGATGTGATCTCAACATTGGTGGGTAGAATTAAGGAATTAGAAATTTCTCAAGCCTCGCAACCCACACAATTTATGGGATCAAACAATGCTTCCCATCATATGCCAAAGAAAAACTATGTTCCTTCCACAAGTGCCTATCAACAACCACCATCTCAGGCCTACTTGGGTGCTCCTAACCTAGGTGACCTTCTTATAGGTTTAGGCACACTAGGGATGGCCCCTCATCCTTCATACACATATCCAACACAAGGGTCAGCCAAAAGTGCATTCTCAAATTCCACTCCTTCAAGAAATGCAGCGTTCCCTAGTTTCATGCCTACAAGCCCATACCCTAGTGCTGTTCCCCCTACGTGCACATGTATTCCAAATCCCCTCCTATTGATATGTACTCTTTCCCTTGACCTTACGCACATCAACAAGGTGTTCCTTACGCTCTTACTAATGCCTATGCTACGTCGTATCGGCTCTAATCCCACCTTCACTTCCCCATCAAGGATTGTCAATGGTTGAGTCATATGTAGTAGGAACATATTCTGAGTACCTAAAAGAACCTTTCGACTTCACTATATGGGGTTTCATGTTCCCTCGGCCATTCCCGACCTTCCAAAATTTAAGGGAGAGGGAGATCCAAATGCCCACATTAAGGCATATGCCACCACCATTAGAGAGCTACTCCTTGGGATGCAATCATTGCAAAAATATTCCCTAAGACTCTTGAGGGATTTCCCTCAATTGGTACTAAAAATCCCGAATCCTCCATTCATTCCTTCTAATAACTTGTTGTAGACATAAAATCACGCACTTTGGGAAATTATCTAGTCTTGGTTGCATGTTACTATTCATATGATTCCTAAGTAATAAAATTACTAATCAACCCATGTCTTTGGCCACCTTTCTTTGCTTTATGTTGCCACTTTTGGTCTTACACCCTTACTTTCTCAGTCTTCCTCTTTATACTTTGGTATTTATCATCCTAGACACCAACACCTAGCCAAAACACCAGCGTCGGGCACCCTTGTCCCCTCTGGGCGCCCTTGACCCCTTTGTACTTTGTTCACATATTTTGGGTCCTTTCTAGCCATTTGAGCATCTTATATTTTTGCAGCTTATCCTTTTTAGGGTTAATTATGAAATTCAAGCAAGGGAATCATATAAATATAAAGTTATGTGATCATAATAAAGGACCAAACACTAAGCATTAGTTATCACCACCTAAGGTTACATCCATCAAGCATCTAAGAGCTCCATTGCATCCATCTAGCACCATCCAAGGGACACAAGGGTTGGTTATTCTACATACACTTCATAGGAGGGAAGTTCATTCTATTCCATGCATACATCTATTACATTTCTTTACATCTAACTTATTTGCTCTCTATAAAGTACAACACACGTAAGAGCCACCTAGGGCACGATTCCGCGCGCACGCACACACGCACACACACACAAATACATTAGATATGAGATGTAGTGTAGCACTCAGTCGTAAGATCATCATTGTGACAATTGAGGATATTCTGACCCCTCATTCTATATCTTTCTTTTTTAGGATTTGATGTCTACTTTAGGGTTTTACAGGTCATTGTTTCATTACAAGTTTCTAGTGATTCCGGTGATCATTGTGTTACCTTGTAGCAACCAAAGGCAAACAAAATTGAATACCTCGTGACCACTGAAAGGAGGTTTCCTAAGCATTTTGGCATACACAAGCACCCATAAATAGGCCTAGTGCACCCACAGGTGCCCATGTCCCTCTCCAAGCACCCTAGTCCAGGAAGATTGTCAGCTCGCACACTTTTTTGAGGCTTTATGCAACGCTTCTCCCTCTATGTTCATCTTGTTAGCACTTTGGCATAGTACAAGAACAATCGTGAATCAGCTAAGGATTTTTAGCCCCTCTTTACACTTAGGGTTTCATACTTTCTTGCTTAGTTTGTTTGGGTCAATTTCATACTTAATTCTATATTCATTTACCACCACAATAGCAATCATTATAGGCATATAAATTCACATTTTAGCTTAATCAATCGGTGAACCCTAACTCGATCGAACTCTTTTGGCTAGTAGTTCTTTTCCTCCATTAGACATTTACCATCGTGAACATCTCAATCCATACTTATTATGATAATCATCTTGATTATATCAATAAGCTTAAATAATATTTAGCTACTACTTATATTCATCCTCACACCTCACCTAAATATGTATACCATAAGTTTACTTCGCTTTATCTCTTAATGAGGATCAAATAACGTTCACATCAGATGAGTTTCCTTCTCAAGTAATGTTAGAACATGACCCCCTTGTACATCCAGTGTGTATCAACAATTTCAAGGTCAAGCACGCCTTAGTAGATAATGGATCTCGGCCGGACATCTATAACATAGCTTTTCTTCATCACTTAGGTCTTTCTGTAAATTCTTTATCTCCTTCATTAGTTTCTATTTGTGGATTTGACAATATTCCTAAGTGTGTCTTAGGTACCATTGCTCTCCCTGTCACTATTGGTCCATGTACAATCATTATTCCATGTCATGTCATGCCCAATAACCTCAATTATAATATTCTTCTTGGGTGGCCTTAGATCCATGTCATGCATATGGTCCCCTCTACTCTGCATATGTAGCTTAAATTTTGTTATCAGGGAGTTGTGTATGATGTCCCAGTTGATCCATCCCCTTTTGCATATTGCCATTCTATTGAGCAATCTAGTGACACTCCTTGTTCTCTTGCTTCTCCTAAAGAATTTTCTAAATATCATCTAGGATATGAATATTTGTGCCGCTATGGTTTCCCTGATATGAGCTCAGGTCAACCAGAGAATGGAGTCACATCACTTTGGGATCTTCCCACACAATCCCACAAGTTTGGATTGGGATATCATCCTCCACCTCTCCCTCCTTTGGAAGCTTATACTACCTTGCATACTTCTTCACTTCCTCTTATACATCCATAACTCATCAATGATGTTACCTCTTCCACTTGGGATAATTTAGACATTTTTTCTACTGATGATTCTCTGTAAGAACACATGAGAGTTTATGATCAATTCCCTTACTTTCACCATAAGAGGCATTCTCCATCATCCCTCAATGCTACTACTTAATTTAGAGAGTCTAATACACCTACTGATGACATTGATCCTCCTGATACTATTCCTACTAATCCATACATCGAGGATCAGCAAATCTTCAATGAAGAGACCATTTAATATAACCTTGGTACAACTGAAAATCCATGCATAATTTTGTTGGTTTCCTCTCTCACACCTAATGACAAAAAGATATCAAGAAAGTACTACATGATTTCTTAACATTTTCACATGGGACTATAGTGATATGCTAGGTATTGATCCATCTCATTGCAATGCATAATATTGTTCTTAACCCTAGTGCAAAACTGGTCCAACAGAAAATCCACAAAATGCACCCAAAAGTTGCACTCCTAGTCAAAGAAGAAATCCAAAAATTACTTGACGTTGGTTTTATTCACGTTGTTGATTATCCTAAATGGGTATCTAATATTATACCCATTATGAAGCTAGATGGTCGGGTCCATTGTTGCACCAAATGTCATGATTTAAATAACTCTTGTCCTGTCGACACTAAAATTTTCCTCCGTAATTTCTATTTCATTAATGTATGTATTAGGAATATGATGTTGTTAAGTATAATTAGTAGTAGCTTCTGATAGAAGATAACGGTGCCGTCAGTATGGTGCCACCAATAATGTGGAGTATGGTAACAGTCAAAGTACAATAGGAATGTTGTAAAAAGTAAATATTTTTCGTAAGTGGTCCGGTAATGTTAAAATGTCAAAGTTTGGGTAATTAGAGAAGTAGGGTCTACGTGATTAGGAATTAGAAATATTATATTAGTAATAAGGACAAGCGGTGAGGTCATAAATATTTTGTGTATTTTATTTGTAAAAAGTCTAAAAATGTGGAACCCATGTAAAATGATAAGGTTTATCTTATCTTAGAATATAAGCTTACATGTACGATAAGAGTTAAGGTATGGAATATGATTCGTCAGAGTGGATTTCTTATCCTATCTTAGAGATAAGATGGATAAGCTGGAAGTTCTATAAATAGAGAGCTACCCCCTCATTTAGCATAGAAGAAAGTAGTGAGAAATATTGTAGGAAGTGTGCGAAGGACGCCATCTTTAAAGGTGTGTTGAAGAAGCCATTAAGAGGTGTAATTGTAAAGTTTCTCCCATAGTCTTGGTGAAAGGCAAGTGAAGTCAATAACACTTGAAGTACCTCATGGGTGAGATTGTAATAGTTTCATGTTAATATTATAATTTATTTTGATATTTTAGATTTGTCATCATTCCATCTTATCATAGTAGATGGTATTCTTGTGTTCGGTTGTTGTTTTGTTTCAGTTACATCCACCAAACTAAAGGTCATGTGCATTAGTAAATAATCATAGCATGAGGAGTTCCCAGGTGAAGAATTATCATAGTCTTTGGATTGGTGATGACATTTTGGTTCCGTTCTTAGGACCATTCCTTGTTGGTGGATTTTCTGGAGAGATATTCCCACTTAGTCAAAAATAAATTAGAGGGTAACCTTGTTTTTACTGTGCATAGTAGTTACCATGGTAAAGTCATTTTTGCCATGAATAGTAGTTACCATGGTAAAGTCATTTTTGCTGGAATAGTATTTACCGTAGTAAAGTCACTTTTTACCGTGAATAGTATTTACCGCAGTAACTTCACTTTTTACCGTGAATAGTGTTTACCACAGTAAAGTCAGTTTTTACCGCAGTAAGTCAAGTTTTACCATAGTTTACCGTGGTCATTTCTATTTTACTGTAGAAAGGTGTAAAGTCACTTTCTAGTATAGTGATTCCAATTATTTGTACACATAAGTCTTGTTGATTGTACTTGTGAGTTGGTATTTCACGGTGGTTACTTTTGAAAATGGGAAAGATTCCTATTTTTTCAGCTCAATCTAATGAAGATGCTTCTTCTTTCATTCAAGAGTTTAAGCAATCTTGTATTTGTAATGGCCTTATAAGAAGGAACAATGGACTGAATTTTTCCTACCTTTTTGGATGGTTCACACTTAGGTGGTTTGAAACACTAGGTGATAATGTGAAAAATTCATGGGATTTATTAACCGAAAGTTTTCTTGAAGAATTTGCTTGAACAATGAAATATGCGAGATCTCATGATCAAGATCACAAAGCTATCCCAAGGAGAGAAGGAGAAGATAAGGGATTATCATGCTCATGTTCTAGAGCTAAGGTGGAAGCTCGATGCCCAGATCCAGGAAGGAAGGACTAGCGGATGGGTTGATGAATGGCGTGGATAATCTCCTCTATAAGCACTTCATTCTTGGGATGAAGCCAGAGATCATAAAACGAGTGAAGTATGACTGCCCAGCTACCATTGAACAAGCAAAGGAGATTGCAAGAAGGCAAGAAGAAAGCATGGAAGAGGAGCCCAAAGAAATTGTTGCTAAAGTAGAGCCTACACCAACACCTTTGGTCTAGAATCCACAACCACTCCCGGTGAGCACAAATATTTCTCCTAGTACATCTACTAAGTATGAAGATCTGCTCAAAAAGATGGGTCAGTTAACTATTAATCTTCTTCAAGGAAAGGAATTTAGTTCTCAGGGAGGAGATAGAGGTCCAAAAAGAAATATTTCTAAAGTTGTTTGTTATGGTTGTTATAAAAATGGTCATTATAAGTATAATTGTCCAGATAGAGCTTCTACATCTGGTAAAGGAGATAATGATAAAGGAAAAGCACCTGTGAATTCTTTTGATGTAGTAGATAAGAGCAGAAATAATGAAGTAGATGTGTTTGTAACAAAAAGAAAGAAAGAAAAAGATAATCAAGATGGAAATGATCCTAAGAAGATGAAAGAAGAAACTAGTAAGAAACATAGGAGAAGAAAGTTGGGTGTGCAGGATTTTCTGATTTCACAGGGGCAAGGACCATACTCCATCTTGGAAGATCTGTCCAAAATGCCTATAAATATTACATATGGTCAACTCTTAGCTATGTCTTCGAGAAGAGGCGGGAGTTGCGAGGTGGACTCAATGCTCGAAGAAGGAAGGAGGTTGAGGTCCCTGTTTTGGAGGTAGAGCAGATCCCATGCTTCACAAGCCGAGGTATTATGTAATGGTATTTCAATTCATGATGTCTTAGTTGATGGAGGTGCTGTAGTTAATGTAATGACCGAGTCTGTAATGAATATGTTGGGTTTAAAAATTGATCGCCCTTCAACACTTATGTTAAGGTCATTAAATAAAGGAAAAACTAAACCAAAAGGTGTAGTTTCAAATGTGGCAATATCTGTTATGGGTGTGGTATGTGTGGTAGACTTTCAGGTGATGAAAAATGGTACTATTGCGTACCCAATGCTACTGGGAAGACCATGGCTAAGGAGAGTTCATGCAAGAAACTACTGGAATGAAGGTTTCATGACACTTGGACGTGGTAGAGAGAGGGTGAAGATAAATGTGATCCCTCGACATCATAAGGTAGAACCTATGGATTCAAGTGATGAAACTGATGATTGGACATCCTCTGATTACTCTAGTACCAGTGAAGTGGACACTGAAGATGAAGAAAGTGAGGTGGATGTTTCAGATCATGGATATCCTTCCATCCACACCAACTCATGACCCCATAAAATTATCTGAAGAAGAAGTTGATGATCGTCTCCAACAAATAAAGATTGGTGATCTTTGTGATGGAGAGTGAGAAGGAATCCTACCTCTAGCTCTTTCAAGGTACATACACCTATTCACTTTTGATTACAAGGAACTCCGTCAAGTAAGTTGGGTAGAACATTGTATTGAGTGGTAGATGGTGCTTAAGCCCATAAAGCAAATGTCATATAGAATGAATCCTAATTTTTCCAAGACTCAAAAGAAGAAATAGATAAGTTGCTTGATGCAGGATTCATATTTGTTGTAGAGAATTCCGAATGGGTTTCTCCCATTGTGATCTCAATAAAAAAGAATGGGAAGCTATGCATTTGTATTGATTATAGGAAGCTCAATAAGGCAACAAAGAAGGATCATTACCCTCTTCCATTTTCAGATCAGATCTTGGGCGAAGTAGGCTGGCAGAGTGCTATAGTTTTTTGATGGATATAGCAGCTACAACCAAGTTCGTATAGCAAAGAAAGATCAGCTGAATACCACGTTCACCACTCCTTGGTGAACGTTTGCTTATAGAGTTATGCCTTTTGGGTTGTGTAATGCTCCAACGAACATTCTAGCGTTTGATGAATAGGGTGTTCGAACCCTACATTGGGACCTTCATCAGAGTATTTCTGGATGATTTTTACATCTATGGGAGCAAGTTGGACCACCTGCACCAAATGGAGACGGCATTTCAAAGGTTAGATGAAGCACAAGCCTCACTAAACCCTACAAAGTGTGTCTTTGGATGTTCTAAAGGTGTTTTGTTAGGGCATGTTGTATCCAAAGATGGTATTGTGCGATCCCGATAAAGTTTCAAAATCAAAGATTTACCATTCCCTCTTAATAGAAGAAAGTTGAGATCATTTTTAGGCCATGTGGGTTACTATAGAAGGTTCATCAAGAATTTCTCAAAGATTGCACAGCCACTAACCTAGTTCTTGAAGAATGATGTTACTTATGAACCAGGAAATAAGGCGCATGAAGCTTTTGGAAAATTGAAGGAAGCCCTGGTGTCTTCACCTATTTTGAAGAATCCAGATTGGAGCAAGCCATTCATTGTGTACACTGATGCCTCGGATGCAAGCACTAGGAAGTACTTTGAGCCAAAAGGATGAAAATGGGAATGAACATCTAATTTACTTTGGGAGCTTGAAAATGAGCAATCTTTGAGGTAAATTATACGCAGAATCGAAAAGAGGCTCGCTATCATTTTTGCTGTAAAGAAGTTTAGAAATTACTTGCTAGGGAAAAAATTTCTAGTTATGTGAGATCATCGAGCTCTAAAATATATTGTAAATAAGCCTAACCCATCAAGAAGGATAACAAGATGGATAATTTTGCTACAAGAATTTGAATTTGATATTATAGATAGGCCAGAAAGAAGCATGTCAATGAATATGCACTCTCTCAAGCCTATGATGGTTTAGGATCATCTTGTGATGATGATGATTTCCCAATGCAGACCTTGTTATCCCTTGACACAATCTCTAGTGAATACATAGATATTTGGAATTATCTGAATGAATTCAAGTTTCTTGATGGTGCCAATGCAAAGACTAAGAGAAAGATTACTCAAGCCAGTCGTCCATATTCTATTCTGCTTGGAGTATTATTTCGAATAGGACACGATGGACAGTACGAGAGGCGGTTGGACGTGATCAAGGAAGGAACTGCTAGAAGAATTCCACAATGGTACATGTGGAGGGCACTTCTCTAGACAACTTATAGCAAAATGGATCTTGGATGCAGGTTATCACTAGCCCACTCTTTTTAAAGATTGTTATAATTATTGTAAGACATGTGATATTTGTCAAACACATGGTAACCGTAAGACTTCATCAGCTCCATTATGTCCTATTCTTCCCCTTGGTCCCTTTGAAAATTAGGGAATAGACATTGTAGGTCCACTTCCAACTACATCACGCCAAAATAAGTATATTGTAGTTGCCACAGATTATTTAACCAAGTGGGTTGAAGCTAGGCCATTGAAAACAGCTTCCATGGATGAAGTGGCAAGGTTCATGTATGAACGCATTGTCACCAGATTTGGTTGCCCATTAGAAATTGTAACAGATCAAGGAAGCCACTTCATTAATGAGGTGGTAGAAGCCCTAGTCAATAAGTTTTCTATTAAGCACAGGAAGGCAACAACATACAAGCCAAGCACAAATGGACAGGTGGAACGAACAAATTTTGTGTTGTGTCAAATTCTAGCAAAAGATGCGCCTTGCAGTACATAAATGGGATAAAAGTATTCATGCAGCATTGTGGGCATATAGGGCAACATCAAAGTCAGCAACAGATACTCCCCATTTCGATTAGCTATATGGCATTGATCCGATTCTTCCTATTGAGTTTGATATTCCCACTTTGTGAGAGTTATGAAAAATGAAAGGATGGATGAAAGTGATTCAAAAAAAGAAAGGTTGGTACATCTTCATTTGCTGGAGTAAATGAGATAAATAACAAAGGATACAAGCCATAAGAAGAAAATGAAACAGAAGGAATACTTTGATCAAAAGATCCATGGTCTCCATTTCATGTGAATGACTTGGTTCTAGTATATGATTCCAGATACAAAAAAAGAAGACAGAGAAAATTTCTTCCAAAATGGATGGGGCCCTACAAAATAGCAGTTGTGCATGAAAATGGTACGTACCAACTGGAGGAATTGGATGGCACTCCCATTATGAAATGGGTCAACCACAACAAGTTGAAGATTTTCCAAGCACCAGAATAGTCTACTCCGAGGACGGAGTAGAAGCTAGGAAGGGGGAAGATGTCGACACTAAAATTTTCCTCCGTAATTTCTATTTCATTAATGTATGTATTAGGAATAGGATGTTGTTAAGTATAATTAGTAGTAGCGTCGATGAAGATAACGGCACCGTCGATCGGTCTTTGCTGCCAATAATGTGGAGTACGGTAATCAAAAAGTACAATAGGAATGTTGTAAAAGTAAATATTTGTCGTAAGTGGTCCTAGTAATGTTAAAATGTCAAAGTTTGGGTAATTAGAGAAGTAGGGTCTACGTGATTAGGAATTAGAAATATTATATTGGTAATAAGGACAAGGAGTGAGGTCATAAATATTTTGTGTATTTTATTTGTAAAAAGTCTAAAAATGTGGAACCCATGTAAAATGATAAGGTTTATCTTATCTTAACGAGATAAGCTTACATGTACGAGATAAGAGTTAAGGTATGGAATATGATTCATTAGAGTGGATTTCTTATCCTATCTTAGAGATAAGATGGATAAGCTTGGAATTTCTATAAATAGAGAGGCCACCCCCTCATTTAGCATAGAAGGAAGTAGTGAGAAATATTGTAGGAAGTGTGCGAAGGAAGCCATCAGTTTAAAGGTGTGTTGAAGAAGCCATTAAGAGGTGTAATTGTAAAGTTTCTCCCATAGTCTTGGTGAAAGGCAAGTGAAGTCAATAACACTTGAAGTACCTCATGGGTGAGATTCTAACAGTTTCATGTTAATATTATAATTTATTTTGATATTTCAGATTTGTCATCATTCTGTCTTATCATAGTCGATGGTATTCTTGTGTTATGTTGTTGTTTTGTTTCCAGATTACATCCACCAAACTAAAGGCTATGCATTAGTAAATAATCATAGCACGAGGATTTCTGGTGAATAATTATCATAGTGCGGTTTGTGATGATAGTCCCAAGGATAGTTTTTCATTGCCTCATATTGACATCATTGTTAATTCTACAAATCGAATATGATATTCTATCTTTCATGGATGGCTTTGCAGGCTACAATAAAATCAAAATCAACCCAACCGATCAAGAGAAGACCTCTTTCACTACACCATGGGGAACGTTTTGTTACACTGTCATGCCCTTTGGCCTTAAAATGTCGGGCCACCTATCAACGTGTGATGACTCACATATTTCATGATTACATTCACAAGATTATTGAAGATTATGTTGATGATATTTTGGCTAAATCCCAATGTTGTTCCACCCATGCCTAAGATCTACGAATGCTATTTAAATGCTTACACCAATATAACGTATGCTTGAATCCCAAAAATGTGTTTTTGGGGTCACAACTAGAAAACTCCTTGGATATATTATCTCACAATGTGGCATTGAAATAGATCCTAACAAGATTAAGGCCATTGTCAACATGCCTCCACCTAGAAATGTACATGAACTAAAATCACTACGGTGAGAAATTCAAGCTATCTAATGATTTATTGCACAACTTGCTGATAAAACTCAACCATTCACACTCCTAATGAAGAAATATACCAAGTTTTTATGGGACGATAACTGCCAACAAGCATTTGATGACATAAAAGCATATCTTTTAAATCCACCTGTCTTAGTCCCTCCAATGGTTGACCAACCTTTCTTATTATACATTTTCACCACATTTCATGCCTTAGGAGCCTTGCTTGCACAACATGATGGCTCTCAATATGAAAGGGTAATCTATTACATTGGTTGAAAGTTACTCTCTTATGAATGCAACTATAGTTACATTGAAAAGCTATGTCTCCGCCTTATCTTTGTCACGGAAAAATTGTGACATTATCTTCTTAACAATGAGGTACATATTATCACCAAAGTAGATCCATTATGATACCTCTTATCCTATACACATCTATCGGGACGTCTAGCACATTGGGTTATGCTTCTCACCAAATTTGATTTCAAGTTTATACCACATAAAGCAATTAAAGGCCAAGTCATAGCAGATCAATTAGTTGTGGCACCTCTTCTTGATGCATCTCATGTCTCTAATTATTTCCATGATGATTTTATTGCTTATACTATCAATTCTTATACATGGATAGTGTACTTTGATAGGTTTCATTGTCACTCTAACATTGGGGCCGAGATAGTTTTCATCACCCCACATGGTGATCCACTCCCCTTTACATATCGATTAGGGTTTTCTTGTACAAATAACATCATTGAATATGAATCCCTCATCCTTGGCCTTCTCACCACTTGAAAACTCCTTATTTATAACCTATGCATACATGGTGATTCTCACTCATCATAAATCAAGTAAATGATACATATAACATAAAAGAGGAACACTTAATCTCATATAATACACTTGTCAAAGATCTCTTGGATATGTTTAAGTCCTACTCTATCACTATTGTTATCCAAATTTCTCATTCGTAATGGGGTTAAAGCACTAGCTACTAAAGAAACTAGAAACTCAGAAAGATAGAGGGATTATGTTACCTCGGATACTTAATACTTGAATACGGGCCTTTGAATGATGGATCTTTGGTACAAAAAGAACTATAAAGCTAAAATAAATTGGATTAGATAGATAAATGTAGGGGTTTCCCAACCGAGCTGCTTCCAAGAAGCTTTTGACTTCCTTGGCAAATGTCAACCCCATTTTTAGGTGAAAGTATGTAAGAGAAAATCACGTAGAAATGGAATCATCACTAGATCTGGAAATGGAAGAAGTTGATCTAAGACTAATTAGATGACAACAAATAAAAATAAAGGTTACTGGTCTAGGTTGGTGGCAACCCCGGACTCTACGTAGGTCGACGGTGACTTGGGAAGATGAATCTAGAGTTATAGATGAAATATGTAGACCTACAAAGTTCGATACAATCTGGAAGCTAGTAAGGACCGTAGAGTTTGTAAGTGAATACGTAAAGAGGAGCATAGACAGAAAGTAGGAAAAAGGGGTAGATAAGGATGATTTGGGTAAATTATTGGATGAACATGGGGCCCTGGTCAACGATGACCAGGGAGGATCGATGGTGACTATAACATGATTGGGATAAGGCCGAGAAGACATAGTTGGGTATGGTAACTTGCAATCTCTAGGACTAGAACTAAAGGTTACATAGTGATGGATGGATGTTGCTCTAGACTTGGAAAAGGTTAATCTATAAGAAAACAAAGATAACTTGATAGATAAGTTGATAAAGCACTATAAAATCGAGAGAAATCTCACGAAGAGGGCGCGTGAGTGATGAAAAACATGTTTAATGATAGATGGGATGTATGTGACTATTGCAAGAAGCTCTGGAAGTCACAAAGAAGCTCTTATTACTTGATTGTCCGTGATTTCCCGTGGAATGGGAATAAATCAACATAATTATAGGGTTGATGGTGACCAGGTTGGGTTGTTGTCGATTACGGGAAAGTTTCCCTTACAAGCTTGTTTTTGATTTAAGGTGGGATTTAATGATTTTAAAGGGTTAGTCAAATGCTTTAAATCATATTGGCAGGATTAGATGACTTGGGGATGAATCCAAGGTAGTTAGGGCATAAAATATATGGGATGAAAGCTTAGAAAAACAAAGGGATCAGCTTAGGATCAAAGCATCCTAAATAACAGAGTTGGTTGGGGCAAGATAAAGACTATTAATTAATTAATAAGAACGTGGATAGGATAATTGGGCATGTAAAATATTAAATGATTAATTAATTAATGTAGCTTAATTAATTAACAAGGATTGGAATGGGAACTTGATTGGATGAGGAGGATTATTGAATTAAAATATGCACACGTAGGTGAATGAGGGCGTAGATACTAATTTTAGGTGTCTACATTTTGCCCCTTTACTTGAGTGGTTTGCGGTAGCAAGCCATGAGATAAAAACAAAAAGGGTTGGATGAGGATAAAGGATTTATGATAAGTTTCCCCTCAAATGGGGAATTGATGACACCAAGGGAAATCGATGGCGCATTTGAAAAAGGTAGATGATGAAGGGCGGGTGGGTGAAGAAAGATGGGTAATGAAAACATAACTAAGGCAAGATGCCCCAGGAAAAAAGGATCACAATAAGGATTGAAAACTATGGTGGTGTCTCTAATATAACATCATTAGGGGAAAATTGTGGTCTCAACGGAGACAAAAAACAACGTTTTATGGACCAGTGAGTGGGTGAAGATCATTGCAGTATCGATGCAATTCAGGGTTACCAATGGGTCATGGGTAAGTCATTAAAATATGTGCAATTATATGTGAAAAGTATGTGAAATCCTTCGTACACGAGGAAATGAGTGAATAGGTATGCGTTCACTAGAAATGAAGATGAAAAGGCATGGTGCCCTATGGGAGACTAAAAAAATTCCAAAAAGGTAATGGATGAAAGATTGGATAATGAGATAATATGCCTCAAGCAAGGAAATTATGGCCATGAAGGTGAAAGGGAAAATTAAAATATGCCCCAAGTGGGGAAAAGGTATGGCCGTATAGGAAAAGAAAGAAGGGTAAAAGCATGTCCTAATATGGGAAGAGTATGGCCACAAAGGTGGACTTCCATGAAAAATAATGGTGCATATATGAAAGGTAAAAATATGGCCACAAGAGTGAACTTGATATAATGAATGTAATGCCCAAAGGGAAAGATGAATGTGGCCTCAAAGGATGACTTTGTGCACATATTAGATAGGATTATGAAAAGGAAATGCCAAAAAGAGGGGGATAATAGCCCTGAAAATATGGAAAAAGATATGATTAACATGCCCGAAGGAATAAAGGAGATGACCAAAAAGGTGGATTTTAAAAAGATAGTATGCCCGAGAGAGGGATAGGTAAACAGCCACAAAGGTGGACTTTAAAAGAATGTAAATGCCTGGAGGAAAGGTAGATAAATGTGGCCACAAAGATGGAATTTACGATTGGATTAGAATTCCCATAAGAGAAGTAATTATGATAACAACAGTGGACTTTGTGAAGAAAACCCAAAGGGAAGAGTGCAAGAATGATGGGAAAAGCCCAAAATTAGAATTATAAATGTCGGTTGACGGTGACTAAGGCCAATCAATAGTGACCCAAGGGGTTCGATAGTGATCTAGTGTTGGTGGGCTATATAATCCCAAGGGTTAGCCGATGATGCTCATTTGAACGCGTGAACTTGATGAGAGAGAGCAAAGAAATAAAAGAGAAAGCGAGGAAATGCCGAGGGTACGGACGATGGTGAGTAACAAAACCTGCTTTGGTTTTTAATTAAATTTAATGTTTTATTCATTTTTGTAAAAAAATTGATGATGTCAAAGGTGGTTGGTGGTGACCCAGGTAGTTCGACGTTGATTGAGCCCTATGGCTCATTGATTTGACCAAAAATGCATCGACCTGACTTAGGTCGGCGTCAACTGGGGTAGGATTTGACAAATTAAGTGTGAGATTTTATTTGGATTGAAATTTAATGTGTTTTGAATGAATATTTGTTATCATGGACCTGATGTGTGTATGTTTATTTGTGGCTACAAAGCCGAGATACCTTATATCTTAGAGACCGAGTTCCTACTTTTTACAATCAAATCAGAGGAGATGTTATGGATGCTGATTGGGATCACTTTGCCATAGTAGTGCTGGTTGGATTTAGATTTTATCAGATGATCCCACGGGATGTGGGGCTTATGATTTCCTTAGTAGAGAGATGGGACCGACAGACTTACACATTTTGGTTCAGGATAGAGGAGATGACTATCACCCTAGAGGATGTGTATCATATTTTTAGGCTACTGATACATGGGGAGTAGATAGTCCCCATCATGAGCGATGATCGATTGGCGGTTTTGATTTGGCTCTTTGGAGCCGATGTGCCCTAGATCACATTTTCTTCAGGGGGTTTTTCTTATGAGTAGAGATATGAGGTTGGTGTGGCACGAACCAATTAATTTATATTATGTTGATGGCGGTGTCTTGCTACAATTTTCCAGACTCAAGAGAAGCTTAGTTTCCATAGGTGTTAGCGATGTAGTGGCCAATATTATCGACCACCATACATTCTTTTCATTCGGGGCCTCCTTATCGCTCAAGTTTATCACGAGCTATCTGAATATAGGGCTAGTAGGAGATCGGGGTTGGATGTCATATTTTTCTACACTCACGGGCTTATGAGAATATTGTTGTCATTAGGCCATCAAGGATTCCATGGATCACAAGGGACCATATTGAGCTAGAGGTTGGATTCTTAAGGTAGAGGGCTCGACCAGGCCTTTGGATATAGGTTGGAGAGAGGAGTATATTAATATATTGATAGATTAGTAGATTTTGATGTTGATCGAGGTTAGGTGGTGGCCGTATGGGATTTCCCCTCTTAGCCTGGTGTGGATGCAGAGTTGTAGGGTATGAGATAGACACAGTGGGTTGAGGGACGGAGGCCATAGATGATCGAGGTTATACCATTTGGCAGAGTGAGACAAAATTTTGGGTTCGTTCGATCGATGTGCGCATGATCCCATTTTATACAAGAGAGAGGATTTGGACAGGGAGTTGTCAAGCCCTACCATGGTGGATCCACCGGGAGGAGGAGGTTGTGTCGTGGGATGATGATGATGATGTGGTATTCCAAGTCGGTACTTCAATTGGCATATAGCATCATGGGCAGCTCGGGGAGCTAAGGATGGAGGAGAGGAGGAGATTGAGGGTATGGAGGAGGTGTTGGGGTGGCTCTTGGAGGAGGTGGAGATGAGGGATCCGGTGAGACTATGAAGGTGGCATGCTTGCATTCCAAGATGGATCGATGATGGTAGAGTGAGACACACTCTTCAGCAGTAGGATGTGGTCATGTAATAGTGAGACCGAGTGGTTCAGGAGAGATACCGCTAATATAGGAAGAGGGAGGCCTATAGGGCCCACTTTGAAGATTTAGCTACCATTGTAGAACCGAGTCAAATAGTGGCATTCAGGGAAGCATCATAGGGGTCGGAAAATGGTACCCCATGTCATTATTGGGATGGATAGGTACCTAGCATTCACCGCCGAGGCCAAATATTACAAGGATATCATGATCCATAGGTTATGAAATATGCTTCATTACTGGGGAGCATCTTCAAAGCAGTTGAGACGGTAGGTGGAGCTTGGCCATCAAGGAACACAAGTGAGTGTTGCTCATCCGAGGTAGGAGGAGGGATTATAGGAGGGATGTGATGGCATGCAGGGCTCAAGTGGTATACATGTCCCTAGAGGAGAGTATTAGACATGAAATTTACTAATTTTGATAGTATTTTGGCTCTAAAGGAGCCCCCGGAGGGTCGTGATGTATTGATACTCTTTTTATACATGATATATGATATATGATTTTGATTCATGGATCATTATGAGTTGTTTTTTTCCATGTGTTTATCATATGATGTGATGATTTTGACTTTTATGTGGTGATGATCTTGTTTTATATATTATGATGATGGCTTCTAGATTAGATATGATGGTGATTTTAGATGACATGTTTATTTTGCATTTGATGATGATGGTGGGATAAATGTATGATTAGATGATTATTGATATGTGTGTGTGATGTGGTGATTAGGATTACATGTTTTGTATTTAAATTTGATCATGATGATTAAAATGTACATGGATAAGATGTGATGGAAACAAACTAAAAACCGATGTGATTAATTATGGATGTGTTGTAAGATAGATAGATATCATATATGTGATTAAGATGAAGAAATATGCGTTGGAAGATAGACGGGATAGGATTAGGAAAATAATGCCTCACAACAAAGTGACAAATTATAGGTACAAACAACACTACATTATAGTGAGAAACGTATGAGGAAGATATACCTCCAACTTCATTAGAGGTAAACAAAAAGGGATCCAGGTAACGTAATGCACATGTAACCAAAACTAATGCTAGCAAATAACCAATGATAGTTAGTCATTTCTCATATCATAAAGAGACATGGATGGGATGATCTCATAGACCTATTGTTGACATGACAAAATGGGTTTGGGATGTAACTTGTATGGAGTAAAGAGGGTTCTCCAAAAGTGGTGTTCCCTAAATCTATGCCCCAATTCGGAAGGGGAAAGAGAAAGTTGATCAATGCAGGGAAGCTTTCTTAGGATTATGGTCTACTTTTTACAAAGCAAAGATGACAAGAATAAATGATAGTTATCCTTTGAGGGATCACTATTTATTTGATTTTTTAATTTTGATTTCATGTTTTTGATCATTTTTTCTTTCTTTCTTTTTGCATGAATAGTTGTCCTTCGATGGGTCACTCTATTTTGTATACTTTGACTCTTAATTTAAGCATCCATGAATTTTGATTTTGATGTACAAGAGACACCCCTAGACCTCGTGTATTTTTCCAATAGGTGAATAGAGGGAGATGGATGTGATGATCATGGAGTTCCCATCAAAGGGGAGAACCTATCCATAAGGAATATGCTATGGGTAGATCTGTGGTACCTGTATTTAAGGTCACATCTACAAAGTGATGGAAGACCATATAGTTCCAAATCCTCACAATGAGAAATGGAAAGGGGCTGAGCTGGAGGAACGATCTAAAGAAATGACTAAGGGCACATTGGTAAATGTGCTAGCAATAGAATGGTCACAAGTGAAATGTGTTAAGTGGTTCCACTTCCATTTTACCATCAAGTGAGGATAGACAATAGGCTCCTCACCCATACCGATGTCCGGTAATGCATGGTCTGATCCAGTTAGGGGAAAACTTTCCACATTGGCTCCTTTCTAGAGTAGTGACATTCTGATAAAGTTAAAAAAATTAGCGTCACATTTTCACAATATGGGATGATATAAACAAGCGAAAACAATGAAATGTGTTGCCCCTCAAGGAATCAAAAGGTATGCGTCTAAGACGATTAAAATTCCACCTAGAGAGAGAAAAATGTGATTATATGATGGATTGAAAAGATGATTGGGATGCATCATGACCAGATGGGATGAGTTAAATGCATATCGTAAAATGAATGTGCCACAATGGCAAGTTTTTGAATGAGATACATGGTGCTTCCAAAGGGAGGCATAGATATGGCCACAAAATTGGTCATAGGAGGAAAGGATGAAAAGCATGATTGGATGAACCAATGTGGATGAGATAAAATGATTTCAAATGTGGAAAGGAACTAACTTGGAAATAGATAGGTCCTAGAATGAATTCCCCCTAGTGCAAGAGAAGAAGGATGCTAAAAGATCAACAACGGATGTGGAGAATATGTTCCCCAATGAAAGGGATGCATTAAGGATAATTGATGTTAAAGGATATGGGTGTCAAGAAGATGGTGTAGCAAAGAGAATGGTATTGATAAACAAGGGAGGACCCTCATCAAGAGGCTAATCAAATGGAGATGTGGTAAAAGGGATTGGACGTGTTACGGGTTAAGTAGTAGATTTTGAAGGGGACCCATTGATAAGGTCCTCTCACTCGATAAAATCATGAAAAATAGTATGGAGGGCCTTACAATGCCTGGTTTCATGGCTCGGGGTGTGATGATAAGCGCGAGATGCGATGAGAATTGAGCCATGAGGGCTTCGTGCGGTTGGGATCAAAGACTCGATAGGTGGAAGCGTGATAGTAGAAGACTAAATAAAATTTTGGAGGACCTCCACACATGATTTGATATTTATACTAGGAGAGGTCTTGCGAGATGGTGTCGATGATGAGGATGAAGGTGGATCATTTCAGGGTCTAGGTGGTATGGAAGAAGAAGTGGCAAGTGGATGATTTGGGCACTGGATGGATGGATAATTGGTGATGTCCTGGAGGAAGGATATGGTCTTAGGAGGGAATTAGATTGTTTGTATTTAGATTGATCGACTTATATTGATGAAGATGGATGTGGCCCCAAGATAGAGGATGTATATTTTTTCGATTAGTGGGATTTTAATCTTCTTGTGAGGATGCTCAAGGGACCATTGGGGAAGAACGCTAAGGTCTTTGCATTTGGATTTTTGAGGAGTACCCTTAGCGGGGATGACAATAATCTCTACTAGGGGATCTGATGATGGTGTGGTGGTTGATGCGGATGTAGTGAGCGTAGGACTGGGATTTGGTTGTAAGAGAAGCAGTAGAAGTAAGGGAGGTAGGCAAGTTTCTGACCATGGACGTGATAGATGTAGGAATAAATTTAGAATGGGCCAAAGGCACAATACTTAGGATGGAAGCAAATGAGGAAATGATTGATACTGATGTGGAAATAGGTTTCTTCGATGTATGGTGTTAATTAAGAATGGGTTAAACTGATGTGGTGTGGAAGGTGAAGATGAACTGGCTGATGGGGGATTGGGAAATTGTTGGTTAAAGATGGTATGTGATGAGGATTGGATTGCTTGGGGGGATGTAGGAGCATGGTGATAAGTGGGATCATAATGAGATGATGGAGATGGGAAAAGAATGGGGAGATCTAATATGGAAGGCTCATAAGAAGTGTCCCTCGATGAGACGGGAGGAGAGATGTCATAACATGGAGCAAGATCTCGATGTTTGATACCTATGAAGAAGAAAGTCACGAGATGGGGTTATTATCGGGAATATCCATAAGGGAAGTGGGTATGATGATGTTGGATGACCCCGGAAGGACATGAGGTAATGAGGTTGAAGATGATGGGGCGGAGTAGGAATGGTGTATGGTAATGGGAATAAAGGTGATGAGACATAAGGCACCGGGGTATAAGGTGATAGAGATAGAGGGGATGATGTGTAAGGAAATGGGGATGAAGAATTTTCTATGGATTGATATGGGTGAGAGGTAGAAGGTCTACGACAAAGATAGTCATCTATAGGGCTAGAGGAAACCACGGAGGAAAATGATGGTCTAAATGGGGTCAAAGAGCACTGTTGAGAACTACTCGAGGAAAATTTTGGATCCATTTTTAAATAGGAAAGCAAGTAGAAAATTAATTTTTATGTTTTGATTAAGAAAGTGTGAAGAGGATGGATGTAGACGGACCTACGAGATGTCAAACTATGTTTGGTCTCAATTAAGTTATGGTTGGAAAATGTCTAAGGTCATTTATTGTTGGGTGATCAAATCCCAATCAACAAACTAGGTGAAAGGAATGTGTTAATTGATTTGTGAAGTTTTAGGTTGTGTGTGATAAGATGTGAGATGCAGAGTATTAAACCCCCTATTTAGACTATGTGTGCAATCAGATGCAAAAGGAGGAGTTCTTTTTAAGCCTAAAATTAAATGTTATGTTTGATGAGTACACAAACAAGAAGGGAAGGTACGATGCAAAAAGAGAAAATAAGGAAAAGGATAATACCTAGACAATGTTTTTCCTATTTCTCTGCACTTCTCGAATGATGAGAGATCCAAGCCACGAACCGAGAAAGCAATAAAGCAAGGCCTCATGCTACAATGTTAGTGTGGAAAAGACAAATATAGAAAAGAAAGAAACCACCTAAAGGGTGGTCCTATCGGGCATGCCAAGAATGTTGTCCAAATTTCTAGTTCATAATGGGGTTAAAGAACTAGCTACTAAAGAAAATAGCAACTAAGAAAGATAGAGGGTTTATTTTACCTCAGATACTTGATACTTAAATACGGGCATTGAATGATTAATCTCTTTTGCAACAAGACCTACAAAATTGAAACAAATTGGATTATATAGATAAATGCGGGGTTTCTCGATTGCGGTTCCAAGAATATTTTGATTTTCTTGGTGGATGTCAACCCCATTTGTTATATGAAAGGATGTAAGAGAAAAATCATGCGAAAAAGAATTTTCCCTAAATATTGAAATGGCGTAAAACCGATCTAAGACTAATTAGATGACAACAACTCGCAAAATAAAGGTTGCACAGTCGGGTTGGCATGGTGACCCAAACTCGGGACAGTAGGTTGACGACAACCTAGGAAGATGAATCTAGAGTTGTAGATGAAATATGCATACCTGTAAAGTTCGATACAATATGGAAGTTGGTAAGGACCGTAGGCTCTTTGTAAGTGAATCTATAGAAGAGGAGAAGAGATAGAAAGTAGGGAAAAAGGGAAGAAAAGGATGATTTGGGTAGATTATTAGATGAATAGGGGCCACTGGTCGTTGGTGACCAGGGAGAATTGATGGCGACTATAGCGGGATAGGGATAAGGCCAAGAAGAAATAGTTTGGTATGGAAACTTGCAAGCTCTGTGGACTAGAACTAAAGGTTTTTGAGTGATGGTTGGATGTTTCTCTAGACTTGTAAAAGGTTAATCTACAAGAAAACAAAGATAATCTAATAGATAAGCTGATAAAATCACTATAAAAGTAAGAAATTTCACAAAGAGGGTCTGCATGAGTGATGCAAAACATGTTTGATGATGGATGGGATGTCTGTGAATGTTGCAGGAAGCTCTAAAAGTCACAAAAAGCTTTAATTGATGTATGATTGTTTGATTGTCTGTTATTGCCCATGATTTCCTATGGAATGGAAATAAATCAACATACTTATAGGGTTGAAGGCAACTAGGTGGAGTCACCGCTGATTCTTGGGAAGGTTTTCCTTACAGTGCTTGTTTTTTTATTTAAGGCGGGATTTGATGATTTTAAAGGGTTGGCCAAATGCTTTAAAGCATATTAGTGGGATTAGATGACATGGGGATGAATCCAAGGTAGTTAGGTCATAAAAATAGATGGGATGAAAGCTTAGAAAAGAAAAGGGATGAGATTAGGATAAAAGCATCCTAAATAGCAGTTGGTTGGGGTAAGATAAAGGATATTAATTAATTAATTAGAACATGGATAGGATAATTAAGCATGTAAAATATTGAATGATTAATTAATTAATGTAGCTTAATTAATAAATAAGGATTGAAATGGTAACTTGATTGGATGAGGATGATGATTGAATTAAAATATGTGCACGCAGACGAATGAGGGCATAGATACCGATTTTAGGTGTTTATAACTACCATCTCCCACAAGGAAAACCATTATGCAGATGCCATGGCTAGTTCGCATTGCTTATTCCTCAATATATTACCAATGAGTAGGCCAAATTCATCATTAGGCACTTACGATATCCTTCCTCTTCCACTCTACCTCTGCGCATCTTACACCATAACGCGTAGTCATGACAATCCTAAATGGTTTACTTTCATTTACAATATAAACAAACCATTCTCGATGATATGTAACCTCATGAAGCTTGTTTTTCGCGACATGAGGCTACATGTTATGTCATCATCGAACAGAACTATTCAAATGTGCACTTGATGGTCATCTCTTGTGCCGCTTAGGGTTTGTCGATATTCCCATTGCTATTTCACAAATACATGACAGCATGTGTGGCGGTCATTTTTCTAGCAAAGCCATGTCTAAAAATCTTGTGTCAGGGATATTATTGGCCTACCATGGAGTAGGATTTCCTCAAATACATAACTCGTTGTGAGAAGTTCTAGAAGCATGACAACCTTCATCACTCACCTGCATATGATCTCTAACCCATTATGTCGACATGGTCATTCTTTCTCTAGAGTTTTGACCTCATTGGCATGATAAATCTTGTATCAACTGATGGACACAAATACATTATTACTACTACAAAATATTTTACCAAATGGGTTAAAGCAGCCCCACTATGAAATATAATGGGCAGTGACATTTGTAGTTTCCTCACTACCCATATCATTACATGCTTTGGTGTTCCCTCTACCATTATCACTGATAATGGATCTTCCTTCAAAAATAAGGAGGTTAAAAAGTTTTGTGCAAAATTCAAAATTAAACAGTCATTCTCTACTCCTTATTACCCGCAAGGAAATGGCCAAGTTGAGGCCACCATTATACACGACATTTGTTTCTAGTGGTGATGACTGGCATAATCAACTATTTTACACTCTTTGGGCTTATCGCACTAGTGTGCGTACACCCACTAATGCAACTCATTTTTCACTAGTCTACGATACTAAGGCCATCATCCCACTCGAACTTGAGATACCCTCATTGCATATTTCACTCAAAGGCATACTTAAAGACAATGAATATCACGAAAACCACCTACATGAGTTAGAAATGTTATACTCCCGCCATGTCCAAGCACTCGAACATCTTCGTGCATATCAATCTCACATCGCACAGCATACAATCACAAAACTCGTCCTTGTGAGTTCAAAGCACAAATGTCCTCATCTTAAAAGAAAATTAGAAGAATACGAACGTCAATGCTCCTTTTAAAGGAAAATTCAAGCCCAATTGGCTTGGTCCTTACATTGTTACTAACAAACTTGGTGGCAAAGTCTACCGCCTTGCCACCCTTTTTGGAAAGCCAATCAAAAACCCAATCAATGTTATACATATTAAGAGATACTACGCATAAAAAAGTGTTCATTACCCTATGAGACACTCTAGTTCCATTTTCCATACTTGACTATTGATGGTATACATCTTAAATGGGCCTCATCAAACTCACATGTGTAAACAACTTGCTCACCCACTCATGTGTTTATACTTTACACTTTGCGCTTTGATGATCACATCTATTTTTTTGGACACACATTCAAATCATTTCATGATGATGCACTCTTTTTATGGTTCATTCTTGGCTGCTAAATGGGAATAAAAATGAACCTCACTACATACACATCCATTCACATTCACTCGGGGCAAGCGGCCCCTATCACACTCACAATGCATTCCATTCCATCTACACTCCATAGCATATTGCATATCTTGGTTGCATTTACTCTTTCTTACTTATGTTTTTACATGTTCACTTTATTACACATGTTAGATAGATATATTGTATGTCATTATCTTTATCATACACACATACGCATTCATTTGCATTTCTATTTGTGATCACAGATGTCACAGATCTATTACATTCAAGCATGGATGTTTGGTGCAATACCTATTACCAATCCCACAATGGCTCCTGGGCATCCACTTTCATACATTACAGGTGTTATTGTTTCATTTTGTTTCATAGCACATTACATTATTGGAGCATACATTTTTCGACATACTCTTTATCTTTTCTAACATACTAATGGGTGCTTCATGTGCAGCATTTTTTATGTAGGTCTATTTTCCACCATGGTTGTCTGTTACATTGTTTGTTCTTGCTTTTCATTATTTGCCATTATTTGTGGGCTTTGCCCTTTGTCTTGTGTGCACATTTTCTACTTTTGGATTCACAAATTTGATTGTCTTACAGAACATCATGAGTGGTTTAGACACCTAAAATTAGCATCGCTAATTCCCGTGTCTCGCATCCACTAAAGCACCCTTTCATTATCACATCACTATCATATAACACATTAAATCATTATCACATCATTATCATTGTATTTATTAAATTCCTTATCCTAAGTCTAATTCCTCCCCATCGATTTACTCCCTGTAAATCCCCCTTACAAATTGTCAAATCCTATTCAACTACCCTCCCATATTTATTTAATCAATTAATTAAATACATAAACATCAACATCATCACAATACTTATCTCGTGTAAATTCATACACTCACCACATCATATTATTCTTATGCAAATCATACATTTATCACACCATTTAATCACACCACATTTAACATTTATCTTCATGTATTTATTTACCAAATCATTCTTACACTCAATAAAATCCTATTTTTCCCCATCCTGAATAAGACTCAACCACCTTTGAATCTTCCTAAAACCAAAACTAAATCATATCTAAATCATAATTAAATCACACTAAATCGGAATCAAAACGTATCTAGCCTATTTTTCAACCTCCTTAATAATTCTCTACCCAAAATCACGTGCAAATTAAATTAGAAAAATCCAAAAATGAAATATATAACCTCTTAACTATTTAATAAAATTCCCATACCTGTATAACCATTTCCAAACCCAAAATAAATAAAATCTAAACAAAACCTTTAACCTCTCAACAATTTAACAAACATTTCCAACATGTATAATCATTTTTCTAACACACTCCCTTCATTAAAACAAACAAATTGCTTGATTTGGGAGGTTGTTTCAACAAATTTCCTATATCTCCCGGATCATTGGCGATTCCCCCAATCGGCGGTGATTCTCCCCTGTTGACAAAAACTCTATAAATACAAGTTTCGAGCCTTCATTCAAAGTTAATTAACAATCACAGTTGATAATCACCTAGACTTATCCTTTGACAAGACATTGTTCAAAGCATCCTTAAGGTAATATTATTGTATCCATACTCCTCTGGATCCCTACTTCATCTCTGGAGATTATCCTCATTCAGAGTTTAACTCTACAAATCTTCTATCAACACCTATAAGCTTCACCTCTCTGGTAATCTCATCTTTTTCAGCATTTTTTATCTAATGCAATCAGGGAAGCATCTTCATTTGAATATCATTGTCTTACTCTTTTATTATTTGATCATTTCTATCAAGTTATCTTGTGTGTTTATCATCATGTACACATCTGCGAAATCGCCATGATTCCTTTAATCATCAATGATTCACTAAATCACTGGTGATTCCTGTCTATTATACATGTTTTCAAATCTAATTGTCTTTTGGATATCCAGAGCTCAATCCCCGACCATTACTCTACCTTTCCAAGTGTCTATCAAGTCCCAAAGAAGCTCCTCTAAGCCATCTACAACATTTTATCATTTATCCAGATCAAATACATTATCTCACTTTCCTTTTTGAGGGCATATTCGTCTACATCTTTGCTCCTTTGAGCCATACTGTAATTCCTTGACCCCCTTTGGATCAGGAATCTTCATCATACTAAGCATATAGCCTTGGACCACATTAGTCCCTTTTCCTTTGCATTGTTGGTTATATCATCTGTTATCATTTTATCAATTGTTATCAATTTATTTTATCATTATTTGATTAATTTCTTGAACATGGATTGACATCCTTGTAAGGAAGTCCATTGACTTCCGGTGACTAGCCTTTGCTAGGCAATCCACCATATATTTGTTTAATCCCATCTTGTGTAGTGTATGTGATTGCAAATTTCTTTGCAGGGGAGGAGCTTGTATACATCTTTCACGGAGTGCAACGTCAAACATCGTCAATCAACATCCACGGGTATCACTAAACCCCGTGATCTCTGAGGTTAGTTTATTTATATTCTCTTGTTTATTTAATTCAAGTTCAAGAGAAGAAATATTTCGAGCATTCTGACACGCCCGATGGGACCTTTGTCCCTTATTTTATTGTTTTATTTTGTTAAAAATATCATTTTATTTTATTTTATGGTTTTCGCTTTCAAGAATCACAAATGATTTGGCCAATCACCGATGATTTTTCTGAATATTGGTTATTAATTTTTAGTTTTCCTTCGGTTTATGTTTTCCTATTTTTCTACTTTTTGTTAGTTTAAATCTTCAGATTTTCATATTTCTATAGATTTACTATTTATAATAAAAACATAAAGTCTTTTATTCATCCAAAATATCATATTTTTCATATTTGTTTTTTCGTTTAGTAATCGCCAACGATTTGGTCAATCATTGGTGATATAGTCAATCACCGATGATTCCTCTTAATCCTTTTGATTACTCTATAGTAAGCCTTCTAATATCTTTTTTTTTTTTTTTTTCTTTGTTTCGCTACAGTATATTTTGCTTGCTAGATTGTTGGATTGCTTATATTTAATTTAAAAATTGCAAAAAACAAATTTTTTAAAAGGAAGTGTCTATCACTTGAGTCTTAAGACCTTATTTTTCTTTTAAGATTGCATTATTTTCTTATTTGTTCTCATCAAAAATAACATTTCATTTTGGATATTAAAACAAACCATTGCATCCTTCTTTCTCACATAGTTTCAATTAGGGAAAATTAATCGGTTACATCCACTTTATTTTCCCCCACACACAACCAAATCACAATCAAACATAACTTGCATTCAAAAAATTCCCACCCAGGTGGATACCTACTTGGATTTGATCCCCAAGAGTAGAATTTGACTCGGTGTTCTGGCCAAGTATAAACACATGTCTGTCGGTATATTGGCAAAGCACCTGACTCCCTTATCGTTGTGAGACCATGAAGTGAGGGGGTAGGCCCCAATACCAAGCCCGTATCGATAGCAGTACAGAGTTGAGCCTCATGTAACTTCAGGTATATCGAGGATGCCACCCATAAACATACCTAAAACTAGCCATAGCTTGCCATTTCCTAGGACCCATCAGCCATTTTACACATTTCACTTTTCATAATTAAATCAAGAAAATCTAAAAATCCATTCTAGCTTGTTTTTGTCTGTTGTTTGTAATCCACCCACTTAGTTTTTTTTCATTATTAGGTGATTGTGTGTTTTTTACTATTATACTTACTAGATAGCAATCCCATAATCAAACTTCAGAAAACATGTTTACACCATTATCTATATCGTTATCAACAACGTTCTCTACGCCATTACAACATTATAACCCATTTTATCAACCTATCACATCTCATTCAACCTCATTTAGCTCTGACATGTTTCCAAAGCCATCTAGACCATCTTATGTCCCTTATGGAACTTCCACCCTTCAGCCAATACAACAATCTTATAACAACCCCATCCAACAAACTTATGATTATTCTTTACAACCAAGTTATTTCCAAACTATTGCTTCTCACCCATGTCCAATGTATCCCATCAAGCGGTATTTTCCACATCTCCTCCTTCATCACAATCCCATTAGAATCTCAATATCCCCCATCCTTCATCTAATCAATCCATCTCTACTTCAATCTCATTTTCAGTACCTCAGACATCCCAAACCCATACACATATCCCTACTCAGCCCAATCAACTCCTCTCATCCAACAACAACAACATACTCAACATTTTTCCACATCTCCCCACATCCCTTTATCACAACCCACTTTACAAATAATATCCTCTCAAGCTACCCCTTATCAACCTCCACATCAAGCCCATCCACAACAAAATCATCCTACTTTCAATTTTCATCAGTCAAATCAATCACATCCTCTTGTTAATCCCTTCACATCTAATCCCACAAATGATCCCTTGCAAGATTTGTTAAATAGATTAGACAATTTAGAAGCCACTACTAAGGGATCCAAACACGTCCTCACTTATGATGAGGTTTGTAATGAACCCATTCATCCATTTGTACCGTATAAATTATATCCTTTGCATTGGGAATTACCTGAGTTTACCATGTTCCATGGTATGGAGGACCCTCAATAGCACATATTATCTTTCAGACACTCCTGTTATCTCATCATCCACAATCAAGATCTCATGCTTAGAACCTTTCCTATGTCACTAGTGAGACTTGCCTTAGACTGGTATAACTCCCTCCCTCAACACTCTTTGCTCTCTTTCACTTAGTTAGCCATGTTATTCCTCAATCATTTTTCTATAAACGTTACTCGTAAAATCATTATCTCTGACCTTTCTACCATCAAACAATCTGAAAATGAATCCCTTGTTGACTTTTCACTAGGTGGCAAAGCATTATCAATCAATTGACCTTCTCACTGCCATAATCAGAACTAATTGAGTTGTTTACTCGATCATGTTCTCATCACATTTCATCCATTCTCCAAATCCACACATTCCATACCTTTGATGAAGCCTTCACCATGGCCAAGAAATTAGAAAACCAATCCCTCAAAGAAGGCCATCTCAATCCTCAATCTCCACATGTCCCATCTGATTCCCTTAGGTATTCCTATGATTCAGATGAGACTACACACGTTTTATCTGATTCCCCTAGGTATTTCTACAATTCAGAAAAAACTACCACACATGATGACATTACTTGTCTTCCTGACCCAACACCCTTGATAGAATCAGTCCATATAGATATTGTGCATCCTTTGAGTCACGTCATCAACAATATTACATGTAATCTTCCCTATGATAAGACCCGTTCATCACCGATGTTTCCCCTTGAAAACTTAGAACCCCTGGATCCTCTTTTCGATGGTCCTCACACATCAATATCCTCTGTGTCCACTGTCCAATATTCTGTTACCTCCATGCAACCTTTAGACTCCATCTTGGATACCATTGCTAAGGAAGCATTCATAATAAAATATCTCTACATCAGCCTGCTTTTAAACTAATCAAATAATTAGATAGCCCACATGAATATAACTCATCAATCATGTATTAAAACAACATCTCCTTCATTCGAATTAGATCCAATCCTATCCCCGGCTACTCACTTGCCACCTAGTCTGGAACCCTATCCTGAATCAAATACTATACTATCAAATATAATCACATCCATGGTCTCATCTTCATCATCGGATGGTGTTATCCTCAAAATTAACAAGGGAAATTTTTTAGGTAACCATACCAAAATTTTGTTTTGAGTACCGCTAAGGTCCTCGTGTTCGGAATGGAATAAAATCCCTTTCCGAGAGAATCTAGTTTTTCGAACTTAGTCATTTTGGTCCTTTCTTGGCTAGGCACAGATTTTGTTCATGCAACATAGAATGAATTTGTGCCCCCTTCTATTCCTTTGGTGCACCCTTTGGAGTGTTAACACTAAAATTGTTGTGCCTCCCCATGATGCGCCTTTCTTTCCTGCGCTAAGGTGCATGCGCCTCGTCGACACTAAAATTTTTGCACCCCTGAACGGTGCGCCAAGGTGCTAAAAAGATCATGTTGACAGTCACAAAACCGCGCCAAAGGCACAAGTTTTTTCATGTCGACATATGTTTTGGTGCGCCTTTGAAAAATTTGGTGGCGCATTTATTGCACCTTTTTCTATATATAGGTACATCCGCCCTGTCATTTTCACGATTGAAAAACACGTGAGAAGTTTATTCCTCTGCACCTGTCAGTGCCTCCGTCATCCCCGTGTCATTTTGCGTTGCATTCATGGACCCTGCATCATTCCTTTCATTCTATATATCTCCAGTAAGTGGTCCTTGCTTTTCTTGTGATATTTGTTTGTTGGTTTTCTGTGGTTGTGCTTGTTATGAAAAATAATAACAAATGAACCTAAGAGGCTCCCCCCAAACTGGTTTACCCTCTGTCCAGATCTGCTGGCCTGGAGGGCTTTTTGTTTCATAAGATCCAGGATCCTCTTTGCCCATTTTTCCTCTCACTGTCTAGATCCATGTTAATGAGGCCTAGAAAACCACAAACCTGTCCAAGAAAAGAGAAAATTTAAGGTTATCACAATCCAAAACCGCAGTTTTCCTTTGGCACAAATGCCATCCCTGGTACATAAAACATAGCCACGCTAAAGGGCACATTGTCCCTGCCTGCAGCATGCACCTTCCCTGCACCCTTTGAAATTCTTATAAACCTAACACATGGTGCAAGTGCAATCCCGCCTACATCAACACTGAATGTCATGTAAACTTTTCTGCTACTGTGCCAAAGCTAAAAGCCCTTGCGCACCTAAAGTCAGTGATACACCCTTTAATCTCATGCCCTTTGGCGCACCAAAACTGTTTACAACACGATCAATATCTGCACCATTGGTGCATCCTGCCGCATGCAACACAAAAATTATTTGCACCTAGTTTAAACCCTACACAACGGCACAGCACAAATCCTTCTACATCAACACTGAATGTTGTGTGCGGATTCCTGCGCCCGTGCCCTTTGGTGTTGTTTTCTTTTTTGCAACACTGCATCGTGTGCCTTACTTTTATGACCCTACAGCTTGCAGTATTCCTACACTCTGCACCCAGAAGCTTTTAAAAATTGCTAACTCCTCACTCTGTAAAGCTTTGATGGATAACCTCATAGCTAACATGGCTCTTCTACATTGGACTTCGCTCCTTCTTCTTGCAGATCAGTAAACTCAAAATTACATATGTCTACATCAAGTAAGAGGCCAACCAAGTCAAAGGGTAAGGCCAAACTCACAGAAGAAGAGATGAAATATAAGTATCAAAGGGTCAAGATGCCCGAGTCCCAAGCAGAATGTGACTTGGACATTAGAGATTCTGAACTTGGCCACATCGACATGGAAGATTTTTGGGCCAGAACCAGAAGGGTCACAAGCAGTCCTTGGATGGAAAAATTGGTTGGCAGTGGTCTACACTTTACTGGGGGAATTCCCATAAGCACAGTAAATAATGAGTTCATGATGGTGGTGGCCCGCTGCTATAACAAAGACACAAGGTGTGTCGAGAACGAGAAGGGCGAGGTTATAACCAACCTCACTGCCCGGCACTTTGAAATCATGTTGGGTATCCTGTCATCACCAATCCGGCACTATGATAATTCTTCACCAGAAACGCCTCGTGCTATGATTATTTACTAATGCACAGCCTTTAGTTTGGTGGATGTAATTTGGAAACAAAACAACAACATAACACAAGAATACCATCGACTATGATAAGACAGAATGATGACAAATCTGAAATATCAAAATAAATTATAATATTAACATGAAACTGTTACAATCTCACCCATGAGGTACTTCAAGTGTTATTGACTTCACTTGCCTTTCACCAAGACTATGGGAGAAACTTTACAATTACACCTCTTAATGGCTTCTTCAACACACCTTTAAACTAATGGCTTCTTTCGCACACTTCCTACAATATTTCTCACTACTTCTTTCTATGCTAAATGAGGGGGTGGCCTCTCTATTTATAGAACTTCCAGGCTTATCCATCTTATCTCTAAGATAGGATAAGAAATCCACTCTAACGAATCATATTCCATACCTTAACTCTTATCTATACATGTAAGCTTATCTATTAAGATAAGATAAACCTTATCATTTTACATGGGTTCCACATTTTTAGACTTTTTACAAATAAAATACACAAAATATTTATGACCTCACTCCTTGTCTTTATTACCAATATAATATTTCTAATTCCTAATCATGTAGACCCTACTTCTCTAATTACCCAAACTTTGACATTTTAACATTACCGGACCACTTACGACAAATATTTACTTTTTACAACATTCCTATTGTACTTTGATTGTTACCATACTCCACATTATTGGCGGCACCGTACTGACGGCACCGTTATCTTCTATCAGACGCTACTACTAATTATACTTAACAACATCCTATTCCTAATACATACATTAATGAAATAGAAATTACGGAGGAAAATTTTAGTGTCGACATCTTCCCCCTTCCTAGCTTCTACTCCGTCCTCGGAGTAGACTCTTCTGGTGCTTGGAAAATCTTCAACTTGTCGTGGTTGATCCATTTCGTAATGGGAGTGCCATCCAATTCCTCCAGTCGGTACATACCATTTTCATGCACAACTACTATTTTGTAGGGCCCCATCCATTTTGGAAGAAATTTTCTCTGTCTTCTTTTTTTGTATCTGGAATCATATACTAGAACCAAGTCATTCACATGAAATGGAGACCACCGGATCTTTTGATCAAAGTATTCCTTCTGCTTCATTTTCTTCTTATGGCTTATATCCTTTGCTATTTCTCTCATTTCCTCCAGCAAATGAAGATGTACCAACCTTTCTTTTACTGAATCACTTTCATCCATCCTTTCATTTTTCATAACTCTCACAGGGGGGAATATCAAACTCAATAGGAGAACTGGATCAATGCCATAGGCCAACCGAAATGGGAGTATCTTGATGCTGACTTTGATGTTGCCCTATATGCCCACAATGCTGCATGAATCCTTTTATCCCATTTATGTACCTGCAAGGCTGCATCTTTTGCTAGAATTTGACACAACACAAAATTTGTTCGTTCCACCTATCCATTTGTGCTTGGCTTGTATGTTGTTGCCTTCCATGCTTAATAGAAAACTTATTGACTAGGGCTTCTACCACCTCATTAATGAAGTGGCTTCCTTGATCATTACAATTTCTAATGGGCAACCAAATCTGGGTGACAATGCGTTCATACATGAACCTTGCCACTTCATCCATGGAAGTCAAGCTTTCCAATGGCCTTGCTTCAACCCACTTGTTTAAGTAATATGTGCCAACTACAATATACTTATATTGGAGTGATGTAGTTGAAGTGGACCTACAATGTCTATTCCCTACTTTTCAAAGGGACCAAGGGGAAGAATAGGACATAATGGAGTGATGAAGTCTTACGATTACCATGTGTTTGACAAATATCACATGTCTTACAATAATTATAACAATCTTTAAAAAGAGTGGGCGGTGATAACTCGCATCCAAGATCCTTCTTGATGTAAGTTGTCCGGAGAAGTGCCCTCCACATGTACCATTGTGGAATTCTTCTAGTATTTCCTTCCCTTGATCACGTCCAACGCCCTTGTGTACTGTCCCATCGTGTCCTATTTGAAATAATACTCCATGCAGAATAGAAATATGGACGACCGGCTTGAGTAATCTTTCTCTTAGTCTTTGCATTGGCACCATCAAGAAACTTGAATTCATTTAGATAATTCCAAATATCTATGTATTCACTAGGGATTGTGTCAAGGGAGAACAATGCTTTGCATCGGGAAATCATCATCATCACAAGATGATCCTAAACCATCATAGGCTCAAGAGAGTGCATCTGCATTGACATGCTTCTTTCCCTACCTATCTATAATATCAAATTCAAACTCTTGTAGCAAAATTATCCACCTTACTATTCTCCCCGATGGGTTAGGCTTATTTACAATATATTTTAGAGCTCGATGATCTCACATACAACTAGAAATTTTTTTCCTAGCAAGTAATTTCTAAACTTCTTTACAAAAAATGATAGCGAGCCTCTTTTTCATTAAGATAATTTACCTCAAAGACTGCTTCATTTGTCTGCTCCCAAAGTAAATTGGATGTTCATTCCCATTTTCATCCTTTTGGCTCAAAGTACTTCCTAGTGCTTTGCATCCGAGGCATCGATTACACAGGTGAATGGCTTGCTCCAATCTAGATTCTTCAAAATAGGTGAAGACACCAGGGCTTCCTTCAGTTGTCCAAAAGCTTCATGCACCTTATTTCCTGGTTCATAAGTAACATCCTTCTTCAAGAACTAGGTTAGTGGCTGTGCAATCTTTGAGAAATTCTTGATGAACCTTCTATAGTAACCCACATGGCCTAAAAATGATCTCAACTTACTTCTATTAATAGGAAATGGTAAATCTTTGATTTTTAAAACTTTATCAGGATCAGTACCAATACCATCACTTTGGATACAACATGCCCTAACAAAATGCCTTTAGAACATCCAAAGACACACTTTGTAGGGTTTAGTGAGGCTTTTGCTTCATCTAACCTTTGAAATGTTGTCTCCATTTGGTGCAGGTGGTCCAACTTGCTCCCATAGATGCAAAAATCATCTAGAAATACTCTGATGAAGGTCCCAATGTAGGGTTCGAACACCCTATTCATCAAATGTTGGAATGTTGCTGGAGCATTACACAACCCAAAAGGCATAACTCTATAAGAAAACGTTCCCCAAGGAGTGGTGAACGTGGTCTTCAACTGATCTTTCTCTGCTATATGAACTTGGTTGTAGCCGCTATATCCATCAAAGAAAACTATAGCACTCTGCCAGCTACTTCATCCAAGATCTAATCTGAAAATGGAAGAGGGTAATGATCCTTCTTTGTTGCCTTTATCGAGTTTCCTGTAATCAACACAAATGCGTAGCTTCCCATTCTTTTTATTGACATCACAATGGGAGAAACCCACTCTGAATTCTCCACAAAGAAAATATGAATCCCGCATCAAGCAACTTATCTATTTCTTCTTTTACATTCTTGGAAAAATTAGGATTCATTCTATATGGCATTTACTTTATGGGCTTAAGCACCATCTACCACTCAATACAATGTTCTACCCAACTTACTTCACGGAGTTCCTTGTAATCAAAAGTGAATAGGTGTATGTACCTTCGAAAGAGTTGGAGGTAGGATTCCTTCTCACTCTCCATCACAGCATCACCAATCTTTATTTGTTGGAGACGATCATCAACTTCTTCTTCAGATAATTTTATGGGGTCATGAGTTGGTGTGACTGGAAGGATATCCATGACTGAAACATCCACCTCGCTTTCTTCATCTTCAATGTCCACTTCACTGGTACTAGAGTAATCAGAGGATGTCCAATCATCAATTTCATCACTTGAATCCACAGGTTCTACCTTATGATGTCGAGGGATCACATTTATCTTCACCCTCTCTCTACCACGTCCAAGTGTCATGAAACCTTCATTCCAGGTAGTTTCTTGCATGAACTCTCCTTAGCCATGGTCTTTCCAACAAAGACATTGGGTACGCAATGCAGTCCATTTTTCATCACCTAAAAGTCTACCACACATACCACACCCATAACAGATATTGCCACATTTGAAACTACACCTTTTGGTTTAGTTTTTCCTTTATTTAATGACCTTAACATAAGTGTTGAAGGCCGATCAATTTTTAAACCCAACATATTCATTACTGAGACTCGGTCATTACATTAATCTTGCAGCACCTCCATCAACTAAGACATCATGAATTGAAATATCATTACATAATACCTCACCAGTGGAGCATAGGGATCCGCCTCGCCTCCAAAATAGGGACCTCAACCTCCTTCCTTCTTCGAGCATTGAGTCCACCTCACAACTCCCGCCTCTTCTCGAAGACATAGCCAAGAGTTGACCATATGTAATATTTCCAAGCCTTTTGGACAGATCTTCCAAGATGGAGTATGGTCCTTGCCTCCCCGTGAAATCTAAAAATCCTACACACCCAACTTTCTTCTCCTATGTTTCTTACTAGTTTCTTCTTTCATCTTCTTAGGATCATTTCCATCTTGATTATCTTTTTCTTTCTTTCTTTTTGTTACAAACACATCTACTTCATTATTTCTGCTCTTATCTACTACATCAAAAGAATTCACAGGTGCTTTTCCTTTATCATTATCTCCTTTACTAGATGTAGAAGCTCTATCTGGACAATTATACTTATAATGACCCTTTTTATAACAACCATAACATACAACTTCAGAAATATTTCTTTTTGGACCTCTATCTCCTCCCTGAGAACTAAATTCTTTTCCTTGAAGAAGATTAATAGTTAACTAACCCATCTTTTTGAGCAGATCTTCATACTCAGTAGATGTACTAGGAGAAATATTTGTGCTCACCGGGAGTGGTTGTGGATTCTAGACCAAAGGTGCTGGTGTAGGCTCTCTCAGTAGCAACAATTTCTTTGGGCTCCTCTTCCATGCTTTCTTCTTGCCTTCTTGCAATCTCCTTTTGCTTGTTCAATGGTAGCTGGGCGGTCATACTTCACTCATTGTATGATCTCTAGCTTCATCCCAAGAATGAAGTGCTTACAGAGGAGATTATCCACACCATTCATCAACCCATCCGCTAGTCCTTCCTTCTGGATCTGGGCATTGAGCTTCCTCCTTAGCTCTAGAACACGAGCATGATAATCCCTTATCTTCTCCTTCTCTCCTTGGGATAGCTTTGTGATCTCGATCATGAGATCTGCATATTTCTGTTGTTCACCAAATTCTTCAAGAAAACTTTCAGTTAATAAATCCCATGAATTTTTCACATTATCACCTAGTGTTTCAAACCACCTAAGTGCTGAACCATCCAAAAAGGTAGGAAAAATTCAGTCCATTGTTCCCTTCTTATAAGGCCATTACAAATACAAGATTGCTTAAACTCTTGAATGAAAGAAGAAGCATCTTCATTAGATTGAGCTGAAAAATAGGAATCTTTCCCATTTTCAAAGGTAACCACCGTGAAATACCAACCCACGAGTACAATCAATACGATTTATGTGCACAAATAATTGGAATCACTATAGAAATGACCACGGTAAACTATGGTAAAACTTGACTTATCATGGTAAAAACTGACTTTACTTGAGGTAAACACTATTCACGGTAAAAGTGAAGTTATTCTTGCGGTAAATACTATTCACGGTAAAAGTGACTTTCTCATGCGGTAAATACTATTCCTAGCAAAATGACTTTACCATGGTAACTACTATTCATGGCAAAAATGACTTTACCATGGTAACTATTATGCATGATAAAAACAAGGTTTACCCTCCAATTGATTTTTGACTAAGTGGGAATATCTCTCCCGAAATTCCACCAATGAGGAATGGTCCGACAACGCGGAACCAAAATGTCATCACCAATCTAGCACTATGATAATTATTCACCAGAACTCCTCGTTTATGATTATTTACTAATGCACATCCTTTAGTTTGGTGGATGTAATCTGGAAACAAAACAATAACATAACACAAGAATACCATCGACTATGATAAGACAGAATGATGACAAATCTGAAATATCAAAATAAATTATAATATTAACATGAAATTGTTACAATCTCACCCATGAGGTACTTCAAGTGTTATTGACTTCACTTGCCTTTCACCAAGACTATGGGAGAAACTTTGAATTACACCTCTTAATGGCTTCTTCAACACACCTTTAAACTGATGGCGTCCTTCGCACACTTCCTACAATATTTCTCACTACGTCTTTCTATGTTAAATGAGGGGGTAGCCTCTCTATTTATAGAACTTCCAGCTTATCCATCTTATCTCTAAGATAGGATAAGAAATCCACTCTGACGAATCATATTCCATACCTTAACTCTTATCTGTATATGTAAGCTTATCTATTAAGATAAGATAAACCTTATCATTTTACATGGGTTCCACATTTTTAGAATTTTTACAAATAAAATACACAAAATATTTATGACCTCACTCCTTGTCTTTATTACCAATATAATATTTCTAATTGCTAATCATGTAGACCCTACTTCTCTAATTACCCAAACTTTGACATTTTAACATTACCTGGACCACTTACGACAAATATTTACTTTTTACAACATTCCTATTGTACTTTGACTATTACCGTACTCCACATTATTGGCGGCACCTTGTCACGACGCACTCATTATCTTCTATCAAACGCCACTACTAATTATACTTAACAACATCCTATTCTAATACATACATTAATGATATAGAAATTACGGAGGAAAATTTTAGTGTCGATAATCCCCCACCACTGGCATTTTGTGGCTATAAGCCAAGAAGACTGCATAAAGGCATGGGAGGAAAATGAAGACAAATGCATGCAATTAATGAATGAGGTATACCTAAAGAATAAGAAGGTAATAACCAGGTGGCCGCAGGTTATTCACCACAGTGACTTCTCATAAGAACTGAATGACACCATTACCTTCCTGAGTAAGGTGTTTGGGCTTTCTGATGCCCATTACTTCCACAAATGGATGCTAAGGTATCTGGAGACAATGAACAAAAACATGTCTGATCAACATTTTGAGTGGGTAGAAATCATCAGCAGCACCATCTCTGAGCAGCGCTAACAACTCACAACAACATGGAGGTTCTACATGAACTCCTACGTGGTCTATGATGCAGCCTCCAAGAGGGATTATCCAGTGTTGAGGCGATGCGGGGTGTGGCCCCATGTACAAATATTTGAATATTATCCAAATTTGAGGCTGGAGAATAGCATTCCGCTTGATTCAGTAAAATCAATGACGCCTTCTTCTATGGCATCATCTACCTATTGAGGCTGATATTTCTCACGGTCGATGACCAAGAGCATAATAATCTAATAGAGAAGTGGGGGGCATTATTTACACAATTCCCCACTTTCACCTATCTTAGAGCAGCCAACTTCTTGGGGGAGCCCACCAAGTTACCAAGGTATGCAGGCCCTAAGTTGATCCTGTTGGAGCTATCCAGACAGCTCATAACATATCACGAGAAGTGCCTAAAGAGAAAGAAGGGTGGAACTCCATTCCCCCTCACAGTGGGTAGGTACACCTGCACTTCTCACACCAAGGCCCAGGAAATGTTTGCAAAACTGAGCTGCTCAACCTGAAGCACAATTTCCCGGTAAGTCCGACCTTCAATCCACGAAATTTCCTCCCAAAGGTAAAGCTCGATCCGATCCATGTCCCACAAATTGAGGACATCTACATCGACCTATATCATGAGGTTGAACTCAGGAGAAAGGATCACTCCCTCCTGGCCCTAGTAGAAATTATTCAGTATGGTGTGGCCATTGTCCCAAAAGGTTTCTAAATGACTAATTAGGAAGTTGATCAGGTATATCTAGATACAGACAGGGACAACTGGCTGTTTGTTGAGATAGACAAAGCAAAGGCTCCTCAAACTATTTAAGAGAGGGTAAAGGGCACTTTGTAGCGCACGGAATACTAGTGTAGGTTTAATGGTCTCATCTACCTTGGGGTAGACTTCACCACATCTCCCTTAGCTAAGGCACCTACCAGGCAAGCATTTTCCAAAGGGCAAAGGAAAAGACAAGGAATGGAAATCAAGTGCTACTCAAGAGCAAGCTCCCGAGAGTCCCCTTTCCACCGCCCAGGAACAAGTTGTAACCTTGGAATCTCCAGAAAAAGAGCAGATGGTAAGTGTTCCAACAGGCACATCCACTCAGGATGTTGCCACTGCTACTAACCGTTGAGGTTCCCACCGTCTCTTCTCTCGCTCCTCCTTCCCCTCCTCATGTCACTCAACCATCCATTCCTTTGGTTGTGTCCTCTCCCCATCTTCTACTGTTCCCCCTTCCTCTTCCTCCATCTTCTCTTCCCTCACCGAGCTGTCCCCTAGCATTTCTTCTCTCATCTCTCAGTTTCCTTCCACCCCCGTGGTTTCCTCTCCTGCAGTGTCTCCTCCCCGTGAGCACTTTTTTGGCTTCTCTCTCAATGCCACCACCAAGTGTCTTGATGCATTTCCCCTCATCCACTGCAGCTGCTCCCTCCTCCACCACCGTTCCCTCTTCCCCCTCTGGTCCCACTCCCTTAAGTCCAGCATGGATCTCCCAGCACCTGAGCCGAAGATAAGAGGAAAGTTCCCATTGCACCTATGGACTTCTCTATCATCCCAACAAAAGGGGCCAAGAAGCAAAAACCAATAACCCACTTCTCTCAGAGTGCCTCAGGTGAGAGAGTAATGGAGATCGTGTATCCCGATCCCACAAAGGATAAAAAGGATATGTCTCCTACAGATTATACAGTGACGTAGGTCACAATGGGAATGTCCTCCGAGAGCCTTGAGGAGGCCCTATCTCTGCAGTGGATGCCCTTTGCAAGAAGCTTCAGGAAGCAAAGGAAGAGAAGAGGATACTAAAAGAGAAAAATAAACATCTCCTCCAAACCCTGTAGAAAATGGGCAGTGCACCTCCTACAATCGCCGCATGAAAACTCCCGAGGCCCTTAGCCGGGAGAATATAAATGAATACACCAAAATTGGCGAACAAGGCATGGTAGTGTCTTCTGGAGAGAAAAATCCTCAAAGATAGTGAGGAAGTAATCATCAAGTTCACTGAGCTATATCAGAATATTGGTCAAGCAAACAAGGAACTCTAGGCGATTGCAGGACCTATCTCCGAAGAGTTAGACCATGCTAGGTTGCAACATGAGACATTCCAGAAGATGCTCGACTACTCAGTTTCGATGATTTAGTTAAATTCAACGTCTTCGATCACCCCAGAGCACCCAACAAAGTCCTTGCTACTTTGGACTACTGGGTCGATCAGATGGAATTTGTCCTAGAGAAGATTGACAAGGTCAAAGAGGAAGCCTTGGATGCAATGCATCAAATGGAGAAAATTGTCCTAAGGATGTCTCCAGGCTTGCTCGCTCCATCATTCACCTTGAGGAAGGTAGATGAAACCATTTGGATCTTCAAAGAGATCATCTTGCAAGGGTTAGGGTCGGTTACTTTTGACATTGAATCTATCAACAACCTTATGGCTCCGCCGTGACTTTTTGGGATACGTGATAGAGGCGGGTAATGAATACTTCAAGCTCCCAAAAACTCAAAGATGAATAGGAGACTTGTGAAGTCATCGGCAATCACACCAAGGGTCCTGCACAGGATCAACTCCAACCAATGATCAGAAAATTCATGGAGTATCGCGCCCAATTCCACATTGCCTCTCCTGAGAAAAAGCAGGATACTCCCTTCCAGCCACGGGACGATGATGAATAGCCTTCCTCCTCTTGGCTTTCTTTTTGTAATATTTAAAAGTATGTTGGCACAAATTATGAAATCATCCATGTTGCACCATGGGATGTTGTCATCCACCAGGTTTCCCAAAGTCAATAGTTGACTTTTAGATATTTTGTACATGCTATGTAATTAGTGGTTGGTTTCTTTTTGCCTTCTCTCTTCTTCTCCTTCTATACATACTTGAATATTTGTTGTATTCAAGCAGTGGACACTTTTTAGATGAAAAATAGAAGTGAGAAGAAAAGGCTTTGTACTTTTTGTAATAGAAGAAAACATTAATACAAATATTAAGACTTTGTGTTGAATATGTGTGTTATGGGCATCTAATCTTTCTTATGTCAGATTTGTGTATTTATTCTGTTGGATCTATCTCTAATGTTTTGTCATTTGTTCATCAGTATTGCTTTGTTCGTTTATGCAAGTAGGTTTGGCTATGTTTACTACCAGCCCAAAACATAAACCCTCTGACCTTTCTGCTTTGGAATTCATTTCTTTTCTCCCTTGATCTATCCTATCTCCTATCCCCACTTTATTCCCTTCTCTTCACATCAAAAATACCCCAATTGGGACGAGATCCCAAACCCTGAAGGAAAATACTATAGGATTTGTGTAAATTCCTCTTATTTGGTAGAATAGCAATAAACCGGTTTCACTTTGTTGTCTCAAATAGGGGCTATGCCCCGCACACTTTTGGCTCGTCTATCCATAGATCTACCCACGCGGAAGATTTTCAAACCAATAGTTGGCAGCCCCTCTTCTTTATCTAATCAAACATTATAGAATCAAAACCCATCACATCCATGGCCTCACCCTCATCATTTAACATGATACCCTCTCCTCTATCTAAAGCAAACATTAAAGAATCAAAACCTATCGCATCCACCACCTCATCCTCATCATCTGTCATAAAACCCCTCCTTTACATAAGGTCAACGTTAAAAATAAAAACACACATCATCTAAGGTCTCAACCTTACCATCTATTTTGGGACCCCATCCTTTATCACAATCTAAATCTATCAAATCTATGGTTCCATCCTCATCATCTATTTTAGGCCCCCATCCCTTATCGCAATATCACGTCACACAATCATACCCTATCTCATCCATAATCTATCCCTCCTCATCCATTTTGGGACCTCATCCATCATCCAATTATATCAATCCCACATCATATCCTCTCTCTTATCAACCTCACAACATCCATATGATGTTTCAACACCATACAACATCTATGAATCCACCCCAATCCAAAAAGACGCATCTTATTGATCGTACTCATAAATCAAAATCAAAATCAAAATCCATTAATCCAAATCCCCAAAAGGGACTTACATCGACATCCTTGAGAGGCTCATGTAGGCTTCTCTCATCACATTACCACCAATTAAAACACCCAACCCACAAACTCAAACCCGTATGGTACGATAAAAATAAAACATGTACCTATCACGAAGCCTTGGTCACAACACAGAGAGTTGTAAAGTGCTCAAATCCATAATCCAAAAAGTCTTCCTTGTCGATGATTTTCTCCCAAAATAAGAACATCCTAGTTTATCCTCAATATCATCAATACCTCCGCCCTCAATCGATGTCCTCATTGACATATGTTAGTCAAGTGGGACAGCTTTCATCTCGTATTACCAAACCTTTATCGAATTCTCATCAGCACCTTCCATTGAAGGTATCTCAATCTTGTCAATGTCCACACCTTCCCTTGAAGATCCCTCAATCTCATAAAAATCCACACCAAATTCACTAACGATATCCTCACCGACATCTACAAGTCAATGGGGTCACCCTTAATCGAGATCTCAAAAATATTTCTCATTTTTTTCTCATCACCTTCTATTGAAGGTCCCTCATCTCAAATTAATACGGTTCACCCACCTATACAAGCCTGAAACCATCACACATAAAGAGAAGATAAAATCAAAGCTTCGTCATCTACCCCTCCTAGTCAATTTTCCTTTCCTATCCCATCCAAATTTTTAACGACTCCTTTTCAAAGGTTATGTATCCTCCTTTATTTACCATATACTCAATCAATCAAGATCAAAATTTCCATCATCCTAATCTGAAAGCTATCATTCCTTTCAACACATACCATCTCTATCCACAAGGTCATGTTAGGGGGACTCCTCTCTCTGAGACTTCAAAATTCTTACCTTGCACACATTCCCTTAATGCATCTTTATCAAACCTATCATATCAATCTAATCAGAATGTCACTACTCTAGAAAGGAGTAAACATGGAAAGTTTTCCCCTAACTGGATCGAGTCTATATAATATGGGTCAACCCTTGAATTCCTTAGACTTAAGTCCTTTCTATTATTGACACATCGACCATCATGACAGTAGTCACATCAAAAAATTTATCCAACCATCAACCAATCATTTTATCATCGTAATGATATAACGTATGTGGTTTTCCATCACTATCCTAAAACACCTTGAAGACGAGCACCACAGATCTATTCATCACATCTTTCACATGGACAAGTTCCTCTGTAGCGGAACCCCTTCAATCATTACAGCTATCCACCTAATATACCAACCAAATACATGTCTTGGGGAATACATGTGTAGTCTATGTACACATTTCTTCTCCCTCCTTGAAACGATCTATTAGGGTCTTGCCCTCAGCTCAAATTAAAAGTCAAAAATATCTATGGATGCTTCTTATCAAAAATAATAGACTGATCCCTTGAAGGATAGCTATTCAAAATATCAAAATCATATTGTCAAAAGAAAAGTAGACTAATCCTCGAAGGATAGCTACTAGTCAAAAATCATAGACCGATCCCTCAAAGGATGACTATCTTGTAAAGTCAAAATACAAATTTTAGACCATACCCTCGAAGGATGGATACTTATGTAAGTAAATCTTCCCGTATTGATCATCTTTCCCATCAAAGAAAACTTCCCGCATCAATCAGTTTGTGTTAGAAAAATAATGTAAATATGGGGCATTTCTTTATGAATCCATTGAAAAGGATAACCCTATTTTCCCACACAACCTACATATGTCAACCCTTCTCATATCTTAGGAAGGTACACATTTTACTTACATATATATCTGATATCCTATGTGTGACTACTCATTGTTAATCATTTGTTAACATTTGTTGTAAAGGCCAAAAGTACAAGCACCTTCATTTTCGTTGTTTCCCATCACATATGTATCAAATCCAATACAAAGCAATCAATCCACATTTCATTCTTGACCATGGTTTTCATAAACTTTAAAATCACTTTAAATTCAATATCAAATAACACCTCATATCAAAAACATAAACTTTAAAAATTGTCAACCTTTCCTATCAATATCATCATTTGTCAATTTACTCAATAAAATCAACATTTATCTTCCTCCTCGAGTTGTTACTTCCCTGACCATTATCAGGACCCCCATCTACGTCCATATAAGTCCACCTTTGTGGCAACATCAATTTTGGTCCTTTGACCTCATCAAACCATCTCCTGTCATCTTTGAAGTCATATGTCTATAGCACACGAACCCTTTGTTTCCCCTATCACTTGACTTCTTGGTCTTATAAGTCCACCTTTTTGGAAATATCAATTTTGGTCCTTTGACCTCATTAAAACATCAATTTTCATCATTAGTTCATACGGCTATAGGACACAAACCCTTTGGTTCCCCTGTCACTTGATTTTCCGACAATGCTTATCTTGTCTCTATACCTTGTCTGGGGCATCATCTCTTGTCTTTCATATTTTAATTTTTTATCCATCTATCTCTTTCAAACTCGTGATTGATTCCCTTTCAATTCATCAATCCCTAGTTTTAAGGGGAACACCTCATCATATAATTATACATTATTCATCTATCACATCTTATTTTTTTTGTGTGGCTTGTCTCAAAACCACTCAACAAAAATGGGAAAAATGTAGACACCTAAAATTAGCACCGTTTATTTCATGTTTCCACATCCACTAATACCCCTTTCATTATCCCATCACTATCATATAACACATTAAATCCATTATCACATCATTATCATTTTATTTATTAAATTCCTTATCCTAAGTCTAATTCCTCCCCATCATATTTACTCTCTGTAAATCCCCCATTACAGCTTTTCAAATCCTATTCAACTACCTCTCCCATATTTATTTAATCAATTTATTAAATCCATCAACATCAACATCACCACCATACTTATATCGTGTAAACCCATACACTCACCACATCATATTATTCTTATGAAAATCATGTACATTTATCACACCATTTAATCACACCACGTTTAACATTTATCTTCCCAGTATTTATTTGCCACATCATTCTTACACTCCATAAAATCATATTTTTCCCCATCCTAAATAAGACTTAACCACCTAGAATCTTCTTAAAACCAAAAATAAATCAAAATAAATCATATCTAAATCAAACTAAATCAAAATAAAATCATATCTAGCCTATTTTTCAACCTCCTTAACCATTCTCCACCCAAAATCACATGAAAATTAAATTAGAAAAATCCAAAAATGAAATATATAACCTCTTAACTATTTAATAACATTCCCATACCCGTATAACCACTTACAAACCCAAAATAAATAAAATCAAAACAAAATCTATAACCTCTCAACAATTTAACAAACATTTCCAACACGTATAATCATTTTTATAACACACTCCCTTCATTAAAAAAAATTGTTTGATGTGGGAGGTCATTTCAACTAATTTTGTATATCTCCCGGATCTCTGACATTCCCTCAATTGTGGGTGATTCTCCCCTCTTGATGAGAATGTCTATAAATACAAGCTTTATGCCTTTATTGAAATTTAACCAACAATCGATTTGATAGTCACTCAGACTTAGCCTTTGACAAGACATTGTTCAAAGCATCTTTAAGGTAATCTTATTGTATCCATACTCCTCTGGATACCTACTTCATCTCTAAAGATTATGCTCATTTAGGAGTTTAACTCTCAAATTTTTTTGTCAACACCTTCAAGCTTCACCTCTCCACTAATCTCATCTTTTCCAACATTGTTTATCTATTGCAATCGGGTAAGCATATCCATTTGAATATCATTGTCTTACTATTTTATTATTTGATCATTTCTATCAAGCTATCTCATTTTTTTATCACTATACACACCTACGTAAATCACCGGTGATTCCTTTAATCACCAAAGTGATTCACTAAATCGTCGGCGAATTCCTGTCTATTAGACATGTTTTCGAATATAATTATATTTCTGATATCCAGAGCTCAATCCTAACCATTAATTTTCCTTTAATAGTTTCCATCAAGTCCCATTAATCTCCTCTCGAGCAATCTACTGACATTTTATCATTTATCCAAATCAAATACATTATCTTGCTTGCCTTTGTGAGTGCATATCCATTTACATCATTTCTCCTTTGAGCCATACTATAATTTATCGACTCCCTTTAGATCAATAATCACCATCAGACTAAGCATTTATCCTTGGACCACATCAGTTCCTTTGCCTTTGCATTATTGGTTATATCATCTGTTATCATTTTATTAGTTAGCAATTTATTTTATAATTATTCGATTAATTCCTTGACGCGAATTGACATCCTTACAAGGAAGTCCATTTACTTTTGGGGACTGTCATTTTTCAGGAAATCCACCATATATTTTTTTAATCATGTCTTGTGTAGCGTTTTTGATTACAGATTTCTTTGTAGGAGAGGAGCTTGTACACATCTTTCATGGAGCGCAATGTCAAACATCATCAATCAACATCCACAAGTATCACTAAACCTGCTACCTTTGAGGTTAGTTTATTTATATTCTCTTGCTTAGTTAATTCAAGTTGAAGAATATAAATATCTCTTAACAAGTGGTGTCCCATGTTTTATGAACCCACTTTTTGCAAAGTATATATTGTCTTCTTGCATGTTTACATTATCTTCTTGTGTCTTAGCTTACATATTGTCTTCTTAGCATACATTTTGTCTTCTATATGCATGTTTTTCTTTGTTTGTACTAACACTTATTTCTAGACACTTTGTTTGTGTGTGCCTTGGTTTCTACCAAGAACATTCCCTTCCCCTTGTAGGGCATAGTTTCAAAGACAATGGCGATCTTATTTCGAGCTATATACTCCTTTAATAATGTCGCATGCACCCCAAATGAGGGGGCATCATTTGGGTGAATCAATCACCCCATACAATAGTCTACAATCATTACACAACACATCATGATATCTTGATACAACACAATTTTTAGATTCAAGGCTTAGAATCAGACTTGGGTCCTTAACACAACATGACCCTTCCTAGATGCCTATAACCAGGGGGCAATTACACAAAGATTATAGTAGTTTGGCATAGTCTACGAAGTCCACACAATGACTTTTACAGGGCATATAGTCCTTAACACTTTCATTTTGCATCAAATTGTTTGAATTTTGCACACCATATGCAGTGGTGTCCTACATTGTAAGAAGTGGTTAAAGGTTGGAGGATAACACCGGACTTTTCTCCCTACATTTATTCCATATCATTGGCATGAGATCACCCCAAAACTTTTGGTTGGCACTATTGGCATGAGATTGCCCAAAAACCCATCCTTCAACAACATCTACAGGGACCGTTTCTACGCCCTTTTTCTCACCGCGGATCGTGTACACATGTTCCTTTTTCATATTTTTATTTTACATGCTTTCCTTGCACACTTTTTTTGCACATTTCGATCATATACATGTGTATTTGACTACTTGTTGATTCTTCTCTTTTATAGGTCTGTCTATATGGGAAGTGGTAGTCAACATCATTCACAACATCAACAACAACAACAACATGCAAATTGTGACATCTACATAATACGTTTCCACTCTAGGCTCATTTTCATCATCACTTTTACATGTTTTCCTCCTTAGCATCCACACTTTACACTTTTATCACTCCACGCTTTGTCTTTTCCCTCGGCATGTTCTTTCTACATCAATCTGCATGGTTATCAAGTATGCATCTCTATCTACTTTATGTTACCAAGATTTCTGCTCACCAACATAAAGTGGGGAAAATGTAGACACAAAATCACACACTTTGGGTAATTATCCAATCCTAGTTACATACTACTATTTATATGATTCCTAAGTAACAAAATTAATAATTAACCCATGTCTCTGTGACCTTTCTTTTCTTTTTATTTCCACTTTTGGTCTTACACCATTACTTTCTCGGTCTTCCTCTTTTTACTTTGGCATTTTCATCTAAACACCAAAGACTCGAGCTAGGATGCTAGCATCGGGCACCCTCATCCCCTCTGGGTGCCCCCCGCCCCTTTGTACTTTGTTCATATCTTCTGGGTCCTTTCTTGCCATTTGAGCATCTTATATTTTTGGTAGTCAACCTTTTTAGGGTTAATTATGAAATTCAAGCAAGGTGATTAACTAAAATTAACTAAAATGTGGAATAATGATAGTTAATATAATCTAGAACAACATGTAAATACGATAAGTAAATGTAGTAAATAACTATGGAAAGTGACCCAAGCAACTAAGCTAATGGAAATAAAAACCCTAATATGCAAGAAGAGTGAGGAAGTGACTTAGTTGATTTGATGAACTTGTGGGAATGTGTACTAGAGCTGGTTGGGGAAGCGGGAAGCAAGAATGACTATGCAGAGGTCCCAAAAAGGATAAATCTAGACTGATTCTCTTGAATGGGGTGCCTAGAGAGGGACGGTGGCACCTACGGGAACTCGGTCTACATAATGCATGTTTTAGTCTCGTGAAAAGCTCCAAAACCGAGTTTCACATGTTCGGTGGGTGGTGGAACCCTCATTATTTGTTGCATCAGATCCTCTGCACCATGCCAAATGTCGCGATAATCCAAGATGAATAGAAGACCTATAAAATACCAAAAGAAGTGTAGACACCCAAAATTACACACGAGCAATTTAAATACATAAATTGTGCTAATTATCCCTCTCGTAGACACCAAATTTGTGTCTTACGACACCCTATGCCCCGCATCCCATTTCGCAACCTAACCTCATCACCTAAACCTTACACAATTATTTATTAATTACCTTATAATTAATAAATCCACATCGCCATACTTGCCACCTCATTTCACCACCTCATCATGACCTAGTCTTAACCCTAAACTAACCTAGTTAAGACCTATAACTTGGTCCATATCCACACCCATGACTAATTACTCCTCACCCGCACATAAAGCCAACCTCATAATGACTTGACCAAGCCCGCCACTAATCCCTTGCGAGAAAGGAGGGAAAGCGGCTATTTTACCAAAAATAGCCCGCTTGACTCGACTCGATACCGGTTCTACTCATTGCCGTCGGTTGCATAACCGCCATCGGTTCCCTGTAAATGACCACTTCCAACCAAAAACAAAGGGATGGGATTTTCATTCGATTGAGAAGAGGAGAAATCATTGGAAGGATCTGGATTTGCTTGGCCGAGCAGAGACAAGTGAAGAAACAAGAAGAGTTGCAGAGAGAAGGACATCAAGCCTTCAAGATCGCAATCAATAACTAGAGCCCAAAGACACTCATCCAAGCATCGAGAGAGGAGATAGCTCATCTTGGAGTGTCGATCATCCTACTTGAGCCCTGTCTTCATCATCATAGTCCTGGAACCTACATCTTCATCGTGAACGAGTAAGTAGTGTCTTGTATGTTTTTAAAGCACCATTTTTGAGCTCATGGATTGATAGTAATTATAAGCTCATTCCTAGATCTACCACCTACCAAAGACCCCGCACTTAACCTTCATCCATACATCCTTGTATTGCCCCAAGACCATTTTATCACACTCAGAGTCTTCCCTATCCTCTCATTATTCCCTTCACCATCCATCAATCTTAATAACCCCACAATCACCCTGCAACCAACCTATATCCAGAAGCACCTAGATTGCTGAACCTACCAGTGTCGTTTATCCCCTACCGGCAGCGGTTCTCTAACCGTAGTCGGTTATCTAGTGACCGCATCGGCCATCATGACTTATACCCCAAAACCTTCCTCTCGCCTATTTGTCACCTAACAACCTCAGATCCAGACTGGTTTATCCCTGTAACTCAACCTGAATGTATCAACGACTAGTGACCGAACAAACAACGTGACGTTTTATTATTGATAGCTTGGCCTCTATTGTTTTGTAACGAGGTACCCAAATCGTGATTTTGCAATAGCTTTCTTTGTTATCATTTGTGTTAATTTGTATTAAAAGGGGAACTGACCACCTTCGAAAGGAAGTTTTATATTTCCTGGGCCTAAGGTAGCTCCCTCATTTATTGTCTAATTAAAATCTGGTGGTCTTGTATTCTTACTTGCAGGTAGTCCTTCCAAGACAAAAAGGAGTTCTTCGCAGTCAATCTGATCTTTCTCTACGGTACGCGCACACCATCTCAACATTCAACAGGTATTCCTCCTAGCCCTAACCCTTATCTGTTTCTCAAAGGAATGATAGGATAGAAGCAATTCTATTCCACAGAGCCGAAACATTCCGTGCGAAACATTTTGGCACGCCCGGTGGGACCCATTTCAGGTTTCTGTTTCTCTTGCTTGCTTTCATTTGGGGAGCATACTTACTGTTTGCTATTTTTGTTATATTCAGTAAAAGAATTTGTCTTGCTTTCCCAGTTTTGGCATTAGTGAAAGTCATCTTCTTTGCTTCATCGAATATCATTTTCGATTTGGGTTTAAAACACGTGCATTACATTCTTGCTTGCTTGTTTTCAATTCTAGTGAACATAGACTAAGTAATGTGTCGTACACGTGGGGTGATTTCCACGGTATTGATAGGAAATTAATCTTACTTTCACCGCACAACACATACCGAATCACTTCATAATTAACACAACACTCAAAACATCCCCCTTTTCCGCGGTATTCCTCCGCCTTTGATTGAGGTAACCTTATAAGCCAAAACAAAATTGACATTTCCCCTAAGTCTTTTGTTTAGGATTGACATAATTCTGCATCTAAAGGCATAAGCCCAAATTGATTAAAATTAACCCTAGGGTTATTCAGTTAATTTGTTTGTGCATTCTTGCTTGTTTTCTATTTTGTTTCTTTGTCATACACTATTTTCTGTGATCACTACAGAACAGTTTGGTAGGCATATTAATTACTATTAACACCAAATCAACAACTTCTTACCGCTTACACTAGTTCTATTATACCGACATCGGTTAGCTTACCGACGCTACACATAACTGACCAAATCGCTTATCTGGCGATATCGGTTCTTCGCTTTTACTGATCCTCGACAAACCAAAGAACCTACCAATTTCAAACATCTTCTTATCTCTGCTTATGTTCTCGATAGAAAGAAACCCTAATGTGTACTCCTCCCCATGGTTGTTATCACTGAAAAGCAAGTCGCCGCCATGGTTTCACATGCTTGCTCTGTGCCTTTACTCGAATCACCCCTTCACATTATGTGGGGAATCCTACGGACACCAACGAGGTTCCTAAAATTCATGTAGGAGATAAATAATTTGCCAAATTTCGGATGCTAATCCTAGCGCCAGCAAATACTATTTGTCTCATGCCCCGACCGTACACCCGACGGCCAACTCCTTGTTGGCATGCCTATCAAGATAGCTACTCATTTAGCTCCTTCTCCGCCTCGATAACTCTGCTTTACATTCTACATCCTTAGTCCTGCCTCCTAACTCAAGAAATTTCGGGGGTTCATACGGCATATTGGCTTTCCTTTGGTTAATCTTGGGCCCAACATGTCATTACCGCCGATCGCTCCTACCTCGCTCTCTTGCAGATCTGCTTGCTTTCATGACTTGCTCTCTACCACCTATCCACACGAGCTTTCCTTTTCAAGCTCCGCCCACCTTTTCATTTCCATACACATATCCTAGAACCTCAACGGCTTATATAGGACATCCCTATTCGGTTGCCTCAACACATTCGTCCTCCATACCTTATCAACATTTAACCCCACCATTGTCTAGCGGTGGCCCTTGGCCCAATTTGCCTCCGTTTACCATAACCACACCATCATCTCATCCAACTACTGATTTAATTAAACAAATGATGGACAAAATGCAAAATCTGGAGGCTTCTGTTTCAGGAAGTCGTAGTGCCTTGACATATGAGCAAGTTTTTCGGGAGCCTATCCACCCTTTAGTCCCCCTTCATTCATATCCTCCTCAATGGGAATTACCAAAATTTACCCGTTTTAATAATAAGGAAGACCCTCAACAACACTTGCGATCATTTAGACATGCCTGCTACCTGATTGCTCACGACGATGCTTTACTACTCCACACCTTTCCCATGTCCTTATCAGGACCCACCTTGGAGTGGTATAGTGCTTTAACCCAACACTCAATCTTCTCTTTTAACCAGCTAGCCCAATCTTTCTTGGATCATTTCTCCATTAACATTGCCAAGAAAGTATCTATCACCGACCTCTATGCCATCCGACAATTTGAAGACGAATCTATCGCAAATTTTGTTGGACGATGGCGGGGCCTTATCAACCAACTTACGTATGCCTTGCCTCAGGCCGAACTTATTGAACTCTTTACGTGGGCCTGCGCTAAACACATCTCTCCTACACTCCAAATTCAAACTTTTCGTACATTTGACAAGGCCTTTTACTATGGCTCAAAACTAGAGATTCGAGCCTTAGAGGAAGAGAAATTGCGGTTGCGCAACAAAAACCCCAATTTCTGAACCCAAGATTCCACCAACAAACCTAACACCACCAATCCTCACCCATCGACTGCTTCAAAATCAAAAGGATCCGTGCACGCGATGATAGTCAAATCCCAACCACCATCTAATACCCCGCCAAAACCACCTATAAGTATAAAGTAGAGCCCATCAACTACACTCCCTTGGGAGAAACATATGGTGTGATATTGGAAAAATTGCTTAAAGCAGGAGCCATTACCTTGCCTCCTATTAAACCTCACTCCGGGTTTGATTCTGCTCACGCCATACCTTCTTGGTACAAAGAAAATGACTTCTGTAACTTCCACCGCGTGAAGGGACACAGTCATGAAAACTACAAGATGTTGAAAAACGTAGTGCAGAAATGGTTGATGTGGGGATATAGCCCTCGATAATCCTAACGCCCCTGCTAACCGAAATTTGAAAATATTCAACAAACCATTCCCAAATCATTCCTCTAACAGTAACATAAATCAAGATATCTTAGCCGAGGAGAGTGTTCATGAGATCCATGCAGTCTTCGACGCCCAGCCAAAAACCTCTATCAAACAAATTCTGAACCAAGCCTCTTCACTAATGCAGAACCCAAACCCCTTCCTCACCATCAAGACAAACCAAATCCTCGCCGTTCCTTTACCCATCAAGGAATTAACCGCCTAGAGTTCCCTTCTCACAAATGAGCCTTCTTACACCACATCCTCGCAAGACTATGAGCGGATGTTATCTAATTTATCTATTTCCCAAACGTCTCCTCCTACCATTCTTGCTGTATACAAGAGGAAGGCTCGCCACTTCTTTTGTCATCCTTAGAAGAGAAACCTCTTGAACCGACATCACCACATTCTTTAAACATGACGGATTCTCTCAAACACACCCTCCTACCTATTAGTTCTTCATCACCTAAATATTTTCAAAGAACCGGTTGACCTCTTAATGCCCATTGATACAAGGCCTCATCTACCCCTCAGTATCACACCCACAAAGGGACCGGAATCACAACCCACCTTTCTTCCATACAAAAGTTCCTAGTCACACATGAGGACTGTCTTTTCCCGTAAGATGACGAGTCCTATGGGAACGTTTGAGTACGCCATATTCTACTCAAATGCAGATGACCGATACGGATGCCTCTACCATATACCCGAAGTGTTTACAGAAGCTTAAAATGCCTATGTCCTCATCTTCACCCCCCTCATCTCTACCAAATACCTCATCCACTTCTATTAACTTAACCAAATCTTCCCCTATGCTTGGGACCTCACCAATACCCAATCTAACACACCCACCTAAGCGGCTTGATTTATCTTAAAATAAAGCCGTCCATCCCATTAGGAGACAGACTCAATCTCCTCAACCTATGCCGCTATCACAACTAAAACCCTAGTCGTCACACCTACCTTCCATATTGGGACCCCATCCCTCTACCTTGCATCAATATATCATACCTCCTGCGTTTTCTTTAAAGCGACCTACGCCTTCTGCACCCATACAGAAATCCAAGGGTATAGCAACACCGTCACCCCATGTATCCTGTCCACCTATCAACCCTAAACAAATTCCATCATCAAAAGATTTGTTTTCTGCCACTCCTATTTCTCCGTGGTTGTTTTCTAATACCACATCATCTGTGGCCTCATCATCTAACCAGCTAAACATAGCTTCTGTGCAAAAGCAAAGAACCCATTATCAAAACCCCTTGGCTAAACCACCAACCATACAAACCAACCATACCCCGTCATTACCACAAACTACCCAATCAATAGCCTCCTCTTCTTCTGACTTTGACCCACTCAAAGGGTCTTACGCCAAAATCCTTGCTATGTTGGTAGAGAATGCGACCATTTCCCTACCCCCACTTAGACCTTATGATCCATCTAAACCTCGACCTATAGGTTACGATGAGTCTAAAATCTGCGCTTACCACCGCACACCAGACATGACATGGGGGATGCAAAGCGTTGAAAGCCATACTTCATCACCACCTCTCTCGGATAGAAAAGTCAAGAAAGACAACTTACGAAGAGAGAGACCTTTAGCTTCAATTCCTCTCTATACCACCTGTCCCCACCTCACCAAGATCTCTCATTATTACAGCCCCACCTCTCGAAGACCGTGACCTATCCCTACCATCTTCCTCCTCTCTTATTCACGAGATCAATATGATTAGTGTTGCTACTCGAGGCGTAAAAACAATGGGAAAACTAAAGAAAACACACTGCGCGCATATCTTTCTCCGTCCACCATCCCGATCGCACCACCACCTAAAGTGGTTATTCGTGGACCCGCCTACCCCGTCTCTAATGGAGTTGCCCACCAACCATGATCAAACAACTTCACCAATCACCTATAAAAATGACATTGTATGATCTCATTCAGACTTCTGAATCTCATCGACAAGCTCTCGTTGAAATCCTTCAAGGGATAGAGGTCTTACCTAATGAAACCTTGCCTTTTACCTCTATTCTAACACCCAATCACGTTGCTTCACTCACCAAACAATCTATCTCCCCAACCACTTCTATCTCTCAGCAACAAAGCTGCTCACGCTCAGGCCGAAGATGAAATTATCGACTTTGGTGCTAAAGATCCCGACCGCTCGCTTTTTTCATCTCAAACTTATGTCCGGGACATTCGGGTACGCTATGTTATGATTGACGGGGCGCTAGCCTAAACATCATCTCTTCAAAATCCTTCCAACAAATGAATATCCCTTCTAGCTTTGCATATGTGCCAACCCCATCATGTTGCGGTCATTCAATGATGCTATTACTTCTACCTTAGGCACCGTGATCCTTAACATTCATGTAGGACCACGTACTTTACCCGAACTCTTCTATGTCCTCGAGGGAGAGTTCTAATACAATATGTTGTTAGGCCGCCTTGATCCGGCTATGGGATGTGTTCCTTCCACCTTACATAGATGCATAAAATTTGAGTACGAGGGAAAGTCCTACACCGTAAAAGCTGATCCTCCCCTTCAAAACCTCGTAATATGTTGTATCGCCTAATGATGTGCTTGTACTCACCAAGACACCCATTCATCCAACCCAACCATCCACTTCAACCGCACCTACACCTTCAACCAATGAAACCGCCGTCACAAATACCACTTCCTTTCCCGCAGATAACATCCCAACCTCTGACCCCTTAGTAGATGTTTTTCAACGCCTTACTCTGGGGAATACCGCCTATATAACGTTAGCTCTTTCCATACCCCGCAGGAGTACGGACAGTTACATGCGCATCCTACCTACGACCGTCGCGTGGGGGAGGTAATCTCTTACGGACCACCCCATTGCCGCACCAACCTAACGTATGGGGGTGTCGACGCATCCTCTGTTACCCCTGAACCTCCTTTTGAGGTGGTTCCCTTCCAATCTGATTTTCAATACCTGACAAATCATCATTTCGCCCTCACCTTCTTGACTCGCTGTGCTTGGAAAGGCTTTGGTTTTGGTCTTTATGAACAAGGCCAACATACACTCATTCCCGTGACTACACGCAAACACAATGATCGTAGTGGTCTCGGTTTTCCCAAACACTTACACCGGAGAAACCTCGTGTCGGTTGTATCACCTCGGAAGATGACGACGTCACCCCTACCAAACCATCATCACCCATTTTGCCATCATTACCCACAGAGTCGATAGACCCTGAATCTATCCCTCCTAACTTTTTTTTTTTCATAAATGCTATCTTCCTAGGTCCTCTCACTTATCAACGAGATAATGAGGACCCATCTTCTCTTCCCCTTCTATATCCAGACATGATCAAAGAGGATTCACCTTTGATTAATGTTGTTGAGTGCTAGGATGACACTCCATCCTCACTTACCTTGGTGCGGATGACTCCTATATTCAACGCGCCTTACCATCTGAAACTCAAACCATGTTGAATGAGTCGACTATAGAAATCAACATCCACACAGAGGAGGATCCTCACGTTGTGAAGATCAGACAATCCCTTAACACATCAGAACAAGCCGCCTTTACTACCTTTCTCCGTACCCGCAACCAAGCTTTCGCTTGGTCCTACGCTGACATGCCAGGAATTGATCCTGACATTGCTGTCCATAACATTACCCTAAAACCTGACTCCAAACCAGTCAAACAGAAACTGAGAAAAATGCATCCACGCATTGCCCTCTTGGTCAAAGAAGAGCTTCAATGACTCCTTTCTGTTTCCTTCATCTTTCCTATTGACTATCCTCAATGGATTTCTAACATCGTACATGTCACTAAAGCGACGGGGGGACTCCGGATATGCACGGATTTCTGAGACCTTAACCTCACTTGCCCCAAGGATGACTTCCCCCTCCCAAGTATTGATCAACTTGTTGATCTCACTGCGGGCCATGAAATGCTTTCTCTCATGGATGGTTTTTCAGGATACAATCAAATTTTGGTAGCCCCGGCCGATCAACATAAAATTGCCTTCATAACTCCTTGGGGAACCTTCTATTATCGTGTCATGCCGTTTGGCCTTAAGAATGCTTTGGTGCGACCTATCGGGCGGCTATGACTTACATTTTTCATGATATTATGCACACTATCCTTGAGGATTATGTCGATGATCTTCTTGGCAAATCTAAACATCGCAGTGAACATCTCGATGTTTTAACCATTATTTTTGATCACCTGTTACAATATTCAGTCCGGCTTCAACCAAAGAAATGTGTCTTTGGTGTTCTTTCGGGAAAAATTCTTGGCTTTATCGTCTCTTTGCGTGGCATTGAGTTCGATCCATCTAAAGTCAAAGCTATCCTAGAAATGCCCCCACCCAAAAACCTCAAACAATTGCGTATTTTGCAGGGTAAACTTCAATCCATCCGGCGTTTCATCTCCCAACTCTCGGATCGATGTCAACCTTTCCATCACCTTCTTAAAAAGGACATTGCCTTTCAATGGAGCAAAGAGTGTCACCAAGCCTTTGAAGCTCTCAAAGCCTATCTCTTGCAGCCACCCGTGCTTATCCCACCTCAGGATGATCGCCCTTTCTACCTTTACCTTTTTGCCACTGAACATGCTATAGGAGCCATGCTCGCACATCGGGACTCGCACGCCGAGAACAAGCCGTTTATTATATAAGTCGTACTCTCGTGGATTACGAGACTAGGTATACACATGTAGAAAATTTGTGCCTAGCCCTATCATTCGTAGCCACCAAACTCCGACACTACCTCCTGAATCAAAAACTTTTTCATCACCAACGCGACCCCATTCATTATATGTATGCCAAACCACATCTAAACCAACGCATTGCCCGATGGCTTATGCTCCTCGCTGACCTCAACCTTGAGTTTGTACAACATAAGTCAATTAAAGGACAAACTATTGCGGACCAACTTGCATGGAGGCCCCTTTACCTGGGGAACAATTTACCAATTTTAATTTCCCCGACGAACTCATCGCCACTCTTTCACTCAGGGAGGAGTCGTATCCAATGACCCTCTTCTTCAATGGATCCAAATGCCAACGTGGTGGAGGGGCTGGTGTTGTTCTCATTCCTCTTGACGCTGAGCCTATGCCTCTTTCATTCCGGCTTGATTTCCCCTGCACTAATAATATAAAGGAATACGAGGCCCTTGTTTTGGGTCTCCAGGTGGCGTTACACTTAGGTGTCAAATCTATTAATATTTTTGGCGACTCTCAATTGGTAGTCAATCAAGTTATGGGCATCTACCAATGTAAAAATGAGGAACTTCAAAAGTACAAACATTACGTGGATTCACTTTTGATCTCATTTACTCGTTATTCTATCCGCACCATTCCCGCTCCACTAACAAATTTGCAGATACTATGGCTTGTTTAGCCTCACAAATTCCTGCCTCACCAACTAACTCGACATATTCGCCTTGATCCAAAACTCTTTGCCCCATCCTATTCAGCCCCTTCTATTGTTTGTATGATAAATAATGTGTCTGCTAATTCGCAGGATACCTGGTACCACCAATTTCACGACTACCTTACAACCTCCGTTCTCCCACCTGACCTTACTAGTACTGGAAAACACACTTTTCTTAAACATGTTTCTCGTTATGTCATCATGGGGGGACTCCTTTATAAACGTGGCTTTGATGGCATCCTCCTTCGATGTCTAACCGCACGGAGGTCACCTATACCATCCAACAGGTCCATGACGGTATTTGTGGCGGACATTTTAGTGGCCTTGCCGTGGCTAAACGAATCCTTCGCCTAGGTTATTATTGGCCTACTCTTAATAATGACTGCTACGAATATGTTAAGCGTTGTGTTATGTGTCAACAACATGCCAACCTTCAACATACTCCTAGCCATCCGCTACAAGTCGCACGAGATCTTTGGCCTTTCTCACAATGGGGTTTAGACCTTATTGGTGAGATTCACCCACCCTCTTCGCAACGTCACCGTTGGATAATCACGGCAACCGAATATTACACAAAATGGGTGGAGGCCATTCCACTCATTTCAACCAAAAAAGAAAAAATTGTCGAATTCGTTAACCATCACATTATCTGTCGTTTTGGTATTCCTCATCGCCTAATAATGTATAATGGTAAATATTTCAAAAATAAGTTGTTACAAGACCTTTGTGACAACTTTGGTATCAAACTTAGTTTCTCATCACCTTACTATCCACAGGCCAATGGTCAAGCTGAATCTTCTAATAAAACCCTAACCAAAATCCTCATGAAAGTTGTTAATGATTCTGGAAGAAATTGGCATGATCACATTCCCTTTGCCCTTTGGGCTTATCGTACTAGCATTCATACCTCCACTAATGCCACACCATTTTCTTTGGTATATGGTACCGAGGTTGTCTTGCCTCTCGAAATACAAATACCCTCCCTCAGAATATCTCTTCAGGATATTCTCACCAACGATGATTTCCGCCAAGAGCGGTTAGCCCAATTAGAGCTTCTTGACAAGCGTCATCTTACGGCTCTTGACCACCTTCAAATCTATCAAAAATGCATCAAGCGTGCTTATGATAAGCGACTTCATGAGCGTACCTTTAAGGTTGGTGATCTTGTCCTCAAAGAGAATCAACATGTAACCAAACTAGAAAAGAGCAAACGTGGAAAATTTGCTCCTAATTGGATTGGGCCTTACATTATCACTCACACTTATGGATCAGGCACTTATCATTTAGCTTCGCTTAATGGTAAACTTGAGCCTGAGCCCCTTAATGCCTTGCATCTTCGACCATTCTACTGTTGAATTCAGTGTTGTGTCACTTCTTATCTACCTTACGCTCGTCCCTTGAGCTCATTTACCACCGCATACACTTTGTTTCTTGCATCTCAAAATCAAATCAAGCTCACATGGTTTGATTATCACCTCCCCTTAAAAGATGCCTTCCCCTTTTTTAGTCTAGTCCATGACTTCAAAGTATCAAAATGACACATTCTTAATTAAAACACTTATGGGATTTTCTTGAGTCAAACTTCCTACAAAACTAGATGCTTTATGCCCAACGGACATCTAAACCTCTAAATTATACAATAGACTGCTCCCTTGAAGGACAGCTATATGCCAAACTATTAGTGCTCTTATATATAGACTGCTCCCCCGAAGGACAGCTATACATAAACACCGCATCTGCTACTATAAATAGACTACTCCCTTGAAGGACAGCTATACACAACAGCCTTTATCAGAAGCTTCTCGCATTGATCAGCTTCGTGAAGACCTCAAGAACAACAAAATACATATCCCATGTAGACTTCCCGCATCGATCAGTCTATATCCAGAAAAATAAAATAAAAATAAAAGCAATATTTCAAAACACTTTTGAGTCATGGACTTGTCTATTTAGGTTTGGTTCTCTTTTGTCAGAATAATCATCTTATAATAAGTTCTTTGCACTCGCCCCACATCAATCACCTCACCTCACCATTTTTCAAAACAACAAAACTCAAGGGACGTGACGTATATCCGATATATTGTGATTATACCACTCTTTTCACCTATCGACTTCTCGCCTATGCAAGGTACCTAGGGACTCAAGCTCATCCTACATTAATATGTGGTTTGTTTAGCTCTTCTCAACTACGGGACACTCTGGCCTCTTTTGCTCGACTCTAGGATGATGTGTTGACCTTAATCAGGACACGATTCCCTACTGCTTGGGTATGCTAACTTTCACTTCACCTATACCTACACCAACAACATTACCCTACCAACATCAAATTTTTTTACCAACCAACAAATTGTCTAACCATAACCAAATTGCCTGAATTCACCTCTCCCTGGTCCTAAGGGAGAACTACATCGGTCTGAGGCCCTTCCTTGCTTTGTGTAATGGGCTATGTAGGCAGCACTTAGGAGACATGGGGTCTCCCAAGGTTAGCTCGACCATCCCCTACCATACCCTATCATATGTTCTAAATATAAATATTTTTTGTGTATTTCTATTTGCCAACATTCATCTTTATCCTTTTCAAACAAAACAAAAACAACATTCAAAACACAACCATTCTTATTATTATCATCACTCAAAACAACATACATCTTTAGTTTTATTTTAGATGTTAAACAAATACATCTTCTCTATCATCGACTCGCAGGTCGGCATCCTTATTTATTCTTATATTCCTATGAAATTCACTTAGACCCTTGCACCTCCTCCCGAATCAGGTGGTGATCGTGATCGTCGATGCCCCTCCATTGGCCTCTCCATCCTCAAAGGTGCCACTACCATTGGTTCCTCCCACTGATCCACCAACATCTCCTGTAACATACGAATACGTCCTCTCGCGTGGAGGAATCTTGCCTCCAGTCTCTCCACTCGTAACTGTGAAACCTCTAACAATCTCATTGTCTCATTCACCTGTGTTTGAAGCTGGTGAGCCAAATCCTGCAGACGATCTCTCTCCGCTGTAATCACAGCTATGTCAGGGCGCTCACGTGCACCTCGCAGCTCTGCTACCCACCATACTCTATAGGCCTCTCGTCATTCCCGCATCCATTACCCTACGATCGGCCGTATCTCTTCTCGCCCTTCTCGGAGGTGTAGGCCGAGGAGGTGAGAATGTTTCTTTGGCGTCGATCCTCATGTATGGTCTATATGTCATAGGTATATCCTGAACGAACCCAAATTGTCGCCGCACGCGATCTAGAGGAATCCTCTCGTACTCACCCGGCCTATGCCCTGCGATCCACCTCAATCGCTCTACACCCCTCAACTCCTCAGCTATGTGCTCTGTCACCATATAGTTCCCGTACGGCCTCCAACAAATATCCACAATCGTCACCATCTCCCATACCTGTCTATAATACTCGATGTCATCTATCACGGCCTGGGATCTCGCTTGTTCTGTCTGACCCATCGTCTCAATCCCAACCTTTACACTCCTACCTCTCCCGACTTGATGGGTCGGCCTATTGACACACAAACAATATGCTCATAGGCCCAACAATGTAATAAGTATGAACAATCCAGTGTCATCCTGTGTTTTCGCTTACAGCCCATAAACCCCTATATAACTCTACCAGATATGCGGGTGCCCATGCGAAAGTCACGCTCATTTCTATCATTTCCCAAATAACACTCATCAATGCTTTGGGAAATCTTCCACCCTCCGCCCTCGATAATGCATAATACCCCACCGCTATCATTAATAGCACGGCCAACCTTGTTTCCTCAGGGTGTGTTGCATACATTGTACCATACGTAAATGATAAACCTCGCTGTGTCAAATCTCGCAGCTGAACCGAATACTGTTGTTATCGCTGCCCGCCCCACGCTAGGCAACGCCTGATACACTATTTTTCCTATCATTGGGAGTCTCAAAATACGGAACACATCTTCCAAAGTCACTGTCATCTCCCCTGTTGGCAGATAGAAGGTATTCTTTTCTGGATTCCATCTCTCAATCAACGCCTGCAACATAGCATGGTTACGCGCGATTCGTGAATAATAGCGATTCCACTTAACCCCAAATGATTTATCAATGCCCATTCAGCTGGTGTTACATCCGCTCGGATTCGTGACAACGCTGCAGACAAAGATCATTCATCCTTAACCCTGCTTCTGCCTACATACATCAAAACGACACATAATTATTCAATAGAACAAATCTCCATGGGTTTTTTCTCAAATTCTGGAAACTCCTACAGTGACCGATATCGGTTATGGATAACCAATACCGGTTTGCTGACCGATACCGGTTATTTCTAAACGATACCGGTCCCTGTCAAAAATATACCTACCCTGCTTACAACATACACCTACGATAATTATTTTGCCCGTTTACTCCTATTTATACCTAAAAACATACGTGACCACCCCGTCTACCTACCCCATAAAGACTCACCCCATCCCCAACCCTTGCTTATCACCTTTTCTTTCTCATCTTTACCCACTTACACTTCTCTCATCCTATTCACAAAACATGCAAGAATCAAATTACAACCAAATAGTTTACCTCTCGGGATGCAAAGCAGCCACTTGGGGCGGAACATGTCTTCCCCTCGTCCCTCGCCTCCTCGCTGACGCTTCTCCTTGTTCACCATGTTCACCACCCTCTTCAAATATAACTTGTCTTTCTACCTTCCGAATCTCAGCCCACACTCACTTCACTGCTCTTTCCTCCTTATCACTCAAATTATTTCATGCAATTACCTCGTATCAGCTTGTCAAACAAACATACGCATTCACATATTTAACTTGTTGCATGCATCTAAAAATAAGAATGCTAAAAATAAGAACTTAAGTTGCCAACCAAGCAATTCTATTTTTAGGAAAATAATTCTGGCATAACCGATATCGGTTACATAACCGCTATCGGTCATATAGCTACCGACATCGGTTACATAACCGATATCGGTCATGTGTCCCCTTTTTTGCTTAAACCTAAGCCGTTTCTTTGTTTTTGCAAATATTTGTGGCGCCCGTCCATTTTACCTGCATAAACAACACCATTATCTATAATTTTTCATTAAATCCATATCTCATCACAATTTCATCAACATCATCTATCCATATTACAAACACAAACAAGCCATCAAAAAACGATATCAAAAACCATCAATCTATACACCATTTGGATCCAACTCAATAGCTACATACGTTCAATTTCACAAACCAGCGACACAACACATACAACATTTCATAAACACAACATGTCAATTAAACTCATCATCTATATATACACACATTCCATTTCAAAAAGCCATCAACAAAAGACATCAACACCATAATATATAATCCATGTGGATCAAACTCATCATACATTCAATAAGACAAACCATCGACAAAACACATACACCATTTCATATACACCATGTGGGTCAAAATCATCATATATATATATATATATATATATATATATATATACAAAGGTTTCAAATATACAACTTGCCTTCGCATAGGGGCCTCTCGTGATCTCATAATAATACAAAGCCACACGCACACAGCCGCAATAATCACAATAATCTCGACTCGGCTCACAGCCGTCTCTCATATCAAAATATACTCGCTCGCAGTCGTATCAATCAGATAACCCATACTCGGCTTGCAGCAGGCCAGGTATATACAATAAATGAATAAATGAATGAATACATCATGTGTAGGCACGCAGCCTCTATAAACATAACCGGTTCGCAGGCAGATCAAAGCCCATATCCAATGTACAAACACAAAAATCTATCTCCTCTGTAGGGATCCTCACTCTCTCCACCGCCTCCGCCTCGTCTCCCTGCTGGTCCTCGTGCCACCTCTCACCTCCTCCTCCGTAATGGACCCACCGCCTGTGGCTGCACCACCCTGGGATCTCTGACTCCGTGAGGTCTCCACTCTATGCGCCACATACGGCTGATAGTCAGCCCCGGTACCATCAAGGATGTCCTGATAGTACCGGGCCTCCGCTCTCGCCTCCATATACCGGGCCCGTGCCACCAAAGCTGCTGGGGCTGGTCCCCCGACTCCTAATACCAATGGCCCCTGTCCTACCAGTACACCCTGTGCCTGTGCCGGTGCCTGTGGCTGCGCCGGTGGTGGTGCTCTACTGTGCTTGTGCCTGGTGTGCCGCTGGTGGTGCCTGTGGCGGTACTGTACTGTGGTGGTGCCTGTGGTGGTACCTATACCTGTGGTGGTGCTTGTGGCTGGCTCGTACTCGTGCTCAAGCTACTACCCCCTGTAAGACACCTATTCGTATTCAGTGTGTGCGGCAGCAGCTTACCCCTATAACAACCGTGTATTTGTCCCCGAGCTGGTCCTCTCTCGCTTCTAACAGCCGCTAAGTCTCTGCCGTGGGGATGTGCTCTCCTCGCGGCTCTCTCCCCTGCCCACCATATATTAAAAATGATCCTGTACACCGGCATCATCCATCAGATCGCTCGCCGCGCTCTCTACCCAATCTGGGGTCCATAGGCTGTGGTGCAGTAATGGGGCCTCTACATCATCCCTCCGTACGAGGGAAGGGAGGTGGCTCATCTGTCGTAGCCCTAATCTATCGCCGTCGTACCCTCTCCAGGGGTATCCACTCATACTCTCCCGGCCTCCGTCCCGCTATCCAGAATGTATACTGGATCCACCGCAACTGTGATCGGGCTCCTCCACGGGGCGATGACCTCCGTAAGGCCTCCATACAATATCTAAAGCCGTCAAGCCCTCTAATAAATGCCGGTAATATGCTACGCCCCGCTGGGCGAACTACTCATGGTCGCCCACGACCCCCAGCCACCTCTGAAAGCCATATCTATAAATCACCTGTGGCCCTGGCTGCTGGGGCAGCCCTACTGGTCGAATGCATATGATATGCTCATATGCCCAACAGTGTAACAAAAACGTAGAGCAAATCCCAAATCACCTCATCCGGTGGTAGCCCCACAGCCTTCTGGGATAATCGCACTGTATACTGGTGCCCAAGCATAACATGTATGCTCCTCAACCATCTTGTGTAATACCCCCATCAGCGCCTGTGGAAAGCGGCCTCCCTCTGAGTCCGGGAGGGCGAAGCATGTAATGCCGATCATCATCAACATGGCAAGCCATGTCTCATGTCGGTGGGCATGATACATATCCCCATAGGCGATGCTCACGCTGTGATAAGTCAATAGCGCGGCTGCATCCCCGAAGACCTGTAAGATATTGTCCATGGTTGTCTCTGCATCCACCTGGAAGACTACCTCTCCATCGATCGGTAATCTAAGGATGCGATACACATCCTCCAATGTAATGGTCATCTCTCCAGTCGGGAGATGGAACACATTGGTCGCCGGATCCCATCTCTCGATGAGGGCGACCATCAAACTGTGATCCCTATCGATCACCCTATACCGCTGGACTCCGCCGAGTCCCACCTCGCGCATAATGCCCCACTGCGCTGCGGACACGTGTGGCCGCATCCGTCTCAATAGCGGGGGCATCCTATCCCGCATCGTCAGCTGCTGCCGTGCCTGCAAAACCAACTCACTGCATTAGCCCGACTCTATAACACACACCTCCACCCACCTATCTTCTACAATATCCCCCTCCCTCTTCACACCCAAAACACACAACCCAATCATAAACAACAACAAACAACACAACCCGACAACCCCAACAAGAACTTAACACCCAAAACCACAACGATAACCAAACCAAACCAACCCTAAAAAAAAAAAAAAAAAAAAATCCTAAGGACCGGTACCGGTCAACCATTACCGCCACCGGTCCTCCCTCAGCCTATCTCCACCGACGCCGGTCGCCATATGACCGACGCCGGTCAATATACAACTCCCCTCCAAACCGAAAAATGTGACCGATGCCGGTTGCTTAGCGACCGACATCGGCCATCAAAAAACCTGAGCCAAACCCGACGCGCCCCCAAATTGAATTTTGCCTATTTTTTCCCTATCTACCCACCCAAACACCCTAAAAACCTACCCACCCTGCCGCCTTGGCCTATTTAACCCATCTACCCTCTCCTTTTTTCAAATAATTTCCATTTATTAATTATTTTCTCAAAACCTCAATTCCTACCCAAACCCCAAATACAAATTTCTAACAACATCAAATTCACACAATGAAGGGTTTTGAACCTACTGCATTTACGACACGTCGCGTGGTGGGATGGGTGGTGGTGGTCCACCGGGTCCAAGACCTCCTACTCCTCTTGGCCGAGCCATGGCTCTAACTCTCCTCTGCTGGGTCCTCCACCAATCAACTGCTGCCTCCTACTCACTAGGGTCCACCAACCACTCACTTCTCCACTCAAATAGCGCCACCTCAACCAACAAATGCTCCAATCTCAACAATACACCTCGATAAACTCAAATTGGGTTTCAAATTGACAATGTGACAATGACAGGCTGTATTTTTTCTTTTTATAGGTTTTTCACCTATAACCGATGTCGGTTTTATTGTGCCCTAAGGAACCGGTATCGGTCACCTAACCGATATCGGTCATAGACAATCGATATCGGTTTTATCCCACCTCTTCCCCAATTTCGACCTTATTTACTAATCACCCTTTCTCACAACATCGCCTATATCCACCTTGGTCAACACCCTTTGTTAACTTCATTAGCTTTGACCCAAGGCCGCAACCACCATTCGGCCACCCAAGCCGCAACCAACCATTTAGCCCGACCCCAGGCCGCAACCAACCAATTTGGCCCGACCCAAGGCCAAACCAACCATTCGGCCCGACCCAAGGCCGCAACCAACCATTTGCCCGACCCAAGGCCGCAAATTCAACAACCATTTGGCCCGACCCAAGGCCGTAACCAACCATCTGGCCCAACCCAAGGCCGCAACCAACCATTTGGCCCGACCCAAGGCCGAATTCACCATCTGCCCGACCCAAGGCCGCAACCAACCATTTGGCCCGACCCAAGGCTTCAACCAACCATTTGGCCCGACCCAAGGCCGAATTCAACCATCCGGCCCAACCCAAGGCCACAACCAACCATTTGCCCGACTCAAGGCCGCAACCAACCAATTTGGCCCGACCCAAGGCAGAACCAACCATCCGGCCCGACCCAAGGCCCACCCAATCATTTGGCCCCACCCAAGGCCGCACCAACCAATTTGGCCCGACCCAAGGCCGTAACCACCCATCTGGCCCGACCCAAGGCCGCAACCAACCATTTGGCCCGACCCAAGGCCGTACCCAACCATTTGGCCCGACCCAAGGCCGCACCAATTAAATACCTCACCCAAAATCAACAAAATACAATTTTATCCACCCATCATGTAGCTTTTTGTTCACTCGAGCTCACTGCTCGTGTTTTAGCATGATTAGGGTCCTTGACTTGATCAACGACCAACTTTTCCTAGACCAAGACCGTGATGCGTTTATCTCAACCAAACCAACCATTTGGGTACTACGCCGAACATGCCTAAACATTCCTGTACCTTACCCATTATATCCCCCGAGCTACTTCCTATGCCTTGATACCAGTGATTATATCACCCTTGTTTGGATAAACTATCGACCTTTGCCTATGAATTGCTTGTTTGCTCTTCAAATCATGTACCCTGGTCGCACTACTGCATGTCAACGTGCGTCTGCTTCCTTAGACCTACCCCACCATCTTACCATTATCTAAACACCATTTACCCTTTATCAACCCTATCCCTGATTTCACGCTATCTCAATCTGTGATAGATTTGAGGGGGATTACCTATACCCTTAACAGGGGAAACCACTTCATATTATTGTCCGTGCAGCTTTACAAAACAAACTACACGACAATAAGGGGCTAATGTAGACACCAAATTTGTGTCTTACGACACCTTGTGCCCCGCATCCCATTTCACAACCTAACCTCATCACCTAAACCTTACACAATTATTTATTAATTACCTTATAATTAATAAATCCACATCGCCATACTTGCCACCTCATTTCACCACCTCATCATGACCTAGTCTTAACCCTAAACTAACCTAGTTAAGACCTATAACTTGGTCCATATCCACACCCATGACTAATTACTCCTCACCCGCACCTAAAACCAACCTCATAATGACTTGACCAAGCCCGCCACTAATCCCTCGGGAGAAAAGGAGGGAAAGCTGGCTATTTTACCAAAAATAGCCCGCTTTGACCTGACCGATACCGATTCCTACTCGACCGCCGTCGGTTACGTAACCGCCATCGGTTCCCTGTAAATGACCACTTCCAACCAAAAACAAAGGATCGGATTTTCATTCGATCGAGAAGAGGAGAAATCATTGGAAGGATCTGGATTTGCTTGGCCAAGCAGAGACAAGTGAAGAAACAAGAAGAGTTGCAGAGAAGGACATCAAGCCCAAGACTGCAACTGAATAACTAGAGCCCAGTGACACTCATCCAAGCATCAAGAGGAGATAGCTCATCTTGGATTGTCAGATCATCCTACTTGAGCCCTGTCTTCGTCATCACAATCCTGAACCGCATCTTCATCAGAACGAGTAAGTAGTGTCTTGTATGTTTTTAAGCACCATTTCTTGAGCTCGTGGATTGATAGTAATTATAAGCTCATTCCTAGATCTACCACCTACCAAAGACTCCCCGCACTTAACCTTCATCCATACATCCTCAGTATTGCCCCGAAGACCATTTTATCACACTCGAGTCTTCCCTGTGTCCTCTCATTATTCCCTTCACCATCCATCAGTCTTAATAACCCCACAATCACCCCGCAACCAACCTCTATCCGTAAGCACCTAGATTGCTGACCCTACCGGTGTCGTTTATCCCCTCTACCGCAGCGGTTCTCTAACCGCAGCGGTTATCTAGTGACCGCATCGGCCATCGTGACTTATACCCCAAAACCTTCCTCTCTCGCCTATTTGTCACCTAACAACCTCGGATCCACCTGGTTTATCCTCGTAACTCAACTCCGAATGTATCAACGACTGAAGAACCAAACAAACAACGTGACGTTTTATTATTGATAGCTTAGCCTCTATTGTTTTGTAACGAGGTACCTAAATCATGATTTTGCAATAGCTTTCTTTGTGTTATCATTTGTGTTAATTCGTATTAAAAGGGGAACCGACCACCTTCGAAAGGAAGTTTTATATTTCCTGGGCCTAAGGCAGCTCCCTCATTTATTGTCTAATTAAAATCTGGTGGTCTTGTATTCTTACTTGCAGGTAGTCCTTCCAAGACAAAAAGGAGTTCTTCGCAGTCGATCTGATCTTTCTCTACGGTACGCGCACACCATCTCAACATTCAACAGGTATTCCTCCTAGCCCTAACCCTTATCTGTTTCTCAAAGGAATGATAGGATAGAAGCAAGTCTATTCCACAGAGCCAAAACATTCCGTGCGAAACATGATGACATATTGTCAATAACGTTCATTTTCCCTCATATCATCATTAATTAATTACACTAAGCTAATGAATTAAGTCGCTTATCCAACAAATACCCTAATTAACGACCTTTCGTTAATAAATCATCCTTCTATCTAGACAAATTAATTATTATTAATTAATTAGCTTCCCCTTCCATTTAACCAATAAATCAATATTTGATTGATTTAATCCCCTTCTAATAGCCTAAATCGTACTAATATTCCTCTAATTAACTTCTATAAGCTTACATCTACCTATTAGTTAATCACCTTTGATTAATTAAAACACCCCCCAACTCCCATGACTTGCTAAGTATAAATTAAAACCTTCTAAAGTAAGGTTACCTTTTATAAAGCAACCTTATCCATTCCTAATCATGTTTTACCTTTATCTCACATGCAAAGGATTGAAATGTTTCCTTTATCCATTGGACTATATAAGGAGCCCTCCTTCTACCTTTATACCTACACCTAAACTTCTTGAGAAGACAAATGCAAAGCATATAGCAAAATAGACTAAAAGTTTTCCTTTGTTTTCTTGAGAGTTCATCATCTTGAAGAGTTTAAGCCTCTTTCCTAAGTGCTTAGGTCATATGGGAGGTGTCAAAAGGGTCTTGTAGCCCAACTTTGACAAGCCCTCATTCCTAGGTTCTTGGAATACCAAAGACAACCTTTTTTATTGCCATGGAGCCTACTTAGGTCCATTCATTTATTTGTTGTTAGAGAATAGAGGATTTAGATGCTTAACATTGTTAGTTTCAAAGTTTTTGTATATGATGAATGTTAGCATCTAACCTTGTTTAATTCTTATCTTGATGGTGCTTAGTATGTTGTTTAATTTTTGCTAATTAAGGCTATTTAGGTGTTAGTCTTTACTTATATTAGCATTAGTTTAAAAACAATTCATGCACACAAGAAGTATCAAAACCTAAATAAAAGAAGAATGTAAATGAATAGGTTGGGTGACCTCATCTTCCACAACATTAGACTTACTAATTGAGCATTGTACTACATTCCGGACCCAAATGTAGTTTTTGTGTGTGTGTGAAACATGTGCCCTAAGTGTTCTTTTTTGTCGGTCACACTTTGTGAAGCAAATGATAAATAACTAGATATAAAAATTTAGTAGAATGGTATATGGAATAGAATAGAATCCCCTCCCATGCTTGTGTGATGCAAATTAACCAACCTTGCCCCTTGTGATGGAGCTAAATGTATGCAAATGATCTCCAAATTTCTTAGATGAATGCAACCCTAGGTGGATAATAGTAGTGACTAGTGTTTGGTCCCTCATTATAGTTTCATAACTTTATATTTATAGGTTTCTCTTGATCTAATTTCATAATTAACCCCAATATGGCCGACCACCAAAAAGATGAGAAGCTTTGAAATGGCTAAAAAGTGCCCAAAAAGTGGTAGGAAAGTTCAAAAAGGATCGGGGTGCCCTTGGTGGGACCAAGGTGCCCATGGGCACCCCAGTCAAAACTAAAATGATGGAAAGTGATAAAAATGATTGGGCATGTATGTGATGGAGGTCAGGAATGATGACATAAATCAAATAAAAATGACCAAGAGATGGGGGTTAATTAGTACTTTCTTCACTCAAAAACCTTCTAAATAGTACTATGATATTGGGACTAAATATTACCCAAAGTGCATGATTTAGTGACTACATTTTCCCCACTTTATGTTGGTGAGCGGAAAGCTCGGTAACATAAAGTAGATAGAGATGCGTATCGGATACCACTAGTAGAGTGATGTAGAAAATGCGTCAAAGGACTAGACAAAGCGTGGAGTGATAAAAAGATGATGAAGCATGGAAACTAAAGATGAAAAGTGAAAAAAGCAATGAGAGCAAACCTAGGGTGGAAACACTTGTGTAGCTATAGATGTGTGATGTACCTACATGGTTAGTATGGTATGTGTTACCACAAAATATTGTTTTTGACGTTGTTGTTGTTTTTCCCCATTTGACTACTTATTTATCATCATACAACTGGATCTGCAAGGAGAAAACAATCAAGTAGTCAAATATGTATGTGTAAAAACACAATGTAAAAGATGCATATATGTAAAAATCATGTGAATTTAAAATACGCAAATGAAAAATGTAAATAGAACATGTACACCTGATCCATGTCGAGAGAAAGAGAGTGTAGAAGGATATCCTATACTACCAAGGTTTTTGGGAGATCGTGCGCCAGTAAGCCAAAGAATTATAGGGAAGAATTCCACTTGATCCTCTAACCTTTAACTACTTCCCTGAATGTTTGTGAAGAGATCTTTGTACATCCTAGTTTTTTGGGTGATCCGATGCCACTAGCTGAAGTAGTGTGAGAGGAATTCTTCTTTATCCTTTGACATGTAACTACTCCCTAGAATGTTAAGGACTACCATGTCCTGTAAAATCCGCTATGTATGGAGTTCATAGACTAGTCTGAACCCACTTGTTGTATATAACCCATAATGCCAAGGGTGGAAAGTACATTGAACTAAACCGGTGTAGAAGTGTTGTGTAGAATGTAAAACCCTAAATGATGCCCCCCTCTTTAGGGGCACATGCGATGTCATTTATAGGATAATGCGGCCCCAAAAGAGGACCAACCACATGAACTCTGAAACTCTTACCTATAGGGGTAAGGAAATGCACGTAGTAGAAACCAATGCACATATAAATAAAAATGATATTCAAACAAGTGTTAGTACGAATAATAATATATGTAGAAAGCAATGTGTAATCTACGTAAATAGTGTAAAAGCTACCAAGCATTATGGTAATGTAAGCATGCAAGAAGACAAAGTAAGTCACACAAAGTGGGTTATAAACATGGGACATCACTCACGATGTCACAAGGCACACAAGGCCATCATGGTCGCATATAATAGACAAGTGTGCACACCAAACATAGGGCAAGGCTCGTAGACAAGAACAAACAATGAAAAATAAGGTAACAAACAAGTGTGGAAGAAAATATCCATGCATAACAATTTTTTCACATGAAGCACCCATTAGCATGTTAGAAAGATAACTAGTATGTCAAAATTCATGTATAGCCAAGTAATGTAGAGTGTTAATTACAAAATGAAACAATAGCACATGTGAGAGATGAATTTGGATGCCCCCAATGACCAGTGTAGGAAGGGTAGAAGGCAAGCACCCATGTTGTATGTAAGATACATGTATCTATGATCGTAGCTAGAAAAATATGTGAATGTGCATGTTTTGATGATATAGATAAATGACATACAAGTAATCTAACTAACATGTGTAATAAAGTGATCATGAACAAGCAAAAGTAAGCAAGATTAAAAGTAGCCATAATATGAAATATGTTATGGATGGATGGAATGAAATGCAAGATGGATAGTAGGAGCCACATTCCCCCCTGAGTGAATGGAAGTGTATGTAGTGAGGTTCATTTAGTTTTCCCCCTCAACATTCAAGAATGAACCATAAACAAGAGTGTGTCATCAAGAAATGGTCGAAGTGTGTGTTGTGTCTAGCGCATTATGATGAGTATGTATGTGTAGTGATGATGATGTGTGACATATAGAAGAGATGTGTGTAAACCTTATAGCCTAAGCATATATCATGACAAAATGAATGTATGAGTGATGATTTAGCCTAAAGTGTGTATCACTACAAGATGAATAGTAGGGAGTGGTGATGTAGCCTAAAGCGTATACCACTACATGATGATAGAGTAAGTGACAATTTAGCCTATAGCGTGTGTCACTATCCTAGAAATGTCACATGATGAGAGGTCGAATGATAAACATGTGATGAATGTAAGGTCCATTTGATTTGTAAACCCTTGGTAGTCAAGTATGGACCAAGGAATTAAAGTGTGTCATCACCAATCCAAAGCACTATGATAATTCTTCACCTGAACTCCTCGTGCTTTATGATTATTTACTAATGCATGCCTTTAGTTTGGTGGATGTAATCTGAAACAAAACAACAACATAACACAAGAATACCATTGACTATGATAAGACGGAATGATGACAAATCTGAAATATCAAAGTAAATTATAATATTAACATGAAACTGTTACAATCTCACCCATGAGGTACTTCAAGTGTTATTGACTTCACTTTCCTTTCACCAAGACTATGGGAGAAACTTTACAATTACACCTCTTAATGGCTTCTTCAACACACCTTTAAACTGATGGCTTCCTTCGCACACTTCCTACAATATTTCTCACTACTTCTTTCTATGTTAAATGAGGGGGTGGCCTCTCTATTTATAGAACTTCTAGGCTTATCCATCTTATCTTTAAGATAGGATAATAAATCCACTCGACGAATCATATTCCATACCTTAACTCTTATCTCGTACATGTAAGCTTATCTTTTAAGATAAGATAAACCTTATCATTTTACATGGGTTCCACATTTTTAGACTTTTTACAAATAAAATATACAAAATATTTATGACCTCACTTTTGTCCCTATTACCAATATAATATTTCTAATTCCTAATCACGTAGACCCTACTTCTCTAATTACCCAAACTTTGACATTTTAACATTACTGGACCACTTACGACAAATATTTACTTTTTACAACATTCTATTGTACTTTGGTATTACCGTACTCCACATTATTGGCGGCACTGCATCTTGTGGCACCCTTATCTTCTATCGGATGCTACTATTAATTATACTTAACAACATCATATTCCTAATACATACATTAATGAAATAGAAATTATGGAGGAAAATTTTAGTGTCGACATCTTCCCCTTCTAGCTTCTACTCCGTCCTCAGAGTAGACTCTTCTGGTGTTGGGAAATCTTCAACTTGTTGTGGTTGACCCATTTCGTAATGGGAGTGCCATCCAATTCCTCCAGTCGGTACATACCATTTTCATGCACAGCTATTATTTTGTAGGGCCCCATCCATTTTGGAAGAAATTTTCTCTGTCTTCTTTTTTTGTATCTGGAATCATATACTAGAACCAAGTCATTCACATGAAATGGAGACCACCGGATCTTTTGATCAAAGTATTCCTTCTGCTTCATTTTCTTCTTATGGCTTGTATCCTTTGCTATTTCTCTCATTTCCTCCAGCAAATGAAGATGTACCAACCTTTCTTTTACTGAATCACTTTCATCCATCCTTTCATTTTTCATAACTCTCACAGTGGGAATATCAAACTCAATAGGAAGAACTGGATCAATGCCATAGGCCAACTGAAATGGGGAGTATCTTGTTGTTGACTTTGATGTTGCCCTATATGCCCACAATGCTGCATGAATCCTTTTATCCCATTTATGTACTGCAAGGCATCTTTTGCTAGAATTTAACACAACACAAAATTTGTTCGTTCCACCTGTCCATTTGTGCTTGGCTTGTATGTTGTTGCCTTCTTGTGCTTAATAGAAAACTTATTGACTAGGGCTTCTACCACCTCATTAATGAAGTGGCTTCCTTGATCTACATTACATTTCTAATGGGAAACCAAATGCGGTGACAATGCGTTCATACATGAACCTTGCCACTTCATCCATGGAAGCTGTTTTGATGGCCTAGATTCAACCCACTTGGTTAAGTAATGCAGTGGCAACTACAATATACTTATTTTTGCGTGATGTAGTTGGAAGTGGACCTACAATGTCTATTCCCCACTTTTCAAAGGGACCAAGGGAAGAATAGGACATAATGGATCTGATGAAGTCTTACGGTTACCATGTGTTTGACAAATATCATATGTCTTACAATAATTATAACAATCTTTAAAAAGAGGGGCGGTGATAACTCGCATCCAAGATCCTTCTTGCTTGTAAGTTTTCCAGAGAAGTGCCCCTCCACATGTACCATTGTTGAATTCTTCTAGCAGTTCCTTCCCTTGATCACGTCCAACTTCCCTCTTGTCTTGTGCATCGGTCCTAGTCGAAATAATACTCCATGCGAAATAGAATATGGACGAATGGCTTGAGTAATCTTTCTCTTAGTCTTTGCATTGGCACCATCAAGAAACTTGAATTCATTCGAGATAATTCCAAATATCTATGTATTCACTAGGGATTGTATCAGGAGAACAATGTTGCATCGGAAAATCATCATCATCACAAGATGATCCTAAACCATCATAGGCTCGAGAGAGTGCATCTACATTAACATGCTTCTTTCTGGCCTATCTATAATGTCAAATTCAAATTCTCGTAGCAAAATTATCCATCTTGTTATCCTCCTTGATGGGTTAGGCTTATTTACAATATATTTTAGAGCACGATGATCTGTTACAACTATAAATTTTTTTCCCTAGCAAGTAATTTCTAAACTTCTTTATAGCAAAAATGATAGCGAGCCTCTTTTTCGATTCTGATTATAATTTACCTCAAGCCTTTGCTCATTTGTCACTCCCAAAGTAAATTGGATGTTCATTCCCATTTTCATCCTTTTGGCTCAAAGTACTTCCTAGTGCCACATCCGAGGCATCGGTGTACACAATGAATGGCTTGCTCCAATCTGGATTCTTCAAAGCAGATTGAAGACACCGGGCTTCCTTGATTGTCCAAAAGCTTCATGCGCCTTATTTCTGTTTCATAAGTAACATCCTTCTTCAAGAACTGGGTTAATGGTCATGCAATCTTTGAGAAATTCTTGATGAACCTTCTATAGTAACCCACATGGCCTAAAAATGATCTCAACTTACTTCTATTAAGAGGAAATGGTAAATCTTTGATTTTTGAAACTTTATCAAGATCGGTACCAATACCATCTCTGGATACAACATGCCCTAACAAAACACCTTTAGAACATCCAAAGACACACTTTGTAGGGTTTAGTGAGGCTTGTGCTTCATCTAACCTTTGAAATGCTTTGTCTCCATTTGGTGCAGGTGGTCCAACTTGCTCCCATAGATGCAAAAATCATCCAGAAATACTCTGATGAAGGTCCCAATGTAGGGTTCGAACACCCTATTCATCAAACGCTGGAATGTTCTTTGGAGCATTACACAACCCAAAAGGCATAACTCTATAAGCAAACGTTCCCCAGGAGTGGTGAACGTGGTCTTCAACTAATCTTTCTGCGCTATACGAACTTGGTTGTAGCCGTTATATCCATCAAAAAACTATAGCACTCTGGCCAGCTACTTCGCCGTCTAAGATCTGATCTGAAAATGGAAGAGGGTAATGATCCTTCTTTGTTGCCTTATTGAGCTTCCTGTAATCAACACAAATGTGTAGCTTCCCATTCTTTTTTATTGAGATCACAATGGGAGAAACCCATTCTGAATTCTCCATAGTAAATATGAATCTGCATCAAGCAACTTATCTATTTCTTCTTTTACAGTCTTGGAAAAATTAGGATTCATTCTATATGGCATTTACTTTATGGGCTTAGCACCATCTACCAGCTCAATAGAATGTTCTACCCAACTTACTTGACGGAGTTCCTTGTAATCAAAAGTGAATAGGTGTATGTACCTTCGAAAGAGCTGGAGGTAGGATTCTTTCTCACTCTCCATCACAAGATCACCAATCTTTATTTGTTGGAGACGATCATCAACTTCTTCTTCGATAATTTTATGGGGTCATGAGTTGGTGTGGCTGGAACTCCTCGTCCTATGATTATTTACTAATGCACAGCCTTTATTTTGGTGGATGTAATCTGGAAACAAAACAACAACATAACACAAGAATACCATCGACTATGATAAGACGAAATGATGACAAATCTGAAATATCAAAGTAAATTATAATATTAACATGAAATTGTTACAATCTCACCCATGAGGTACTTCAAGTGTTATTGACTTCACTTGCCTTTCACCAAGACTATGGGAGAAACTTTACAATTACACCTCTTAATGGCTTCTTTAACACACCTTTAAACTGATGGCTTCCTTCGCACACTTCCTACAATATTTCTCACTACTTCTTTCTATGCTAAATGAGGGGGTGGCCTCTCTATTTATAGAAATTCCAGAGCTTATCCATCTTATCTTTAAGATAGGATAATAAATCCACTACGATGAATCATATTCCATACCTTAACTCTTATCCGTACATGTAAGCTTATCTGTTAAGATAAGATAAACCTTATCATTTTACATGGGTTCCACATTTTTAGACTTTTTACAAATAAAATATACAAAATATTTATGACCTCACTCCTTGTCCTTATTACCAATATAATATTTCTAATTCCTAATCACGTAGACCCTACTTCTCTAATTACCCAAACTTTGACATTTTAACATTACCGAACCACTTACGACAAATATTTACTTTTTACAACATTCCTATTGTACTTTGGCTCGCTACCATACTCCACATTATTGGCGGCACCGTCTTGTGGCACCGTTATCTTCTATCGAGACACTACTACTAATTATACTTAACAACACATATTCTAATACATACATTAATGAAATAGAAATTACGGAGGAAAATTTTAGTGTCGACGATGCTTCATAGGGTAGTGAGTGTAGCGCGTATAAGATGATGTAGTATGAGTTATGATAATAGAAGACCATATAATGTGTAGAATGTGTAAATACATGATGTGTAAAATGTAATGTAAGATGTGTAGAATGTGTAAAGTGTAATGTATAGAGTTCCATGTAATGTATGTAGATTGACTAGTAATTAATTATGTAGGATGAGTAGTATAGGATGTTAGACGCGTATGACACATGTATGATGAAAAAGTAATATGATGTGTGATGTGTAAAATGTATATGATGTGTAGATGTGCAAATGTTGAAATGTTGTAAACTAAATGTAGTATGTATGATGTGATACGTGTGATGAAATGCAATGTGTGGGGTTCATGTGTAGTAATCCCTCAACAGTCAAGTGTGAACCGAAGCACAAGAGTGTGTCATTGGGTAATGATGATGCTAAATTATGAATGAATATGTGTATGCTAGGAGATTGATGTATGAGAATGTAAATATGATAGATGTGTAGATGTGGTGATGGGTGGGAGAGATGTATTAGATGTTATGCCCCCCAAGTGTACATGAATGAATGAGCTAACCAATAACTATGAAGGACGAAGGTCCTCCATCTCGATACATGTGATGATGAAAATGTATGACCATGCTCTAAGTGTGGTTGTATAGTAGATAGACACTATGCTTTGGTGAATGAAGTCTATGTGCATGTGATGGATGGATGTTTGATGAAGATCGTGGCATCACAAAATGCATCGGTGAAGGAGATCTACGTGATTCGAGAGAAAAGGTAATGAAGACCCACATGGAATAAATCGAGGTGGTGATCTACGTCGAGATGCAGTAATTATCCTAGAAATAGGCCTATACCTATGTGTAGCACTGGTAGAACGATGCAGTCATGTAGACACAGCTCAAGTAGGGGAATTAGGAATATATTTCTCTTTAAGAAACATAAAATTTGATGTGCTATAGGAAGCGAGATGATGTCTTAGCTCTTTGTGTACAAGAAGAGGGAAACCATGGAGTAGATGGAGGGAAACTGTTAATAGAAATGACATGTTTGTTATGAATAAATTTGAGTCACAAATGATTCATAGAAATGATATATTGAGAGTGACAAATCCAATTGAGATCAATGAGTATGTCGTCATCGGTAAATCGTGTTTCAATAAGGAAAGGCACAAGCAATGTAAGAGGACCAACTGTAACATTTAGCTTAACAACGCCAAAGGGTTTGTGTAAAGGGTACTCAATTTGTGATTGCGGGTAGCCGATAGCCTTGAGAATTGAAATAGATCGTGCACTAATGGGCCATGATCGTTCCACCTTAGTGTTATTAATAGAGGTTGAGCCAACAGATGCATTGATATGTAAATGATTAGATGTAAAATTTGCATGATAATCAATGTCGGAGAAAGAAATTATTGGTGGCGAAGTGTTAGTGTTTACAACTAATAAATCAAGAGCTCTTAATCTAGGAGGAGGTATTGCATGATATGTATGATTGGAAAAATATCTAGATGTCTTCTTGTCATGTTGTTGAGATTCGTTGTTAAATAGCTTGAGTTTACCCTTGTCGTTGGTTGGTGCAAAGTTAGTAGACTTTGGAAACTCTAGTTTGTTGTCATCAATTAGATCTTGGATGATTATACGGAGTTTGAAACATATATTTGTAGAATGTCCCATACATCGATGATAATCACAGTGGAATTTCTCATTATAGTTCCTACCTTTTGGTCATGATGGGTCTAACTCGAGTGGTGGAGGAAGGGTAATAAGATTGCTCTCGAGAAGTTGTTTCAATATGAGATGTGGAGCCATTGGAAAGTTACTAAACGTGTGTCGAGGTTGTTGTGACTGAACCTCTTTAGTAGGAGTGACTACGTTGATGGTGATTTTAGTATCGGTTGGCTTAGTTGTAGATGGTTTGAATGGCATCTTGTTTGGAAAATGAGTGGAGGATGAAGCATATTCTTGATACTTAAGCTTGCCTATGGATAGGATTTTGGTCTCACAAAGCTTAAGAGTATGAAAAAGTTGATCAAATGAAGGAGAGGTTTCAAATAGAACACTCTCTTGGAGAGGTAGTAAAATACTCTAAATGAACAAGTCCTAAATCTCATATTCTACAAGCACATTTTTCATCTTAGCTAGATTGTTCTTATACCTCAAAACATAGTTAGCAAAGTGTTCATTTGATCCCTGTTTAAGTTGTGCTAGCTAGGTGTAAGAAATATTAGAGCCAATATTTATGGAGAAATGAGTAATAAATTCATCGGCTAGATGCATGAATGAAGTTACCGAGTGAACAGGTAGGTTGTAAAAATAGTGCATCGCATAATCATGGAGACTACGAGGAAATAGTTTAGTTAAAAGAACATTGTTATAATCCTCATGTGCAAATTTCACTAATGCCTCAAGGTTTTGGTGTAATGGTTCATTACATTTGGTATCTCGAGGCGTTATTGAAATCTACAAATGAGGATCATTACATCCCACCACACTTCAGCCAGCCGGACCCTATGCTGGAATTACACCCGTATAGTGGAACTATTCCCTACTCTATCGAGCCTTGGGCAAACACTTGATACCGTAGCCACCCATGTTGGGAATCAAACTAGGGTGTTTCTTTGATACCAAATGTAATGAATCGTGACACCAAAACCTTGAGGCATTAGTGAAATCCACACATGAGGATCATAACATCCCACCACGATTATGTAGCTCGGACCCCGAGGCTAGATTTTTTACTGTATAGTGGGACCACACACTGCCCTATATACGAGCCTTGGTTGAACAACTGCCCAATGTCAGTGTAGCTACCCGTGTCAGGACTCGAACCTAGGTGGTCACTCTGATACCAAATGTAAGGAACTATTACACCAAAACCTCAAGGAGTTAATGAAATACGCCCATGAGGATCATCAGCAAAATCAAAACAAGCAACATGAAATGCTCTAAGATGTTACTGTTTCACCTAATTCTTAGACATTTCTTTAAAAATGATGAAACAGATAAGGTAATAAGTGTAGGAGGAATACTGTTGAAATGTTGGTTGATGGGTTATTGAACACATATGAATTTTGAATCCACACTGATTGTGAGAGCTTCCTTTTGGCCGGGAGGAACTACGAAATAGAAAGCAAGACCACGAGAAAGAGTTAAACAATATATGCAAAGTGGACTCGCTTAATGTGTGCTAGATCCGAGAAGTGTGATACTTCCTAGATGGTTCAATCCACCTCCTTTAAAAACAATTTAATGCTGTTAATAAAGAAAATCCTATTATAGTTAAAATGATTTAAGTATCTCATTTAAAACACAATAAGAAAGATCTAATCTAACGAGGCTTAGTTAAAATAAGATCCGAAGGTCAAGTAACTTGTTATGGGTCTCTGTAGTCTCGAGAGGTCTTAGGCGAGTCACGAGATGAGTAAGGGTGATATGGGAATAGGTGGGTAGGTTACTATTTTGGGTTGTATTGGTAGATACGAGACCGATCTAGTTAAGGGTGACTGACGCCGATTAGGAAGAACCGTGCTAGTTCTTGTGGGAGTCTTGGGAATCTCACGAGAATGAGCTTTAGATCTCCCTTATGATTACACAAAGGACTAGGCTGGTCAGAGTGAAGTATTAAGTTGTTTGGATGGGATTTGACGAGGTTTTAATAGGGATATGGAGGGGTGAGTATTAGGGGAGTTTAATGGGTGGATAGGAGAAAAAAGGATGAAAATGTAATGATGAAATAAGCGAACCATCGGAGTAAAATGTTCTACTTACTTAGAATCTAGTTTTGAACATCTATGAGTGAGGAATGAAGGTGTTGATAAGAGGTTGAAAGCTGCATACGATCACAAAACGTTGGGGAGATCTTCTATGGGCTACATGTGCTCTCCTTCTTACCTGATTGGATCAAATCTATGTTGGGGTGAGTGCTTTGGATGGTTATTGGGTGAATGTTGGATGTCGTAAGAGAAAATACTTGATCACCTTCTTTGCATGTGTTTTCTCCCTTCAAATTCTTCTCAAAAGATGTGATATCTCTCAGGAATCTGCCAACCTCAAAAATAAGGTTGTTTTCGGGGTCAAATGGTGACCGCGGTTTCGGCTTACCATGTAGCGATTAAGGCTAACTAGCACCGGTTAGGGTGGGATTTTCTAGGTTTACTAAACTAGGCGAGATCCCCTTGATTTTCTAGGATCACATGTGTTGGTCCTACTGATTAGGATGGAAGCTTCTTTTCAGGCATGCGGGAATATGGTTAGAGGGAATGTAGGCATTGATTTTTAGGGTTTGGGTAGGTCTTAGTTAGTTATGGAAACTTATCAAGAATAGGTCTTAGGGTGAGGTGGCTAGATGAGGTGGATATGTGGGCATTATCCCAATTAAGATATTTAAATAATAAATATGGTGAGGATAATGAATTAATTTAATTAAATTAATATTAGTGTGGGATGAAAGGGGCCATGGTTTGGTGGATGTGTTCAAGGGTTTATTTGTCGAGGGACCAAAGGGAGTGTGACCTAAATTTAGTGTATACATTTTGCCCCTTTTGTTGCGCATAGCTTGTATTGGTAGCGGCACGCTAACAAAAATTAGATGTGGTTGCCCCATGTATGGGTGAAGGTGATCCCCTCTCAAACCAGGCCGAAAAAGTGAAAGGTGGAAGTGGTGAGTGGTTTGATTAAAGGTGAATGTGATGAAGAGGAAGGTGGGTAACGGGGAAAAAGGAAAAAGTTCTACTCGGGTAATCCGGGTAATGGGTCGGGGTCAAAGGTAGTAATAGTCAAACGGACACACACGTATAAACTACTGACATGGTACCGAGTGAAGAATAGAAAACTCTATATTATGTCTAAGGTCGATAGGTTTATCCAAACAAGGTTGAGGTGATTCCAGGTATCAAGGTATAGGATATGGTTAGGAAACACGATACAAGTTAGGTGCGGGAATGTTTAGGCATGTTCGGTACAGGGTTGGAGTCGGGATAAACGGTCATGGCAAGAGACAAGGTAAGGTCATTAGGTCAATCAACATAGGTAACGATGGCACAAGGTATAGTGAATTCATTAGGTCAAAGGTCACTAACGATGGTCCAGGTCCAAATATATAGGTCACGGCGAGTAGGGCCGAGGTATGGGTAAAATAGCGAGTCCCCAACTGAGGACACGGGTAGGTAATAAATGATAAGGTCAAGAAGGTGAGATGAAGGGTCGGGGTAAATATTGGGAGTGGAAAAAAGAGTGACGGGCGAGTAATAGGGTGAAATTTGGGGCAATGTGGGAGATAGGGTGACCGATGTCGGTCAAGGGTAAGCGATGCGGTATATGGTAACCAACCACGGTAAGGTAGGGCACATGGCTGATGCCGGTGAAGGTAAAACCGGTGTCGGTTAGGTCAGGTTCATTATAAAAACAAGAAATCCACTTTTTGTTATTCATTTGTCTTCTTGCAAATTGGGAAAATGACACACAAGAGAGAGAGAGAGAAGGGAAAAGTGTCTAGACGGAATGGAGAGCTTAGTTGGTGAGCTGGACAGTGGGTGATTGGTAGTGGAGAGGCGGGTCAACGGGATTAGATCGTGTGATTTTATTGGTTGGAGCGTGGGTAGAAGTTGGTGATGGCATAGAAATGGTAGTCATAATAAATGTATGTTGTGATGATGATAAAAATGTTAAGCAACTTATTGTTTGTTTGGTTGAATTTCCAATTGTTGATATAAAAAGGAAACTAAGTAGAGTAGAAGGTGATTTAGGAAGAGGAAAGATGAATTAGTTAGGGTAGAGAGCGGTCGAGCTAACCTCCAAGGGCCCCATGCCCTCGGAGTGTGAAAATGGACCTCAAGACGATGTAGTTCTCTCGATAAGCTAGGGAAGAATATGAGGAGGTATGAAAGGGAGCTGGTAGGTTTTAGGCATGATTTGGGTTTAGGTTCTTTAGGTATGGGTGGGTTATGGGTAAATTGGTATAGGTGATTTCGATGGTGGTAGAAGAATAAAATTACCCCAAAGGTAAGCGTCAAGTACCAAGTCTGTATAAGGTAACCAAAACATAATAAAGAAGGTTAAAGGATAAGATGGGGCAAGAAAGCCACACTGATTGGTTAGGATTACACCGAGTAAGTCATACCTTAGAGGAGGTGAGAACGTAAGACCCTAAAGAAATTTCATGATTGATTGTTCTAAAGGTGAATAATAGGCACATGATCACCAAATGTCACGAGTTCAGATGTCCATTGAGGCGGTAGGAAATGGGAGTGAGAGGGGTGAAAGGTGGTTAATGTTTTATATGGTATGAGGTAGCATCCTCTTTAGGAAAGAAATCCAAGGTCACAATGGGCAATTCCATGACTAAAATTTTTTTATTGTTTGACTTGTATTTGAGATAGACTGATCGATGCGGGAAGTCTATATGGGATGAGGAAATTAACTCCTTGAGGTCTTTGTGAAGTTGATCGATGCGGGAAGCTTCAAATTCTTGTCTCTTTTTTTTTTTTTTTTTTTTTTTTAAAGAGCTTTACATAGTTTTCCTTCAGGAGAAGTCTATTTATAACAGTGATTGCGAGAGAGAGGAAGATGTCCTTTTGAGGGAGTCATCTTGTTATTGGAAGTTTGACTCAGGAGTTGAATCCCATGTGAGGGCTTTGAAGTCATGGACAAGACCAAGGTGAAGAATAGGATTTTTATTCAAAAGCATGGTGAAACAACCATGGGATCTCACTTAAAGGTAGATGAAAAGTATCCATGAGAATCATGATATGTGTAGTGTCGTGGTACACATATTTAAGAGAAGATAAAAAAGTGACGGGTATGCACATATTCTTGTTTAGTCATCGGTGAGGTGTAAGAAGTGGAGAGTGCTCAAGGGATGAGCATGGAAAGAGACAAAAAGTGATGTAGGACTAAAATTCAACAATAGAATGGTCGAAGATGCAAGGCATTAAGGGGCTCAGGTTTGGGTTTACCATCGAGTGAAGATAAACGATAAGCACTTGATCCGTAAGTATGGGTCACGATGTATGGTCCAAGCCAATTAGGAGAAAATTTGCCTGTTTAATTTTTTTCTGCTTTGGTTACATGTTGATTTTATTTCAGGACAAGGTCACCGACTTGGAAGGTTCGTTCATGGACACATTTTTCGTAGGCACGTTTGATACGTTTTTGGTAAACTTGAAGGTGGTCAAGAGCATTAAGACACATTCATCTAATAATTCAAGTTGTGCTAAACGGTCCTAATGAAAGTCATCATCATTGAGCATGTCATGGAGAGAAATGCAGTGAGGGAATTTGGACTTCGAGAGGTAAAACAGCCTCGGTACCATAGACCGGAGAAAATGTTGTGGCGATGGTGGAAATATGGATACTAGTGCGGTATGCCCACGGGGTAAAAGGAATGTGCGTATGCCAATCCTTCCCAGTATCGTTAACCACTTTCATGAGAATTTTTTTAGAGTTTTGTTAGTGGATTTGGCTTGGCCGTTGGTCTGTGGGTAATAAGGTGATGAGAAACTTAGCTGAATGCCGAAGGCGTCGCAAAGTTTTCGCAATGTTTTGTTTTTGAATTGTTTTCCATTATCAGTGATGAGGTGATGAGGAACACCAAAGTGACAAATGATGTGATGATTGATGAACTCACATATTTTCTCAGCTTTCGTGGAGATGAGTGGTATGGCTTCAACCCATTTTGTGTAGTATTCGGTAGTGGTGATGATCCATTGATGTTGTTGGGAAGAATGGGGGTTGATCTCTCCGACAAGATCTAAACCCCATTGAGAGAAGGGCCAAAGGTCACGGGTGACTGTAATGCATATTTGGGTGTATGATGAAGGTTGATGTGTTATTGGCATTTGACACAATGTTTGATGTAGTCAAAACAATCATGGTTGAGGTCGGCCCGGTAATAGTCGAGGTGAAGAATACGCTTAGCAACAAGAAGACCACCGAAGTGACCTCCACATATCCCATCATGAACTTCCTTAATTTTATAAGGAATTTCAGAACTCGTGAGGCATCGTAAGAGAATACCATCAAATCCACACTTATAGAGGAGGCCCCCATTGATGACGTAACGAGAGACCTTTTTAAGAAAGGCATGTTGTCCATTACAGGTGAGGTCGGGAGGCAAGATGGAGAGTGAAAGATAGTCGTAGTATTGTTTATACCAAAGGTCACTTGGGTCGGGGCGTGGTTCCGATAGAGTAAACTTTGGAAGGTAAATAAGAATGTAATTGGAGTCGTTGTATGGTGACAAATATTTTAGAATCGGTGGGTGAAGCGGGTATTTGAGAAGCCAAGCAGGCCATGGTATCTGCAAATTTGTTAGTTAAACGAGGGGGCGATCACGAAGGTCATAGTGGTCAAAGGTAGTCAAAAGTATGTCGACATGATGTTTATACTTTTAAAGTGTTTCATTACGACATTGTTATATACCATTGACTTGGTTTACGACCAATTGAGAATCACCAAAGATGTTGATTGATTTGACATCTAGGGTGTAGGCAGACTTGGAGATCTAATACGAGCACTTCGTATTCAAAAATATTGTTTATACAATCAAAATCAAGTTTGAAAGACAAAGGCATGTGCTCACCATTAAGAGGAATGAGAATAACACCAGCCCCACCCCTACACCAACACTTAGAACCATCGAAGAATAGTGTCATTTGATAAGTGGGTTCATCCAAGGAAAAGGGTAGCAATGGACTCATCACGGGAAGTTAAAGTTAGAGGATTGTTCCCCGGATATAGGTGCGTCACCAATTGGTCGGTGATAGCTTTGCCTTAGATGGACTTTTGATGGATGAATTCGAGTCGAGGTAAGCCCAAAGCATAAGCCAAAGGCATGTGGCGCATTGATTTTGGTAAGGTTTGGCGTACATGAAGTGTAATGGGTCGGTATTGGTCACAACATAGGTTTTGTGGTTGAGCGGGTAATGGCGGAGCTTGGTGGCAACGAAAACTAAGGCTAGGCAAAAAAATTCGGCATGGGTATATCAGGTTTTGTAGTCCAAAAGAGTACAAATTATGTAATAAACCACCTGCTCCTTATGTTGTTCATCATGCATGATGCGAGCATGGCCCCTAAGGAGTGATCAATAGGCTGAGATGTAGAGGTAAAAGGGTTAATCATCTTTAAGTGGAATGAGTACAATTGGTTGGAGAAGGTATTTTTAAGGCCTCAAAAGCTTTGTGGCGTCATTATCCCATTTAAAGGAGACATCCTTCTTGAGTAGATGATGGAATGGTTGACACCGATCGAGATAATTGTGAAATGAAACAATGAATAGATCGCAACTTACCTTGCGAGGCTATGGAGTTATCTAAGGTTGGTGTGCGGAGGAATTTCGAGGATGGCCTTGACTTTGGTAGGGTCAACTCCTATACCACGTAAGGAGATGAATAATCCTAGGAGCTTTCTGAGAGAACCACGAAGACACACTTCTTGGGTGAAGGTGAACGTAATATTTAATGAGGCGGTCAAAGATGGTTTTGAGGACGGAGACTTGTTCGAGAGTAATGTTTGGATTTGAGAAGGAGTCGTCCACGTAATCTTCCAATATGTGATGCATGATGTCATGGAAGATGTAATTCATAGCTTTGTTGATATGTGGCACCAGGCATTTTTAAGGCCAAAAGGCATGACTTGATAGCGAAGGTTCCCAAGGGTGATGAATGTGATTTTGTGTTAATCCTTTGGGGCAAGCAAGATTTAGTTATAACCTGAGAAACCATCCATGAGTGATAGTATCTTGTGACCAGCGGTAAGGTTGACCAGCTGGTCAATACCAAGTAAGGGAAAGTCATCTTTTGGGCAAGCTAGGTTAAGGTCAGAAATCCATGCAAATACAGAGTCCCTTGTCGCCTTAGTGACAGGGACAATGTTAGAAATCCAATGAGGATAATCAATGGGTAAGATGAAGGAAACCGAAAGGAGGCGCTGAAGTTCTTCTTTGACTAGAAGAGCAATGCGAGGGTGTATTTTCCTCAGCTTTTGTTTGTGAGTTTGGCATCGGGAATGGTTATGATATTGTGGACCACTATAGTGGGGTCAATACGGGCATGTCTGCGTAAGACCAAGCAAATGCATGGTTATGATTTTTGAGAAAAGAAGTGATGGCTTCCTATTCAGTAGCATCTAAAGATTGACCAATCTTTAGAATGTGCGGGTCATCCTGAGTATGATGGTTTCGTCTCGAGAGGGTAACGACCGATGAATATATGAGTCTTCTACACTAAGGTAGGTGAGTATAGATTTATCATCCTGACATTGAACGATGTTAAATGAAGGTGTATCATCATCGATCATTTCAGGATACAAGAAGGGAAGAGAGGAAGGATCCTCACCCTCGCATTGATAAGTCAGAGGCCCCAAGGAGATGGTGTTTATGAAAAAAAAGTTAGGCGGAATGGATTCTAGATCCATAGACTCTGTTGGTGAAGGTGGTGATGGAGGTGAAGAAGGTGGAGAAGGGTTGATGTCTTGATAATGAGCTCAATGTGGGCCTTCTTGGTAGGTGGTTCAAAGAAAGCCGATACCACTACGGTCGTTATGTTTGTGGGTAGTACAGGAAATAACAGTGTGGCGGCCTTGCTCGTAAAATCCAAAACCAAAACCTTTCTAAGCACATCGGTGTAGGAAGGTGTGAGAAAAATGGTGATTAGTGAGTGGCTTGGAAGTCGATGGAAAATGGGTAGGTTTGCGATGGTGGTTCGGTGTGTAAGTGGTAGTATCAAGTCCCCATAGGTGATACTAGTATGAAGGTGAGGAGGACCATAAAGGAGATGATCTCCTATGTGGTGATCATAGCGAGGGTGTTGGTGAAGACTTCCGTACTCTTATGGAGTGAGGAATGTGTTGACATTGTATAGGCGATACTCCCCCAGTGAGGCGTTGAAAAATGCCTTCCCGAGGATCGAGTGGTTTGTATGTGGGTAGCTGGAATAGATGATGTGTCGGAGGAGGTCAATGTGGGGGTGGAGTTAATGGATTGGGAGGTTGATGGGTTGGCCGTGGAGGTTGTGGCAGTGGTAGGAATGGAGGAGGTATGTGCGGTTGAGGTAGCGGCCCATTTGTATCGGAGGTGTAGGTGAAGCGGTAGTGGTCATGGAGGTAGACACCTTAATGGGTATAAGCATGTCATTGGGTCGGTAAAGCATCTTGCAGTTTTGAAAGGTGATGGATCAGCTTGGAATAGTGTAGGTGTGTCCTTCATGCTCAAACTTTACACAACGATAGAAAGTGGAAGGAACACAACCCATGACACGAATCCGAGTGCATTAAGCAAAATGTTATATTGAAATTCCCCTCCAACACATAAAAAAACTCTGGAATAGTGTAGGGGCCCACGTGAATGTGAAGGATGATGGTACCAATTGTAGAGGTGATAGCGTCATTGAATGAACGCAACATGATAGGATGTTTATGCATGCAATTGTCAAGTATGCGCATTTGAGTGAATGCATGGGATGAAATGATATTAATGCTAGTGCCCCCATCAATCATTACACATCGTACACATATATCATCAATGTGGACAGAGATGAAGAGAGTTGGATCTGGGTCATCAGTTTGGTGCGGTGCGATATCTTCATCCGAGAAGCTAAGGGAGCGACACAGTGAGTAGATGAAGGTGTAGATGAAGGTGGTAATTTGGTGAGGGAGGCTATATGATGGGGTGTAATAATGGATGCCATGGGTGTAGGGTAATTGGGTAAGACCTCAATAGATTGAAGAACCTCCATGAGAGTTGACAATGGGATTCTAAGGTTTAGATGAGGTCATATAGGGACATTTTGAGGGGAGATTGGTGTAATTGTTTGAGCATGGTGCGATGTGCAACCCCATTGGAAATAGGATATGTGGGGCCACAGATAGTGATTTTAGGCGTGGGTGCAGATGGTATGTTGGGTATGGTATTAGTTGGTGGATGAGTTGCCTTTTCCTTTTCTTTTTCCTTTTGAGCACGTGTAGCAACGTGGATCATGTTGATCGAGGCGGGGAGGTAGGTGAGGTAGGCGAGCCATGAAAGGTATAGCAGCACGAAGGGCAAAAACCTAGAGGTGGAAAAGAACCTTGTGAGATGAGTTGAGCACACCGACATTTCGGTGGAGGTTTGGTGAGTTCTCGATGTGAGCCATGTTAATTTCAAATCTTGGGGGTGGCTCTAAGAGTTTTGGGGTGGAGGTCTTTGTTGTTGAGTAGGTAATGAGGGAGGAATTGTAGGAATAGGTGACGGTGAAATGGGGTCCTCATCGAGAAGATCATCATCGTCAAAGTTTTCTTCAAGAGGGCACAATCTGGATAAGAACAATTTTCAAAGCCTTGCATTTTCCACATCGTGCCTTGGCATACGATGGTAGGCGCAAATTTTGGTGTCATCAAACCCCTTTGGTTTGGGTTTGAGAGGATAATAAGGTCAGTGGTGGTAGTGCGATGACGAAGTCTCAAGGAGGTTGGTTAAGATTTTGGCATAGGATCCCGCTAGTGGATCGCAATGGGAGGTGAAAGTGGGCTTGGGTGCAGGTGTGGCTGATTGTGTAGGAAGGGTCTTTGAATGAGGGGAGTGGGTCGAGCTATGGTTTTGGGTGTTGGTCACGTTTGCTTGGGTAGGGGTATAGTAGACGAGGCCGATAGGAGGGTGTGTGGTTGTTTTGACTATCTTATTGGGGGTAGCAGATTTTTGTCTTTAGGTTGCACCTTCTTCGGTAAAGGTGATACAAGCCCACAAGACTTAGAGGGAAAGCTCGATGGTGGAAGGGGGCGCATTACCCATGGGGATAATGGAGGTTACGTGAAGGTAGATGGAGTAGGTCATCTTTGGAGGTCGAGGGAAAGAGGCGAAGTGTCATGGGTAGTGAAGGAGTGATCGATAGTATTGGATGTATGGATGGTAAAGATGTTAGAGGTGTACGTGGAAGTCATATCGGGCGCTTGGGTATGTTAGAAGTTTGCGAGGAGGAGGACTGAGCTCTTTGTGTTTTTGGTTTACCAACGAGTGGAGGTTTCTTAATCATCTTTGGGAGGGAGAGGTCTGTCGACACTAAAATTTTCCTCCGTAATTTCTATTTCATTAATGTATGTATTAGGAATAGGATGTTGTTAAGTGTAATTAGTAGTAGCGTCGATAGAAGATAACGGTGCCATTTTTAGTTGCATGATAATGTGGAGTACATGTAGATCAAAGTATAATAGGAATGTTGTAAAAGTAAATATTTGTCGTAAGTGGTCCGTAATGTTAAAATGTCAAAGTTTGGGTAATTAGAGAAGTAGGGTCTACGTGATAGGAATTAGAAATATTATATTGGTAATAAGGACAAGGAGTGAGGTCATAAATATTTTGTGTATTTTATTTGTAAAAAGTCTAAAAATGTGGAACCCATGTAAAATGATAAGGTTTATCTTATCTTAGAAGATAAGCTTACATGTACGAGATAAGAGTTAAGGTATGGAATATGATTCGTCAGAGTGGATTTCTTATCCTATCTTAGAGATAAGATGGATAAGCTGAAAGTTCTATAAATAGAGAGGCTACCCCCTCATTTAGCATAGAAGGAAGTAGTGAGAAATATTGTAGGAAGTGTGCGAAAGAAGCCATCGGTTTAAAGGTGTGTTGAAGAAGCCATTAAGAGGTGTAATTGTAAAGTTTCTCCCATAGTCTTGGTGAAAGGAAAGTGAAGTCAATAACACTTGAAGTACCTCATGGGTGAGATTATAACTTGATTTCATGTCAATATTATAATTTATTTTGATATTTCAAATTTGTCATCATTCCGTCTTATCATAGTCGATGGTATTCTTGTGTTATGTTGTTGTTTTGTTTCAGTTACATCCACCAAACTAAAGGTTGTGCATTAGTAAATAATCATAGCACGAGGAGTTCTCGGTGAAGAATTATCATAGTGCGGATTGGTGTTGACATTTTGGTTCCGTTCTTAGGGACCATTCCTCGTTGGTATGGATTATGCGGAGAGATATTCCCACTTAGTCAAAAATCAATTGGAGGTTAACCTTGTTCTCTACATGTGCATAGTAGTTACCATGGTAAAGGCATTTCTGCCATGAATAGTAGTTACCAGCAGTAAATTCATTTTTGCTAGGAATAGTATTTACCATGAAACTTCACTTTTATCGTGAATAGTGTTTACCACAGTAAAGTCGAGCCGATTTTACCGTGGTAATTCAAGTTTTACCATAGTTTACCGTGTAAAGTCATTTCTATAGTGATTCCAATTATTTGTGCACATAAATCTTATTGATTGTACTTGTGGGTTGGTATTTCACGGTGGTTACTTTTGAAAATGGGAAAGATTCCTATTTTTTTTCAATCTAACGAAGATGCTTCTTCTTTCATTCAAGAGTTTAAGCAATCTTGTATTTGTAATGGCCTTATAAGAAGGAACAATGGACTGAATTTTTTCCTACCTTTTTGGATGGTTCAGCACTTAGGTGGTTTGAAACACTAGGTGATAATGTGAAAAATTCATGGGATTTATTAACTGAAAGTTTTCTTGAAGAATTTGGTGAACAACAGAAATATGTAGATCTCATGATCGAGATCACAAAGCTATCCCAAGGAGAGAAGGAGAAGATAAGGGATTATCATGCTCGTGTTCTAGAGCTAAGGAGGAAGCTCGATGCCCAGATCCGGAAGGAAGGACTAGCGGATGGGTTGATGAATGGCGTGGATAATCTCCTCTGTAAGCACTTCATTCTTGGGATGAAGCCAAGAGATCATACAATGAGTGAAGTATGACCGCCCAGCTACCATTGAATAAGCAAAGGAGATTGCAAGAAGGCAAGAAGAAAGCATGGAAGAGGAGCCCAAAGAAATTGTTGCTAAAGTAGAGCCTACACCAGCACCTTTGGTCCAGAATCCACAACCACTCTCGGTGAGCACAAATATTTCTCCTAGTACATCTACTGAGTATGAAGATCTGCTCAAAAATGGGTCGATTAACTATTAATCTTCTTCAACGAAAGGAATTTAGTTCTCGGGGAGGAGATAGAGGTCCAAAAAGAAATATTTCTAAAGTTGTTTGTTATGGTTGTTATAAAAAGGTCATTATAAGTATAATTGTCCGAGATAGAGCTTCTACATCTACGTAAAGGAGATAATGATAAAGGAAAAGCACTGTGAATTCTTTTGATGTAGTAGATAAGAGCGAAATAATGAAGGAAGTAGATGTGTTTGTAACAAAAAGAAAGAAAAAAAAGATAATCAAGATGGAAATGATCCTAAGAAGATGAAAGAAGAAACTAGTAAGAAACATAGGAGAAGAAAGTTGGGTGTGCGGGATTTTCTAATTTCACGGGGGCAAGGACCATACTCCATCTTGGAAGATATGTCCAAAAGGCACTGCAAATATTACATATGGTCAACTCTTGGCTATGTCTTCGAGAAGAGGCGGGAGTTGCGAGGTGGACTCAATGCTCGAAGAAGGAAGGAGGTTGAGGTCCCCTTTTTTTGGAGGCGAGGCGGATCCCTATGCTCCACAAGCTGAGGTATTATGTAATGGTATTTCAATTCATGATGTCTTAGTTGATGGAGGTGCTGCAGTTAATGTAATGACCGAGTCTGTAATGAATATGTTGGGTTTAAAAATTGATCACCCTTCAACACTTATGTTAAGGTCATTAAATAAAGGAAAAACTAAACCAGAAGGTGTAGTTTCAAATGTGGCAATATCTGTTATGGGTGTGGTATGTGTGGTAGACTTTCAGGTGATGAAAAATGGTATTGTTGCGTACCCAATGCTGCTAGGAAGACCATGGCTAAGGAGAGTTCATGCAAGAAACTACTGGAATGAAGGTTTCATGACACTTGGACGTGGTAGAGAGAGGGTGAAGATAAATGTGATCCCTCGACATCATAAGGCAGAACCTATGGATTCAAGTGATGAAACTGATGATTGGACATCCTCTGATTACTCTAGTACCAGTGAAGTGGACACTGAAGATGAAGAAAGCGAGGTGGATGTTTCAGTCATGGATATCCTTCCAGTCACACCAACTCATGACCCCATAAAATTATCTGAAGAAGAAGTTGATGATCGTCTCCAACAAATAAAGATTGGTGATGCTGTGATGGAGAGTGAGAAGGAATCCTACCTCCAGCTCTTTCAAAGGTACATACACCTATTCACTTTTGATTACAAGGAACTCCGTCAAGTAAGTTGGGTAGAACATTGTATTGAGCTGGTAGATGGTGCTAAGCCCATAAAGCAAATGCCATATAGAATGAATCCTAATTTTTCCAAGACTATAAAAGAAGAAATAGATAAGTTGCTTGATGCAGGATTCATATTTGCTGTGGAGAATTCAGAATGGGTTTCTCCCATTGTGATCTCAATAAAAAAGAATGGGAAGCTATGCATTTGTGTTGATTACAGGAAGCTCAATAAGGTAACAAAGAAGGATCATTACCCTCTTCCATTTTGATCAGATCTTGGGCCAAGTAGTAGGCGGGCGAGAGTGCTTATAGTTTCTTGATGGATATAGTGGCTACAACCAAGTTTGTATAGCAGAGAAAGATCAGCTGAAGACCACGTTCACCACTCCTTGGGGAACATTTGCTTATAGAGTTATGCCTTTTGGGTTGTGTAATGCTCTAGCAACATTCCAACGTTTGATGAATAGGGTGTTCGAACCCTACATTGGGACCTTCATCAGAGTATTTCTGGATGATTTTTGCATCTATGGGAGCAAGTTGGACCACCTGCACCAAATGGAGACAGCATTTCAAAGGTTAGATGAAGCACAAGCCTCACTAAACCCTACAAAGTGTGTCTTTGGATGTTCTAAAGGTGTTTTGTTAGGGCATGTTGTATCCAGAGATGGTATTGGTACTGATCCTGATAAAGTTTCAAAAATCAAAGATTTACCATTTCCTCTTAATAGAAGTAAGTTGAGATCATTTTTAGGCCATGTGGGTTACTATAGAAGGTTCATCAAGAATTTCTCAAAGATTGCACAGCCACTAACCCAGTTCTTGAAGAAGGATGTTACTTATGAACCAGGAAATAAGGCGCATGAAGCTTTTGGACAACTGAAGGAAGCCCTGGTGTCTTCACCTATTTTGAAGAATCCAGATTGGAGCAAGCCATTCATTGTGTACACTGATGCCTCAGATACAGCACTAGGAAGTACTTTGAGCCAAAAGGATGAAAATGGGAATGAACATCCAATTTACTTTGGGAGCAGACAAATGAGCGATCTTGAGGTAAATTATACTCTAATCGAAAAAGAGGCTCATTTATCATTTTTGCTTTGTAAAGAAGTTTAGAAATTACTTGCTAGGGCAAAAATTTCTAGTTGTAGCAGATCATCAGGCTCTAAAATATATTGTAAATAAGCCTAACCCATCATGAAGGATAGCAAGATGGATAATTTTGCTACAAGAATTTGAATTTTATATTATAGATAGGCTAGGAAAGAAGCATGTCAATGAAGATGCACTCTCTCGAGCCTATGATGGTTTAGGATCATCTTGTGATGATGATGATTTCCCGATCAACTTTGTTATCCCTTGACACAATCCCTAGTGAATACATAGATATTTGGAATTATCTGAATGAATTCAAGTTTCCTTATGGTGCCAATGCAAAGACTAAGAGAAAGATTACTCAAGTCAGTCGTCCATATTCTATTATGCATGGAGTATTATTTCGAATAGGACCTGATGGAAAGTACAAGAGGGTAGTTGGACGTGATCAAGGGAAGGAACTGCTAGAATAATTCCACAATGGTACATGTGGAGGGCACTTCTCTAGACAACTTACAGCAAGAAGGATCTTGGATGCAAGTTATCACTGGCCCACTCTTTTTAAAGATTGTTATAATTATTGTAAGACATGTGATATTTGTCAAACACATGGTAACCGTAAGACTTCATTAACTCCATTATGTCCTATTCTTCCCCTTGGTCCCTTTGAAAAGTGGGGAATAGACATTGTAGGTCCACTTCTAACTACATCACGCCAAAATAAGTATATTGTAGTTGCCACAGATTATTTAACCAAGTGGGTTGAAGCTAGGCCATTGAAAACAACTTCCATGGATGAAGTGGCAAGGTTCATGTATGAATGGATTATCACGGATTTGGTTGCCCATTAGAAATTGTAACAGATCAAGGAAGCCACTTCATTAATGAGGTGGTAGAAGCCCTAGTCAATAAGTTTTCTATTAAGCACAGGAAGGCAACAACATACAAGCCAAGCACAAATGGACGCGGGTGGAGCAGAACAAATTTTGTGTTGTGTCAAATTCTAGCAAAAGATGCAGCCTTGCAGGTACATAAATGGGATAAAAGGATTCATGCAACATTGTGGGCATATAGGGCAACATCAAAGTCAGCAACAGGATACTCCCCATTTCAGTTGGCCTATGGCATTGATCCAGTTCTTCCTATTGAGTTTGATATTCCCACTGTGAGAGTTATGAAAAATGAAAGGATGGATGAAAGTGATTCAGTAAAAGAAAGGTTGGTACATCTTCATTTGCTGGAGGAAATGAGAGAAATAGCAAAGGATACAAGCCATAAGAAGAAAATGAAGCAGAAGGAATACTTTGATCAAAAGATCCGGTGGTCTCCATTTCATGTGAATGACTTGGTTCTAGTATATGATTCCAGATACAAAAAAAAGAAGAGAGAAAATTTCTTCCAAAATGGATGGGGCCCTACAAAATAGTAGTTGTGCATGAAAATGGTACGTACCGACTGGAGGAATTGGATGGCACTCCCATTACGAAATGGGTCAACCACGACAAGTTGAATATTTTCCAAGCACCAGAATAGTCTACTCCGAGGACGGAGTAGAAGCTAGGAAGGGGGAAGATGTCGACACTAAAATTTTCCTCCATAATTTCTATTTCATTAATGTATGTATTAGGAATAGGATGTTGTTAAGTATAATTAGTAGTAGCGTCTGATAGAAGATAACGGCGCCGTTAGTACGTTACCACCAATAATGTGGAGTACTGAGTAACAGATCAAAGTATAATAGGAATGTTGTAAAAGTAAATATTTGTCGTAAGTGGTCCGGTAATGTTAAAATGTCAAAGTTTGGGTAATTAGAGAAGTAGGGTCTACATGATTAGGAATTAGAAATATTATATTGGTAATAAGGACAAGGAGTGAGGTCATAAATATTTTGTGTATTTTATTTGTAAAAAGTCTAAAAATGTGGAACCCATGTAAAATGATAAGGTTTATCTTATCTTAGAAGATAAGCTTACATGTACGAGATAAGAGTTAAGGTATGGAATATGATTCATCGAGTGGATTTCTTATCCTATTTTAGAGATAAGATGGATAAGCTGGAAGTTCTATAAATAGAGGCCACCCCCTCATTTAGCATAGAAGGAAGTAGTGAGAAATATTGTAGGAAGTGTGCGAAAGAAGCCATCAGTTTAAAGGTGTGTTGAAGAAGCCATTAAGAGGTGTAATTGTAAAGTTTCTCCCATAGTCTTGGTGAAAGGAAAGTGAAGTCAATAACACTTGAAGTACCTCATGGGTGAGATTGTAACAATTTCATGTTAATATTATAATTTATTTTGATATTTCAGATTTGTCATCATTCCGTCTTATCATAGTCGATGGTATTCTTGTGTTATGTTGTTGTTTTGTTTCCAAATTACATCCACCAAACTAAAGGCTGTGCATTAGTAAATAATCATAGCACGAGGAGTTCCCGGTGAAGAATTATCATAGTGCGGTTTGGTGTTGACAGTCGATGACGACGAGAGAAAGGGTGAAGGTGATGAAGGTGTGGTCAGCGTAACTAAGGTATGAGTTTCATGGGTTTGGTTCTTCTATTTGGGTGTAGGAGTAGGTTTGATGTTGACTTTGGAAGACATGGCTAAATCTATTTTGACAGGTGGATGAATAAGGATGGTAGTTGGGGTGACCCCTAAGGTAATAATAGGTTTAGGTGAGGAGGATAGTGTACGTGTGGGTTTGGACTTAGATTCATGTTGGGTTGTGGGTAAGGGTGTGTCTTTGAGCTATGATGGGTGTCGTGGAAGAAGTTGTGATGAGAGGAAGATATGCTCGGTGTGATTGGTCAAAATATTTTTGGGTAGATAGTGGAAGTATCAACAAATGAAATCTGCATTTGTGTTGAGATAGGAAGTAGAAGACACCCCCAAAGTAAGGCTCTATCCACATAATCTAGGTGATCGGATAAGCATGAGAATGGCATGGCTATAGGTGAGGTTGGTGAGATCAATGGCAATTCCCATAAAATTTGTCTTAGAGATGGGGAATGGCTATTTCAAAATGTTTGATTGTGGGTATAGAGAGCCAAAAGTAGTTCTGCACAGGATCTTGGGTTCTTGATGGAGAATGGTCACCTAGAGGAAAAGGTATCTCTCTTATGGATCCTTGATAGGCGGACGAGAAAATGGGTTCTCATATAGCCATCAGGAGGAGATAAACAAGTATCCTCCATGGACCGAGAAGAAGTATTGTGGATCACGGTTCCCTAAGTGGAGAAGCCAAGGTGAAATAGCCTCGATATTAGTGGAAAACTCCTCCACGGTGAGGTGGGTTCCAATTTTCGCAAAAGGAGGACTTTGAGCTAGAATTTTCTCGATGGAAGGAATATAAGGTAGTTGGGAAGCAACGGGTGCATCACCAAAATGAAAATAACGTGGACCTCACGGGTATGGCTATCATGAGTCGAGGTCTCGCCGCATTGATCTAGACGAAGGGCATGATTAGGAAATGGTTTCTTAAAGATATGTAGGTTTTGGTTGGCTTTGCATTAGGGTTATCCATGGTTAACTCACCTTTCTCGAGCATTTCTTGGACAATGTTTTTGAAAATGATGCAATTGCCATCACTATGACCCTTTACGCGATGATAATTACGAAATCATGCTCTTTATACCATGCGGGTGTGAGGCATTGGGTAGGGTCGAAACCGGTGTGTGGTTTCACGAGAGGTAAGGTGATGGCCATGACTTTGATGAGCTTCTCTAAGATAGAAGAATAAGGTTCCCCATTGGGGTGTATTTTTTGTTGTTCGCGTCATGAATTGAAAAGTCAAGTCGAACTAGTGAGAGATTAGATGTGGGGCTAGCTTTGATTTGATGGATGAGCTAGGCCAGCTTTGAGTACCAACTGCGTTTGGTTATATTCACTCACTTTAATTTTTCTAATGTTCCCTTAGCTTTTGAATAATTATTTTGGGGTTTCAAAGAGGAAGAGGCATCATTTAACTTGAATTTCTTTCTTATTACATAGTTGGATTTTCTTCTCTTCGATGGCTTGAATCTCTAGCTTTCTTGCCATCCAAACACTTCGGTCGAAGGTTCGGAAAGTCTAGACTTGCGAGAGGTCTCGAGATATGTCTAACATAAGCCCGCATGAAGAGCTCAATGATTTTAGTTTGTGGTAGTTGGAAAGTGATTTGATTGATTAGACCACGCCAACGAGCAACAAAATATGTGATAGATTTTTCGTCATACTGATGCGTGGAGTATAGGTCAGTCATGGTAACCTTCTTAACAATGTTAATGGAGAAGTGATCCAAGAAGGCTTGGGCTACCTAATTATATGAAAATATAGAGTGTCTAGGTAACCCACTATACCAATCTAATGCACGTCCAATTAGAGACATGGGAAAGGTTCTCAAGAGCAAAGCATCATCGTGAGTGATTAGGTAGCACCCGTGTTTGAAAGACCGCAAATGTTGTTGCAAGTCTTCATTCTTTATTAAAACGGTTGAATTTAGGCATTTCCCAATGCATAGAATATGGCGGATAGGAATGGATGGGTGGATAGGCTCATTACAAATCTCATCATAGGTGAGAGTATTTTGGGAGCCTCTTTAAACCAATGCCTCAATGTCTACATGTTGTCCATCATTAATTTGATTAGGTCGTTGGTAGGAACCACTGATAGTTGGGTGCCTCCTGTGCGTAAGAGGGTTAGTGTTGGGCATATGATGGGGGTGGCATTCCAAACAACAATAAATGCAAAGCATAGGTGGATTGAGAAGAAGGTAGTGAAATATGTTAGCATAATTTAGCATAGGCATATTTATTGCATTTTATTGCATTGTCTTTTATTTAATAATGTGTAACATGTGCACTCTAGTCTAGTGACTTGCATTCAATATTGTTATGTTGGATAACATTCAATATTGGTATTAGTAGTAATTACATGTGCATGTGAGATGGGTCTTATCATCTCGTAGTTGGTGCCTGATAGGGTGTCATGTCTATCCATATGAGGTTGTCTAATATCTATAAATATTACAGCTCTTGCATTGTTATGTAATCTGATTTCATGATCAATAATATTTGTGAGGCTTCCGTCCCTCTTTGGTCATTGCAATCTTATTCTATTCTATCATTTGGTATCAAAGTTATACCATTATTATCATTTGGTATCTATACCATTATTATCATTTGGTATCAGAGCAGGTTCTATCCAAGCAAGGTTGAAGAGGAGCACTATTGGAGAGGATCCATTGGAGAAGAAGATCTGCATCAAAGGAGAGTCATTGAAGCATCCCGCAGCCTCCATTCCTTCCAAGCATCCCTCAACTAAAATTTGACCTATCCACTTATTTGGAAGGTAAATTTTTTTATTAGTCATTGGCATAGCCAATTGATCTAACATATTGGCGGAATATTTCAGATTTGGAGATCTTTAAAAAAAAAAGGAGAAAGATCTTGAAAAAAATTACAGATCTAAAAAAAAAAGATTTGTGAAAAAAAGAGATCTTAAAAAAAAGGAGAGAAGATCTTGAAAAAAAAATGCAGATCTAAAAAAAAAAAAAAAAAAAATTAGATCTAAAAAAAAAAAAATCGAAAGTGGAGGTGTGAAGAATTCGGGAGCAAAGGTTGAAGCAGTCCCGTCAACAAAATTCTAGCAGATAACTCCTAAAAAAAATGACATAAATTTTTCATAAAGTGTCGATTGATGTGCTGTTTTTTTTTGGAAATATAAGGAGGCGCAAAAATTTATAGTTTACATCATCTTCAAATTCGGCCTCTACATATGACAAAAAGTTTGTACAAGTCGGATCATTTTTTTCTGAAAAAATCAGATCTAGCTAGTAATTTGGTAAGATCTCAAAAACTAAGATTCCGATTTTTCTAAAATTTTGTGGGTTTCAAGAAAAATATTTTATAATGTTGCTGTAAAAATTTTAGACAAACCCAGATCACGGTTTGTGAGAAAAGATGAAAACAATATTTAGATTGTTTGTTTGGATCTTGGGAACAAACAGGTCAGCGGTTCAATTCCCACTCTCTCCATATTTTTTATTAAATTATTTTTTTAGAAAATTTGGAGAAATTAATAAATTTTGGGAGATTTCTAAATTTATAAGCTCACCAAACACATTTAGAGCCACCGCTAAATTTAGCGGAAAAACACCTATTGGGGGGTAAAAAAATTTTGGCCTAAATTGTGTATTTTGTGATTCTAGACCCTTTTTTCTAAAGAGGGGGGACACAAAAACTTCATTTTGATGTACTTTGAGAGGATGTTGTACTAATCTTGGTGCATAAAGTGAAAAAAAAATACAAATTTTTTATTTTATGTTTGGTTCTATCACACGAGATCTTTGATCTCATAGCAGCGTTCGGTATATATGGTGCCTCTGGGAAGTGCTTACGGGTGATGCCGTCACGACTACTACTGCACTTAACGCCTAACACAGCTTCCTAAACGTCGTCAGGCATCGACCCTATAAAATCAACGAGGAGTAATAAGGACACAATACACACACATTTGAGCCCTCCCATCCGTTTGTGCTTGCACAAACCCCTCTCCATACTGTCTAAGTACCACGTACTAAATTCTTTCACGTGCGTTAACACCTCTTTCCATACTGATGGGTATATTGAAAGGGTGATCTTCTTCCATGTACCGACGGGTATATCGGAAGGGAGCGTATATAGAAAGGTTTGGTATATCGGCCTAACGGTATATTGAGAGGGAGACCATAAACCTGGAGTGATAAGAGCCTTACCCTTTGTCAAAAATTTAGAGTTTCATAAATTCATATTGCGAGAAATGGGTGTACAAGCACCAAAGTTTTTCTTGTCCAGATTCACAACTGCTTAGAGGAGACAACTATGTTGCATGGAAACCGAAGATCAAGGTGTTACTTGAGTTTGAATACCTATGGACAGTTGTAGATGGAAAAACAACAAGATCACTTGATGATGGAAGACAACAAGTTCAATTTGACAGGGCCAATCAAAAGGCCAAGTTGATCATCTTGTTTAGCGTAACGAGATGATGTGCAACCCCACATTAGAGATGCCACATCAGCCAAGGATGCATGGGATAAGTTGAGCACAGTCTATGAGGCAAAGAACAAGAATGTCATCCTCAACCTACTATCACAACTGCATACTCTCAAGTTCAAGCACAATGAGAAGGTTGAAGTTTTTTTGAGATGAGTTGCTACTTTGAGGGCATCTCTATTGGCATTGGGAAAAGAGATAAGTGATGAAGACCTCATACCAATTGTGTTGCAAGCACTTCCTCCTTCCTATAGAATATTTGTGACAACTATCAATATGAGTGAACACACAGTCACCTTTGAGAAGTTGGTCAATCTACTCCAACAAGAAGAGGCAATGAACAACAAAGATCATGAAGATGAGCAAGCACTATCTTCCAATCATAAAGGAAAGGGGAAATTTCAGTCCAATCACAAGAAGTCCCAACAAAATCAAAGTCAACGAGACAACACCAAGAAGTGTCCCATTTGCAATAGAGGGGGACATGACATCAAATATTATTGGTACAATTCCTATAAAAAGGGTTCATCAAGCAATTCAAAACCCAATAACCAACAGGGTAACAATAATTCAAATAAAGGGAAGTCCAACAACAACAACAATCAAGGGCAGAAAAATGGTAATTGGCAAAGAAAACCCAAACAATAAGGGTACATTGCCGAACATGAGGATGATTCAGATGAAGGACACCACATGTATTCTGCTCAATTTGATGAAGAAACCAAGTCCACACAAGATATCTGGTATGTTGACTCGGGTGCAACTCGACACATGACTGGACGCAAGGATTGGTTCTACACACTACGTGACTCACCTAACAAGAACCATGTGTCATTAGGTGATGACTCATCATACAGTGTCAAGGGGATTGGAAACATTTCACTACCTCTTGGAAAGCATGACTGCAAAATCACAGATGTATTGTATGTACCTGGGTTGACCAAGAATTTGCTATTAGTTAGTCAACTCCTTGATCACAACTTGAAGTTAGATTTTGATAGTAATAATGGAGAAAAAGTGTGCTTGATAAGAGATAAGTCAAGAGGTTCCAAGATTGTAGCAAGAGCCTCCAATGTGGGACACATGTTCCAACTTGATTTTGTCCACAAGGATGATCAAGCTCTAGTGGCCAAAGACACACAATCTGCAGAACTATGGCATCGTAGATATGGTCACATCAGTTTTGGCTATCTCCAAACACTTCAAAAGGGAAACATGGTGAAAGGATTACCTACACTCAAGCACAACATTGACAAGTGTCACAATTTCCTAGCTAGAAAGCAACACAGAGTACCCTTCCAGAAGAACACATATAGAGCTAAGGGAAAGCTTGATTTGGTGCACACCGATCTTTGTGGGCCCATGCAACCAAGTCATTATGGATGTCAATACTTCATGCTTTGTGTTGATGACTACTCAAGAAAGATGTGGATATATTGTCTAAGAAACAAGAGTCAAGCCTTTGAGACATTTCAGAAGTTCAAAGCACTTGTTGAGAATGAATTTGGTCACAAGATCAAAACTCTCCGCTCAGATCGAGGGGGGGAATTCACAAGTAATGAGTTCAAGACTTACCTGGAAGCTCATGGGATTCGTCGACAAATGCCTCCTACTCACACACCACAGTAGAATGGTATAGTTGAGAGAAGGAATCATACTATCATGGAAATGGTGCGATGTATGATTGATGACTCAGGTTTAACAAAGAAATTTTGGGCGAAGTTTGCAGAACTGTAGTTTATTTGTTAAACAAAGTGCCCACAGTAGCTCTTGAAGGAGTGACACCTCAAGAAGCATGGTCAAATCAGAAACCATCAATTGCACACCTAAGAGTATTTAGGTGTAAAGCTAGCATGCACATACCCAAGAAGAACAGGAACAAGTTGGATATGAAAGATGAGAAACTGATATTCATTGGATACAGTGAAGAAGCACTTGGGTACAGATTATGGGATCCGAAAGCAAAGAGAGTATACACAAGTAGGGATGTTGAGTTCTTTGAAAAGAAATAAGCAGATGTTCCACTCAATGACTCAACAAACATGCAGAATACACATCTTGTGAAGATAGAATTAGATGTTCCCACTAAAGATGACAGTGATGAATTGGATGATGGTGAAAACTTGGATCCACCACAAGCCAATGGAACAGCTAAGAAGTTACCTAAATGGTATACTCAATTAATAAGAGATGTAAATTTGGATGAAGCACCTAGCACATCGTCCAATCCTGGACCTAGAACTCACAGTCAAGCTCGTGAAGAGGTCAATTATGCCCTAATGAGCAAAGTTGTTGAAATAGTTGAGCCATCTACAGTTCAGGAAGCCCTACAATCAAAATCTTGGAAAGATGCCATGGATTCAGAGTATCAGTCAGTGATGAAGAACAACACATGGCAACTTGTTGACCTTCCACCAGGGAAGAAACCCATTGGATGCAGATGGATATTCAAGACTAAGTACAAATCAAATGGGACTATTGACAAGTATAAAGCAAGGCTTGTAGCAAAGGGGTATGCACAACAAGAAGGCATTGATTATGAGGAGACATTTACTCCCACAACCAAGATCAAGACAATCAGGATGATCTTTGCTCTAGCTGCACAATTTGGTTGGAAAATCCACCAAATGGATGTGAAAAGTGTCTTTCTTAATGGATATTTGCAAGAAGAAGTCTATATGACTCAGTTAGAGGGTTATGTAATACCAGGAAAAGAGATAATGGTATGCGAGACTCATAAAATCTCTATATGGCCTAAAACAGGCACCCGGGCATGGTACATCAAAATTGATGAGCATCTCATAAGTCATTTATGTCGGCGATCTAGTCATTACAGTCGATGATCTAGTTTACTAGTTCACGAAGATGATCGATGCAACAAAGAAGGATTTTAATCGATCGTTCGACATGACAGATCTCGGGCTCATGCACTATTGTCTTGGGTTGGAAGTATGGCAAAAAGAGAATCATATCTTTGTGTCGCAGTTGAAATACACCAAGACAACACTCGAGAAATTTAGGATGATGGACTACACTCCTATTGCTACACCTATGGAAGCGAGACTTCAGTTATCTCATTCTGATCCATCACCACCGGTGAATGCAACTCTCTATCGGCAGTTGATCGAGAGTCTCATTTACGACATATACTAGACCAAATATCAGCTTTGCGATCAGTCACTATTTATCACGCTTCATGCAAGAACCAAAAATATGTCATTGGAAAGCAGCAAAGAGAACACCGAGATATCTAAAGGGTACAGATTGACCTTGGTCTAGAAATACAAGAAGAATGAAAACTTCTTCTTGACGGGATATTCAAATTCGATCATGCGCAGAAACATGGATGATAGGAAGTCAACATCGAGTTTCATCTTCTTTATGGAATCTGGACCGATATCATGGGGAAGTAATAAATAGAACTTTGTTTCTCACTCTTCTACGAAGTAGAGTATCGAGCTGCGCAGTGAAGTTGTTTGTGAAGTAATATGGCTATGCCGAATAATGGAAGGAATTGGTCTACCACAACATAAATCTACTCCAGTATATGTTGATAATGAAGGAGTTATGAAGCTTGTTCGCAATCTAGTATTTCATGAGAGAACCAAGCATATTGAAGTACAAGTTCATTTCATACGTGAGCATGTCTTGAAGAACAACATATAGCTCCAGTTTTGTCCTACAGTTGAACAGAAGGCAGATGTTTTCACTAAGTCACTTGCACGTGACAAATTCACACTGTTCAAAGAGTTCCTCTCCACTTCATTGGAAACTATGCAAAATTAAGGGGGGGAATGTTAGCATAATTTAGCATAGGCATATTTATTGCATTTTATTACATTGTCTTTTATTTAATAATGTGTAACATGTGCACTCTAGTCTAGTGACTTGCATTCAATATTGTTATGTTGGATAACATTCAATATTGGTATTAGTAGTAATTACATATGCATGTGAGATGGGTCTTATCATCTTGTAGTTGGTGCCTAATAGGGTGTCATGTCTATCCATATGAGGTTGTCTAATATCTATAAATATTACAGCTCTTGCATTGTTATGTAATCTGATTTCATGATCAATAATATTTGTGAGGCTTTCGTCCCTCTTTGGTCATTGCAATCTTATTCTATTCTATCATTTGGTATCAAAGTTATACCATTATTATCATTTGGTATCAGATCTATACCATTATTATCAAAATAGGGTACGTATCTAGAGTGAATAATAGATGAAACAGGAAGTTCTTGATAATACGTATTTGGAGGTGGAAGGGTCATGGTAACCCTAGTAGCTATGGGAGCTAAAGACGTGGAATAGAAAGGACAATGTTTTGGAAATAGGTAGGGTCACGGACAGGGGGTGGTATTGTAGCTATGGGTATATGTAAAACAATAGGGGCGGATGAGGTTGTGTTACGGATGGTTGGCGAAGGTATAGTAGACCTAGTGAGTGCAACGAGATGTAGGAGATGCGGCGGTCATAGTGGGTGTAGGGCCTAGCTACAAAACAACTGGGGGTAAGGTTGACGTGGGGAGCATGGAGCCATATGGGGCTAATGCAGGAGTGGGAACGAGAGTTGGGGGGATAGATATGGGCATGCCATATATCAATTGACCCGAGGCATCTCGAGTGGATGAGTGGGAAAGGTAAAACTGCAAGGCGGAAGGGTTTTGGTCAAGGAGTCGTGCGAACTCCTCATCTCCGATAGCGATAGAGATAGGCTAGATAGGTTCCATGGCTAGTGATAAAATGGAAGGTGGTGAAGGACTGGTTGGGATTGGTTAACAACGGCATGGAATATAAGGGCATTTGCTTGTTGACATGTCGGCACCATGTGAACAGTACTAACGTGGTATGACTTCTTTACGTAAGTGACACGAAAATATAGCACAGGTAGGATAAATAGGCGGTGGTAGGTGAATTGGGGTTAAAATGTTAGCTAGAAAATGACACAAGCTAACGATGCCGTAAGGTAAGCGATGCAGGTCACAGGTAATTCTTCACACTATGGAAAATGGACAGTTGGTAAAAATGAGGTATAAGGCCAAATTTTCTAGGTATGCCAAATGCGATGAGATTTACCAGGTCAATGGGAATGATAATAGTGATAGGGACTCTAAATATTTGAAGAAGGTGAATAGGTGTCCTTTTAGGTAGGTTAACCAAAAGGACAAGGAACCGATGCCAATTGGGTATAACTAATGATGGTCGAGAGGGTAACCAACGGCGGTCGTTGGGTGACATTAGTCACTTGTGAAATTGAAATAGTGATGAAATAAAAGTGGTTGTGAATTAAAATTTGATGTGGAATCGGACCGAGTTCGAGAATGATGAGAATATGGTCCAGAACACTCGGATGAAGATGGAATACACCAACCGTGATGAGGATCGTGCGAGGGAAATAAGAAAATGAAGAACGTGACCTCTCACCTCAAAATGCAAGCCAAGTAGAAACACTAAGAAAAATGAGATCCTAAGAGTGCTTTTTCTATTATGTTTGTTTAGCTTATACTATTTAAGGACCGACTCATGAACTATAGAATAGATTTTTTTTTAGGATGGTTTCCTATGAAGAAGGAGATCTAAAAGGTGAGGTTTTAGGTATATTATGGCAGGGGCGAGGCTTCACTCTAAAGCATGACTCGACAGAGAAGCGACAGTCAGGAGTACCGCCACTCCTTAGATCGATACGATTGTTGACAGGCATTCCCAGGAAAGATGTTGTTTAAGAATATGTATTTGTTTTGAATTTGTGTAATTTGGTAAGACTCATAGAGAGAGAGATGTGCTTTCTATGATTCATTTGTCAACCATCAGCTGGGCATGACTTCCAACGATATAGGTTTCCCTCAATTAATGTGAGCTAATGCGATAAATCAAAATGGAATGCACTTATTTTAAACCCAAATCGAAATATGAAGTTCGATGACATAAATAGATGAAGAGGAAGAGGGATGCTCTTTCACTAAAATGTAGAAAATAAGAAGAAATGGTTCTTTTTAAGTACACCAAAAGAAAGGTTTCTTTTAGAGAAAATAGAAAGAAAAAGAAGGTTACCAAGGAAGAAAATTAATGTGTATGCTTTTCAGAAGGGAAAAAACACACAACTTTTCCTAAGAATGAATAAAATTCAAAGAACCCCGAATGGGTCCCACCGAGCGTGCCAAAATGTTTCACCTGATTCTTAGACATTTCTTTGAAAATGATGAAATGCAGAGATAGGGTAATTAGCAGGCGTAGGAGGAATACCTATTGAAATGTTGGTTGATGGGTTGTTACGCACGTATGACTTCGAATCCGAACTGATTGTGAGAGCTTCCTTTTGGCTGGGAGGAACTACCTCGAAATAGAAAGCAAGACCACCGAAAAAGAGTTAAATAGTATATGCGGTGGTACCTAGCATGTGCTAGATCGGGAAGTGTGATACTTCTAGATGATGTTTGTCAAATCCACTATTTAAAACAATTTAATGTTGGTAATAAAGAAAATCTTATTGTAGTTAAAATGATTTAGGTATCTCATAAAACACAATAAGAAAGATCTAATCTAACATGCTAGGTTAAAATAAGATCCGAAGGTCAAGTAACTAGTTATGGGTCTCTGTAGGTCTAACAGAGGTCTTAGGTAGGTCACGAGATGAGTAAGGGTGATATGCGAATAGGTGGGTAGGTTACTATTCTAGGCTGTATTGGTAGATACGAGACCGATTCCGTTAAGGGTGATCCGACACCGGTTGGGGAGAAGCTGGTCTTTGTTTAATGCGCGAAGTCTTGGGAATGTCACAAAACGAGCTTTAGATCTCCCTTATGATTGTACAAAGGACTAGGCTGTTAGAGTGAGGTATTAAGTTGTTTGGATGGGATTTGACGGGGTTTTAATAGGGATATGGAGGGGTGAGTATTAAAGGAGGTCAATGGGTGGCTAAGAGAACAAAGGATGAAAATACAATGATGAAATAAGTGAACCAGAGGAGTAAAATGTTCTACTTACTTGGAATCTAGTTTTGAACATCTGTGAGTGAGGAATGAAGGTGTTGATAAGAGGTTAAAAGCTACAGAGGGTCACAAAATGTTGGGGAGCTCTTGCATGGGCTGCATGTGCTCTCCTTCTTTCTGATTGGATCAAATTTGTGCTAGGGTGAGTGCTGGATGGTTGTTGGGTGAATGCTGGATGTCTGTGTAAGAGAAAATACTTGATCTCCTTCTTTGCATGTGTGTTCTCTCTTAAACTTCTTCTCAAAAGATGTGATATCTCTCAGGAATCTGCCAACCTCAAAAATAAGGTTGTTTTGGGGGTTAAATGGTGACTGACGTGGTTCCGGCTTAACCGGCGGTTAAGGCTAACCGGCACCAGTTAGGGTGGGATTTTCTAGGTTTACTAAACTAGGTAGATCCCCTTGATTTTCTGGGATCTCATGTGTTGGTCCCGCGGATTAGGATGGAAGATTCTTTTAAGCATGCGGGAATGTGATTAGAGGGAATGTAGGCATTGATTTTTAGGGTTTGGGTAGGTCTTAGTTATGGAAACTTACTAAGAATAGGTCTTAGGGTGAGGTGGCTAGATGAGGTGGATATGTGGGCATTATCCCAATTAAGATATTTAAATAATAAATATGGTGAGGAAAATGAATTAATTAAATTAAATTAATATTAGTGTGGGATGAAAGGGGCCATGGTTAGGTGGATATGTTCAAGGGGTTTATTTGTCGAGGGACCAAAGGGGTGTGACCTAATTTTGGTGTCTACGGTTATTATGGAATAATGATAGTTAATCTAATCTAGAACAACATGTAAATATGATAAATAAATGTAGTAAATAAATATGGAAAGTGACCCAGGAACTAAGCTAATGGAAATAAAAACCCTAATATGCAAGAAGAGTGAGGAAGTGACTCAGCTAATTTGATGAACTTGTGGGATTGTGTTGTAGAGCTGGATGGAGAAGTAGAAAGCAAAAACAACTATGCGAGAGTTCCCAAAAGGGATAGATCTGGACTTATTCTTTGGGTGGGGGTGCACGGAGAGGGACTTGGGAACTGTAGGTGCTCTCATTTGTAGAATGGGTGCCCTGGTTTGTGAAAAATCTTGGCCGAGTTTCACATGTTCGGCAATTGATGGTCTCAAACCCTTTTTATCTCTGCCGCATCAGATCCGCTACACTGCGCCAAATGTCGTTGATATTCCAAGATGAATAGAAGACTTACAAAAGACCACAATAAGTGTCAAATCGCTCAAAAAAGAAGAATGTAAATGAATAGGTCAGACTGACCTTAGCAACCACAACAATGGACTTACTAACTGAGCATTGCACTACATTCTAGACCCAAATGTAGTTCTAGTGTGTGTGTGTGTGAATCATGTTCCCTAGGTGCTCTTGTGTTAGTCGCACTTTGTGAAGTAGCGAGCAATAACTAGATGTAAAAATGTAGTAGAATGGTGGATGGAATAGAATAGAATCCCCTCATATGCTTGTGTGATGCAGATGAACCAACCTTGTCCCTTGTGATGGAGCTAAATGTATGCAAATGATCTCTAAATGCCTTAGATGAATGCAACCCTAGGTGGATGATAGTAGTGACTAGTGCTTGGTCCCTCATTATGGTCTCATAACTTTATATTTATAGGGTTCTCTTGATCTAATTTCGTAATTAACCCCGAAATGGCCAACCACCAAAATGATAAGAAGATGAAATGGCTAGAAAGTTCCCAAAAGTGGCGGGAAAGTTCAAAAAGGATCGAGGCACCTCTGGTGGGACCAAGGTGCCCATGAGCCCCAAGACTAGCTGGGCACCCGATCAAAGCTAAAATGACAAAAATGATAAAAAAATTACTATGCATGTATGTGATGGAGGTCAAGAATGAAAACAAAAATCAAATAAAAAATGACCCGAGAGACGGGGTTAATTAGTACTTTCTTTACTCAAAAACCTTCTAAATAGTAGTATGAGACCAGGGACTAAATATTACCCAAAGTGTGTGATTTACTTGACTACACAAGGGAATCATATAAATATAAAGTTGTGTGATCATAATAAAGGACCAAGAACTAAGCATTAGCTATCACCACCTAAGGTTGCATTCGTCAAGCATCTAAGAGTTCCATTACATCCATCTAACACCATCCAAGGGACACAAGGGTTGGTTATTCTATATACACTTCATAGGAGGGAAGTTCATTCTATTCCATGCACGCATCTATTACATTTCTTTACATCTAGCTTACTTTCTCACTATCAAGTGTGACATGCACAAGATCCACCTAGGACACGATTCCACACACACACAGAACTATATTAGGTCTAAGATGTAGTGCAGTGCTCAGTCATAATATCACCATTATGACAGTTGAGGATAGTCTGACCCCTCATTCTGCATCTTTATTTTTAGGATTTGATGTCTATTTGAGGGTTTTGTAGGTCATTGTTTTATTGTAAGTTTCCAACGACTTCGGAGATCATTATGTGACCTCATAGTGAACAAAGGGGAACAAAAATGAATACCTCATGACCACCTAGAGGAGGTTTCTTGAGCATTTCGACAAACACAAGCACCCAGAAACAAGCCTTGGGTTCTCGCAGGCACCCCTGTCCCTCTCAAGATGCCCCAGTCCGGGTAGATCATCAGCTCGCACAATTTTATGAGGCTCTATATGATGCTTCTCCCTCTCTCTCTCATTTAGTCAGCACTTTAGCACAATCCGGGAACAATCCTGAAATCAGCTAAGGCTTTTCTACCCCATTTTTACACTTAGGGTTTCATACTTTCTTGCTTAGTTTGTTTGGGTTAATTTGTATACTTAATTTTATATTCATTTACTTCTACAATAGCAATAATACTAGGCATATAAATTCACATTTCAGTTTAATCACTCATATCCGAGTTCATCAAGGCTTTTGACATGAACAAGTTTTTGAGAACAGGATTGGAAGATTCTTGCATATCAAACAGAACACAACGAGTCTATTGCCATCTTCATTCAAAGGTGGTGACAAGTTCTTTATTCTTCTATTAGTGCTCCTAATATGGATTAAATGGAGCTTTGTGACTTGTTCCTCCATTTTCTTAACCAAGAGACCAAGGAGGAAGTCCAAAATTTTCCTCTTTGGAGCTACGAAGAAGTTACGGAGGGTGCATTTTGCATCGACCAAACAGCAATAGATAGAAAATACAAAACCTATAGCCCAAACGAGAAGTTGGTCACTCCCACTCGAATAATTCTAACTATCAAAATATTTCAAACAACAATCAAGGACCCAGGTCTGAATCAAAACCATCGTGTCACAACAGATGGTGTGGTGACTCGATCGAAGAAGCCCAACATTGCAAATTCCAACAATGTAAATAACAACAATACCAATGTGAACAATCAAAGGAATAATAACCTTACTCCTTCCATTAATGTGGTTGAATTTAGTCATCCTCCCCTTCAACAGGTTTAGACTCAAGGCCAAATTCCATACCCGAACCAATTCCCAAATCAATACCAAAACCAAGGTCAAAAGCCTCTGAAATATAACTATAATAACCATAATTAGAACAATAATAGGAATTATGGACCACAACAAAATCAAAATCAAAGATCTAGGGATTATGATCCCAACTTGTATTGTGGTTTCCATAGAGTTATAGGTCATGATGCTCAGACTTGTAGGGACTAACAAGTTCATATAACATCTTCCAGAGGATTAGAGGTAGCTATTCATTAAGATGTTCTTAGCTAACCCCACGAGAACTCTGCAAGGTACCCACATGGGACCCGTTTCTCCACAAAATGCTACTCTTGGGATCTATAGAGATCCTTTCCCAAAGTGCCCCGAAAATGAGAAAGTTAATCCTTAGGGCGCAAACAAGGGTATTCCTATAGGGAAAAATGATCACGAAGCTTCCACGTTTATTAACCCATGAGTTTCTCCTCCATTGGACCAACGAAACCAAACTAAGATTGTATCATAGTTGAGTTAGAGACTAAACTAGAAGTCCATGCCACTACCTGCACTTATGACTACATGTCACATCCTCTCCCTATTTTCCCTTTAGTGCAAGATGATGCACCGGTAGTCTCCAAACTAGTGGGGGCCTATGATTTTATTACAGACCTAACCAAGACCTTCTCTCACATTTCCTTCTGGATTTTTTGAAAAAATCCCCAATGCATTAATATGCCTTATTAGAAGCATTAGGCCTTGCTCACTTAATTCACGTTACACCCCCTCCAGGTGTCCAAATTAACCATATATATTTTGACGTCTATCCTTTGGGCCAGCATGAGATATACGTTGGGTTTGTTTTCAATATTAGTAAGATGCCCACAGATGCTAAGTTATCATAGAGAGGTGATCCTGCATTGTATTTACAGGTATGGATCTACAAAAATTATGTTAAGAGATCCATGATTGATGATGGAGTTGTGGTCAACATTGTCCCATTTTTATTCTTGCAAAAACTAGGCTACGAAGAGATGAATTATTCTTCAAATCAAAACACGTTGAGAGGTTATGATAGCCTTAAGGCTACATCCATTAGAACTATAGTTATCCTGTCACTCTTGGACCCAAGACTGTTTTAACTAAGTTTTATATTATAGACAGGAAAACCAACTATAATATGATCCTTGGTCAGCTGTGGATTCATAGGATGAAGGTCATTCCCTCTACCTTATTTCAAGAAGTAAGATTCCTTCATCTAGGGAAGGTATTTGTGGCCCAAGGTGATATGAATCCTTTTAACATTCATCTGGCTAACCTTAAGAAGAATCTTGGGGTTCATTCGAAATTCTAACTCCCGAGAAACTAGTTAAACAATCCCCTCTCTTGAGGGGATTAGTTCCCACATCCAAGCTTGTTCCAACAACAAAGTTAGAACCTCCGAAGGCAATTGAAGGGGTGGATGTTAACGAGAACAAGACTACTGTAGTAGATATTTTTTCAAAAAAACCATGGCATAGATAGTAAAACTCTTGGAGATGTCCTCACCAATCCGGCACTATGATAATTCTTCACCGGGAACTCCTCGTGCTATGATTATTTACTAATGCACAGCCTTTAGTTTGGTGGACGTAATCTGGAAACAAAACAACAACCGAACACAAGAATACCATCGACTATGATAAGACGGAATGATGACAAATCTGAAATATCAAAGTAAATTATAATATTAACATGAAATTGTTACAATCTCACCCATGAGGTACTTCAACAAGACTATGGGAGAAACTTTACAATTACACCTCTCGATGGCTTCTTCAACACACCTTTAACTGATGGCTTCCTTTGCACACTTCCTACAATATTTCTCACTACTTCTTTCTATGCTAAATGAGGGGGGTGGCCTCTCTATTTATAGAACTTCCAGGCTTATCCATCCTATCTCTAAGATAGGATAAGAAATCCACTCTGACGAATCATATTCCATACCTTAACTCTTATCTGTACATGTAAGTTTATCTCTTAAGATAAGATAAACCTTATCATTTTACATGGGTTCCACATTTTTAGACTTTTTACAAATAAAATACATAAAATATTTATGACCTCACTCCTTGTCCTTATTACCAATATAATATTTCTAATTCCTAATCATGTAGACCCTACTTCTCTACTTACCCAAACTTTGACATTTTAACATTACCGGACCACTTACGACAAATATTTACTTTTTACAACATTCCTATTGTACTTTGACTGTTACCATACTCCACATTATTGGCGACACCGTACTGTGGCGCCGTTATCTTCTATCAGACGCTACTACTAATTATACTTAACAACATCCTATTCCTAATACATACATTAATGAAATAGAAATTATGGAGGAAAATTTTAGTGTCGACATCTTCCCCCTTCCTAGCTTCTACTCCGTCCTCGGAGTAGACTATTCTGGTGCTTGGAAAATCTTCAACTTGTCGTGGTTGACCCATTTCGTAATGGGAGTGCCATCCAATTCCTCCAGTCGGTACATACCATTTTCATGCACAACTGCTATTTTGTAGGGCCCCATCCATTTTGGAAGAAATTTTCTCTGTCTTCTTTTTTTGTATCTGGAATCATATACTAGGACCAAGTCATTCACATGAAATGGAGACCATCGGATCTTTTGATCAAAGTATTCCTTCTGCTTCATTTTCTTCTTATGGCTTGTATCCTTTGCTATTTCCCTCATTTCCTCTAGCAAATGAAGATGTACCAACCTTTCTTTTACTGAATCACTTTCATCCATCCTTTCATTTTTCATAACTCTCACAGTGGGAATATCAAACTCAATAGGAAGAAGCTGGATCAATGCCATAGGCCAACCGAAATGGGGAGTATCCTGTGCTAACTTTGATGTTGCCCTATATGCCCACAATGCTTTGCATGAATCCTTTTATCCCATTTATGTACTGCAAGGCTACATCTTTTGCTAGAATTTGACACAACACAAAATTTGTTTGTTCCACTGTCCATTTGTGCTTGGCTTGTATGTTGTTGCCTTCCCATGCTTAATAGAAAACTTATTGACTAGGGCTTCTACCACCTCATTAATGAAGTGGCTTCCTTGATCTGTTACAATTTCTAATGGGCAACCAAATCTAGTGACAATGTGTTCATACATGAACCTTGCCACTTTATCCATGGAAGTTTGTTTTCAATGGCCTAGCTTCAACCCACTTGGTTAAATAATGCGTAAACTACAATATACTTATTTTGACGTGATGTAGTTGGAAGTGGACCTACAATGTCTATTCCCCATTTTCAAAGGGACCAAGAGGAAGAATAGGACATAATGGAGCTGATAAAGTCTTACGGTTACCATGTGTTTTACAAATATCACATGTCTTACAATAATTATAACAATCCTTAAAAAGAGTGGGCGGTGATAACTGCATCCAAGATCCTTCTTCTTGTAAGTTTTCCGAGAAGTGCCCTCCACATGTACCATTGTGGAATTCTTCTAACAGCTCCTTTCCTTGATCACGTCCAACGCCCTCTTGTCTCTGTCCATCGTGTACTATTCGAAATAATGCTCCATGCGAGAATAGAATATGGACGACTAAGCTTGAGTAATCTTTCTCTTAGTCTTTGCATTGGCACCATAAGGAAACTTGAATTCATTCAGATAATTCCAAATATCTATGTATTCACTAGGGATTGTGTCAAGGGAGAACAATATTGCATTGGGAAAATCATCATCATCACAAGATGATCCTAAACCATCATAGGCTCGAGAGAGTGCATCTACATTAACATGCTTCTTTCTGGCCTATCTATAATGTCAAATTCAAATTCTCGTAGCAAAATTATCCATCTTGTTATCCTCCTTGATGGGTTAGGCTTATTTACAATATATTTTAGAGCCGATGATCTCATTACAACTATAAATTTTTCCCTAGCAAGTAATTTCTAAACTTCTTTATAGCAAAAATGATAGCGAGCCTCTTTTTGATTCTGACAGTATAATTTACCTCAAAGACTTGCTCATTTATGCTTGCTCCCAAAGTAAATTGGATGTTCATTCCCATTTTCATCCTTTTGGCTCAAAGTACTTCCTAGTGCCACATCCGAGGCATCGGTGTACACAATGAATGGCTTGCTCCAATCTGGATTCTTCAAAACAGGTTGAAGACACCGGGGCTTCCTTGATTGTCCAAAAGCTTCATGCGCCTTATTTCTGGTTCATAAGTAACATCCTTCTTCAAGAAGCTGGGTTAGTGGTGTGCAATCTTTGAGAAATTCTTGATGAACCTTCTATAGTAACCCACATGGCCTAAAAATGATCTCAACTTACTTCTATTAAGAGGAAATGGTAAATCTTTGATTTTGAAACTTTATTAGGATCGTTACTAATACCATCTCTGGATACAACATGCCCTAACAAAACACCTTTAGAACATCCAAAGACACACTTTGTAGGGTTTAGTGAGGCTTGTGCTTCATCTAACCTTTGAAATATTGTCTCCATCTCAGTGCGGTGGTCCAACTTGCTCCCATAGATGCAAAAATCATCCAGAAATACTCTGATGAAGGTCCCAATGTAGGGTTCGAACACCCTATTCATCAAACGTTGGAATGTTGCTGGAGCATTACACAACCCAAAAGGCATAACTCTATAAGCAAACGTTCCCCAAGGAGTGGTGAACGTGGTCTTTAGCTGATCTTTCTCTGCTATACAAACTTGGTTGTAGCCACTATATCCATCAGCAAAACTATAGCACTCTGGCGGCTACTTCTTCATCCAAGATCTGATCTGAAAATGGAAGAGGGTAATGATCCTTCTTTGTTGCCTTATTGAGCTTCCTGTAATCAACACAAATGCGTAGCTTCCCATTCTTTTTTATTGAGATCACAATGGGAGAAACCCATTCAATTCTCCACAAAGAAAATATGAATCTGCATCAAGCAACTTATCTATTTCTTCTTTTACGAGTCTTGGAAAAATTAGGATTCATTCTATATGGCATTTGCTTTATGGGCTTAGCACCATCTACCACTCAATACAATGTTCTACCCAACTTACTTCACGGAGTTCCTTGTAATCAAAAGTGAAGAGGTGTATGTACCTTGAAAGAGTTGGAGGTAGGATTCCTTTTCACTCTCCATCACAACATCACCAATCTTTATTTGTTGGAGACGATCATCAACTTCTTATTCGAGATAATTTTATGGGGTCATGAGTTGGTGTGGTGGCGGGATATCCATGACTGAAACATCCACCTCACTTTCTTCATCTTCGGTGTCCACTTCACTAGTACTAGAGTAATCGGAGGATGTCAATCATCGGTTTCATCACTTGAATCCACGGTTTACGCCTTATGATGTCGAGGATCACATTTATCTTCACCCTCTCTCTACCACATCCAAGTGTCATGAAACCCTCATTCTAGTAGTTTCTTGCATGAACTCTCCTTAGCCATGGTCTTCCCAACAAGATTGGGTGCCTTGCAATGTACCATTTTTCATCACCGAAAGTCTACCACACATACAACACCCATAATGATATTGCCACATTTGAAACTACACCTTCTCGGTTTAGTTTTTCCCTTATTTAATGACATTAACATAAGTGTTGAAGGGCGATCAATTTTAAACCCAACATATTCATTACAGACTCGGTCATTACATTAACTGCAGCACCTCCATCAACTAAGACATCATGAATTGAAATACCATTACATAATACCTCAGCTTGTGGAGCATAGGGATCTGCCTCTACCTCCAAAACAGGGACCTCAACCTCCTTCCTTCTTTGAGCATTGAGTCCACCTCGCAACTCCCGCCTCTTCTCAGAAGACATAGCCAAGAGTTGACCATATGTAATATTTGCAGGCCTTTTGGACAGATCTTCCAAGATGGAGTATGGTCCTTGCCCCTGTGAAATCAGAAAATCCTGCACACCCAACTTTCTTCTCCTATGTTTCTTACTAGTTTCTTCTTTCATCTTCTTAGGATCATTTCCATCTTGATTATCTTTTTCTTTCTTTCTTTTTGTTACAAACACATCTACTTCATTATTTCTACTCTTATCTACTACATCAAGAGAATTCACAGGTGCTTTTCCTTTATCATTATCTCTTGTACCAGATGTAGAGGCTCTATCTGGACAATTATACTTATAATGACCCTTTTTATAACAACCATAACAAACAACTTCAGAATATTTCTTTTTGGACCTCTATCTCCCCCCCTGAGAACTAAATTCCTTTCCTTGAAGAAGATTAATAGTTAACTGGCCCATCTTCCTAAGCAGATCTTCATACTCAGTAGATGTACTAGGAGAAATATTTGTGCTCACCGGGAGTGGTTGTGGATTCTGGACCAAAGGTGCTGGTGTAGGCTTTACTTTAACAACAATTTCTTTGGGCTCCTCTTCCATGCTTTCTTCTTGCCTTCTTGCAATCTCCTTTGCTTGTTCAATGGTAGCTGGGTGGTCATACTTCACTCGTTGTTTGATCTCTGGCTTCATCCCAAGAATGAAGTGCTTACAGAGGAGATTATCCACGCCATTCATCAACCCATCCGCTAATCCTTCCTTCCGGATTTGGGCATCAAGCTTCCTCCTTAGCTCTAGAACACGAGCATGATAATCCCTTATCTTCTCCTTCTCTCCTTGGGTTAGCTTTGTGATATCAATCATGAGATCTGCATATCTCTGTTGTTCACCAAATTCTTCAAGAAAACTTTCAGTTAATAAATCCCATGAATTTTTCACATTATCACCTAGTGTTTCAAACCACCTAAGTGTTGAACCATCCAAAAAGGTAGGAAAAAATTCAGTCCATTGTTCCCTTCTTATAAGGCCATTACAAATACAAGATCGCTTAAACTCTTGAATGAAAGAAGAAGCATCTTCATTAGATTGAGCTGAAAAAACAGGAATCTTTCCCATTTTCAAAAGTAACCACCGTGAAATACCAACCCACAAGTACAATCAACAAGACTTATGTGCACAAATAATTGGAATTACTATAGAAATGACCATGGTAAACTATGGTAAAACTTGACTTACTACGGTAAAACCGATTTCTTGTGGTAAACACTATTCACGGTAAAAAGTGAAGTTCTTTGCGGTAAATACTATTCACGGTAAAAGTGACTTTACTTGTGATAAATACTATTCACAAAGCAAAAATGACTTTATCATGGTAACTACTATGCACGGTAAAAATGAATTTACCATGGTAACTACTATACGCAGTAAAAACAAGGTTATCCTCCAATTGATTTTTGACTAAGTGGGAATATCTCTCCGAAAATCCACCAACGAGGAATGGTCTCAACAGCGGAACCATAATGTCCTCACCAATCGGCACTATGATAATTCTTCACGGGAACTCCTCGTGCTTATGATTATTTACTAATGCACTGACCTTTAGTTTGGTGGACGTAATGTCTGGAAACAAAACAACAACCGAAACACAAGAATACCATCGACTATGATAAGACGGAATGATGAAAAATCTGAAATATCAAAGTAAATTATAATATTAACATGAAATTGTTACAATCTCACCCATGAGGTACTTCAACAAGACTATGGGAGAAACTTTACAATTACACCTCTCGATGGCTTCTTCAACACACCTTTAACTGATGGCTTCCTTTGCACACTTCCTACAATATTTCTCACTACTTCTTTCTATGCTAAATGAGGGGGGTGGCCTCTCTATTTATAGAACTTCTAGGCTTATCCATCCTATCTCTAAGATAGGATAAGAAATCCACTCTGACGAATCATATTCCATACCTTAACTCTTATCTGTACATGTAAGCTTATCTCTTAAGATAAGATAAACCTTATCATTTTACATGGGTTCCACATTTTTAGACTTTTTACAAATAAAATACATAAAATATTTATGACCTCACTCCTTGTCCTTATTACCATTATAATATTTCTAATTCCTAATCATGTAGACCCTACTTCTCTACTTACCCAAACTTTGACATTTTAACATTACCGGACCACTTACGACAAATATTTACTTTTTACAACATTCCTATTGTACTTTGACTGTTACCGTACTCCACATTATTGGCAACACCGTATCTTGTGGCGCCATTATCTTCTATCAGATGCTACTACTAATTATACTTAACAACATCCTATTCCTAATACATACATTAATGAAATAGAAATTATGGAGGAAAATTTTAGTGTCGACAGAGAATGATTTTCCAATTATTCTCCCATTTGATTCTTTAGGTATTTGACATGCTATTGGTTTAGCCCCTCTCTCGTGCAGATGGATTTGAAGAGGTGTGCATGGTTGATGTTTCAAAATTTAGGAAGAAGATTCAAAGAATGATGAAACATCTATCTTCCTTGATAATTTTGGACCCTTAACTATGAAGGAGCGAAGTTTTTCTATGGCGCAAGAGCAGGGTTAATTCTTACTTCTCCGGTAAGAGTCGTGCCCTTTTCCTTCAAGTTGAAATTTGAATGTATAAATAACATAGCAAAGTATGAAGCTATACTTCTTGGCCTTATTATAGCCAAGAGGATGGATGTGCACAATGTGATATTCCTATGAGACTCACAACTCATTGCAAACCAAGTCTCAGAGGTGTACGAGACCAAAGTGGAACACCTTTAACTTTACAAGTTTGTTGTGCGTGAGCTATGTAAGGATTTCGATTTTATCTCCATAGAAGCTATCCTCAAAGAGAATAATCAATTAGTTAATTATATGGCTACTTATTCCTCTTGGTTTTATCCTAACAAGGATTCAAAAGAAACGAAGTTCATTGTTTCAGTTTGAGTCGAAACCTTGGTTTGTAAGATGCCTAGCAATGCAATTTTGGCATATGTAGAGACTAAGAATGATCTTGTTACATTAGATTTTGTAAAGAATGACAAGGAAATCTTAGGATACCTCCATGCATATATGACCTTCATCCCGCACATCATAAGAAAGGATTTTCCCTTACTCCTCACCCTTCTTCCTATTTTGGAGATAGAATAATGAACCCTTCCTCATCGAAAGGCTTTGAAATCTATGAAGTTAAGGAAGAAGAATTGGAGTTTCCTCCAGCTCCTCCTGAATTCAAAGAAGGTAATGCTTCCTTAATCAAAGGCACCATATAAATTAACATTGGAACAAAATAGGAGCCTATAATATTGAAACTTGGTTCTTCATTTGTCGCCAGAGGAAGTAGAAACACACTAAAGTTCTTAAAGGACACTCCAAATCCTTCACTTTTAGTTACAAGGAGATGACGGGCATCGCTCCCGATGTAGTGGTCCACAACCAATCTTAGAGATGACCCCACCAATGGATGAGTCAAGCATTAGATATTTCTTGGGAAAGCTTGAGGAAATTCATAGATTTGTCCCTAATTTGACATATGCCATTCACCCTATTAATGGCTTATTAAGGAAGGATTTTTCTAAGGAGTGGACCGATGAATGTCACAACACGTTTGAGTCGTTCAAGTGTTTTCTCATGTCTCCACCGATGCTCATGTCACCTAAATCCGACCATCCTTTAATTATGTACTCTTGAGCCACTAATGTTTTAATTTATTGCATTTTAGCACAAGAGGAGGATGATGGTGAAGAGTGCACCATCTATTTTTTTAGTCGTACACTCCTTGATTATGACATGCGGTACACTCAAGAAGAGAGAGAGTGTTTGGTAATTATCTTTGTGACTAAGAGGTTGAGGTATTACATGCTCAACCAAGAGACAAGGTAATTGTTAAATTAGAATAGTTGTGAACATTCATCACTCAAGCATCCTTGTTCAAGAATGCCAGAAGATTTATCATGTTAATGGGTGAGTTTGAACTCACCTTCATCAATAAAAATTCCATCAAGGGAAAAATTATCACAGACTGATTGGCAAACAACCCTATAGATTACAAACAGATATTTAATTTAGATTTCTCCTATGAATATGTGTTCTAAATAGAGGAAATACCTGCCATTGCCTTTTGTTTGTAGTATACGAACATTATAAATCACATAGTATATCAAACATATCCTGAAGGATACAATTCACAACAAAGGCAATGGTTGTGTATCATAACTACAAAGTATGTAATTATAGAGGAAGTTCTCTATTGCAAAGCCTTTGATGGCATGTTGTTAAGATGTGTTGACGGATAAGAAGTGAAAAAAGTTCTCTCTAAATCCCACAGGTGGATTATGTGGTGGCCACTTTGTAGGGCATTCAACCACTTGTAAGATTCACTGAATGGGATACTTTTGGCCCATGTTAGAACATGACATTGTGGAATACATGTGCAAGTGCCAAAAATGCCAAGAGTTCTCACACACCATACATATTTCGGCATAGGATCTATAGCCAATTGTTACACCTTGGCCCTTCTCTACTTGGGGTCTTGATTTGATAGGGAAATTCTCTCCCTCATCTTCAGATGGCCACAACTTCATTATCACGACCACAAAATATTTCACAAAGTGGGTTGAGGCCATGCCTCTAACTAAGGTATTTGGATAGGTTATTGCAAATTCATCTTAAACCAAATTATTTATTGGTACGATGTCCCACAGTCATTATCTCATATAATGACACCCCATTCAAGAATGAAGAGGTGCGTGAGTTATGTACACATTTTAAGATATCTCATCACATAGCCTCTTTATACTACCCTCAAGCCAATGGACATGTTGAGGCTACGAATAAGACTTTGAAGTCCATCCTCCTTAAGATAGTTAAGGAGAACAAGAAATATTGGCACTTAAAGTTATTTCTAGCCTTGTGGGCTTACAGAACCTTAGTACGAACACCTACATGAGCAACCCCTTTTTCTTTATTTTTCAGTACTAAAGTGGTCTTTCTATTCGGGGTCGAATTACCTAGTATTTGTGTGTCTCTACAAGTCATTCTCAATGAAGATACATACCGAGAAATGTGATTGGTTGATTTAGAAGGCCTGGATGAAAGGCAGATTAGAGCTGAGCAACATCATTGGGTCTATGTTAACAGAATATGTCGTCAATACAATAAGAAAGTCTACAAATGATAAATTTAGGTAGGAGACCGATGTTACAACTTGATAGCCGAATAGACAAAAAGGTTAGCGAAGGAAGAAAATTTAGGCCAAAATGGTTAGGGCCTTATCAAGTAATGGAATACTATAAGAATTGTATGTATTTTCTATGTCCCTTAGAGGATAAGGAGTTTGGAAAGTCCGTCAACTCACTTCACCTAAAGTGCTTTTATGCATAGTCACTTGCATTTCCACATTGTACATTATTGCATTCATACAACTTTGTCACTTGCATTGTCATCTCATTGAAATTGTAAACTAGAAACTTAATTTTCAAGTAATTTTGAAGATTTCAAACATTGGAAAATATATCAAATCACATCTCTTCAATATTCATTTCACTTATTCAAACTACTCAATCTATCTCATCATTTCAGTTCATGAGACAAAATCTTGATAGTGATTCTACAAGGACTTGTATACTTAGTTCTCTTCATGATTTCTTCCAATTTAGGTGTTTCTTTCCCATAGTTTCTCTAAAAGCTTCTTGATGACAAATCTTTCCCTAAAACGCGTTCTCTCTATGATACAAACATTCTAAGCATTATTTTTTTGCATATCTCAACCTTTAGTGGTGAGCCCTCGCATTCTACGGGTTGCGTGGGGTTGAGGCTAGGGGTAAATGTTCCCTCCTAAAAGTACAATCTAAAGTTAATTAAAAAAATATAAATAAACAATAAATATAAAATTATTTCATTTGTAAATAAAACCACACTCCTTGCCCCTTCCAATCTTCAGTGGCGAGCCCATGCTTCTTGTTGGTAGCATGAGATTGGGAAAGGGGAGAAGTGCCCTTACTCGCCTATGTTTTGTCCTCGATGATGAGCCCATGCTTCTTACTGATAGCATAGGGTAAAGTGTAGGGGTTGCTTGATAATAAATAGTAAGTTGTAAATAAATAAACAAATAAAAGTGATTCTTAAAAATTCCCATGAAAATGAACTAGATGTGTATGTTAAGAGAGAATTGTCCTTCAAAACTAGGTTTTTTCAATCAATAGGCCATCCATAAATCTAATTCTAGACAAACTTGCAAGCATAATTCATTCTAAACTGGTTAGTTGATCTTGATTAGGGTTGAGTTGTAAGTTTCTAGTTGGGTCTTTGTTAAATTTTTGTCTCTTGATCATCTTTCACATTTACATTCTTCAAGTCATATAACTCACATCCTTCTTGACTCTTAGTGATGATCCCTCACATCTTACTAGTTGTGTGGAGTTAAGAATGGAGTGAATTCATCTTTTCATCATATCACATTCAACACATTTTTCCAATGAAATAGAAATGTTAAATATTACTTGAGAAACAAATTATCTAAGTTACAATTTGTTGTCATATGCATAATATAAAAAAATCATTTTGTTACCACATTGCATAATCATCCATAGCATACATTTTAAAATATAAAACATTGGAAATTCCAAACCATCTAAGAGTACATAGATGAGATAAACCATAACAAATTCAACTCTTACGAGTAATGCCAAATAAAAATATGTCCTTATGTATATATATAATGTCAAATTTCTCATGTATAATGTCATCACACTATAGGATAATTTTGGTAAAAATGCTCAATCATGAGCCCAAAATACAAAAAAATCAATATATGTGTCAAAAATGGTCTTAAAGAAATAAAGGCCCTATGCATATCCCTCCCTCCTGGATCCCTGGGATGGGGCGGAGTGGCTCGTCTAGGGATCTGCTATGATTCCTATGATGATAATGGCTCGGCGCCACCCGAGAGCCTCCATGTATGGATCTATGTGAATGTTCGTGAGACTATCCAGGTGAACGACCGATAGTGGTAGCTCCATCGCTTGAGTCTCCTTGCCTCCATATCTTTTTATCCTCATGAATGGAAATATCTCTCCTCAGTCAAGCCAAATCCTTTCCAAAGATACTAGGCTAGAGAAAACACATTCGTGTGTTGGTGACTAGTGTTGGATGTCCAGAGTTAGCAAGTAGTTCCTCCCGAATCTTCCCGTAGGGATCGCAAAAATGTCTAGGTTCGTGTGATCAATAAGGTCTCGCCATCCATCTATAGTAGTTGTAAAATGTAAACAATGGTGAGTTAGAAACTTTTAAAAAATAATAATAATAATAATAATAATATGTAGAGTAGCCTACTAACAAAAATTCTAGAAAGTAAATTAAGGGAAAAGAGTGTTTCACTCACTAGGATCTCAAGGCACCCAAATTTCGGATCAATGACTGGTGTTGGTGTTGGTGCTGGTGTAGGAGTTGGTACATGTTACTATTATTGCCAAATCACTCCACCCTTTGAATGGCTAGAATGTGAATAGGATGTTTGGTGTGATTGGGTAACATGGGATCACCTCTCAATTTGTGGGACTTGGGCTCAAGGTGAACCTCCAGAGAAGGTCAGCTTCCTCTTCCTAAACTAAGTGTTATACTACTCCTAGTGCAATAAAATGGCTATCTAGACCTATACTAACATTTCATGGGCTTTAGGGAAAGAGATTTGTAAGAAATGAAAATATACTAGGGATGGTGATGCACAAAATAAAGGGTGTTGCTAGACTCAGGAAGGGTTAATTTGAAGAGGGTGTTGTGCACCACAAGACAACTTCACCTACTGCAACTTGGAAAGGGTAAACATAATACCAAAAACTAAAGAGCATGTGTTCCCTTTGTTAAAACTCAATCAGACAAACAATATATCAATCTTTCAAGTGAGAAGGATGAAATTAATAAGGGGGAATAAACACCACAACTCAACTGCATGTAGAACCACTTGATAAGCATAGAACTCTAAGAACTTGCAATAGAAACTTAAACTTGCACAATGTATCTGTAAGCATGAGAAAGGCACAAAGAAGTATGTGGAATGATGAAAAGGACTAATGGTAGTCACAAAACATACACTTTTATTACTTCAACAATGTGCACAATGCATCATTACATTCAAAAGAGGCAATGGTTGCCATTACAGTCTTGGAAAGGAGGCTTGAAAGTTCCCCAATCCACAAAGCTAACTTGCAGAAGAGAGAGGATTCTTGAAAAATATACACTTTTCTAAGATGTCTAACTTGTCCAACTTGTGTCACACATCTAACTTCTGTAACCAATGTGTAACCCCTTGGAATGAGCCTCCAATTTACATTTATAGAAGAATTTTGTGAGAGAGAAGAGGAGAAGTCATAAATTCCTTCCTAAAATGAAGGTACATGATGGTCAACATTTATTACAAAGTTAGTTGAACCACTTAACCCTCCATCATGTGTCATTAATGACCAAGTTGACTTAATCCTCTTATTTAATTAAAGGAATATTTAAATAAAATATTTTAATAATAATAATAACTATCATTATTAAAATATTTTAATAAAAATATTAATTTAATAAAATTAATATTAAAAATATTAATTTAATAATTAATAGTGGGACTCCCCCACGAAGACTAGTTTGCATTGAAGAGGGGGTCCATGAGAATAGGTCAAAAACATCCCAACTCGGTGGTTGGCTCACCGAGCCAACTCACCGAGTTGGTCATCGAGCTCCTCATGGCTAAAATATGGCAGGCTTATCTTCATATTCCACCATGCGATGAGCTCCTTCAATCACTGCATCGAGCTCCTCTACATTCCTGATAAAGACTCCTCACCGAGTAACTCGCTTGGCTCGACTCTTCCAACGATTGATCTGCTTAGCTCCAACTCCCAATAAGAACCTAGATGCACTAGTAAATCACTCGGCCCAGGGCCAGAGTGCTCACCCAAAGTGCGCAAATGTACGAGTCCCTCTTTAGGGTTGTTGTTGCGGGATGTTAGCATGATGAAGACTTAATACATGCGGTTCCATTACTATTACATCATTCTACGAGCATGCCATTTCTATACCCAAGGAGAACATAATTAAGTATTAACCATGATGAAATCAAGAACATAGTAGATTCATATACACCTGAGAACTAACACTTAGATTCAGCCAATATCCTCCCTTGTATTAATTGTGTTGGTTCAAAAATCTGTCGCTTGGGAAGATTTATGGATAAACGAGTCAACAGTGTGCAGGGCATAGCCCCTCTTTGAGTCAGCAAAGTGAAACTGGTTTATTGCTATTCTACCAGTAGGAATCTGTGCAAGTCTCACAATATTCTGCCTTCGGGGGTTTGGGATCTCATCCCAGTAGGGTTATTTCCGACTGCGGAAAGAAAGGAATGGAAGAGAGGATGAAGAAAGATCAGATCCGAAGAAAGAAAAGAAATGAATTCCAAAGCAGAAAGGTCAGAGGGTTTATGTTTTGGGATTGGTAGTAAACAGAGCCAAACCTACTTACATAAACGAACAAAGCAATATTGGTGAATAAATGACAATAAAATGAAATAGATCCAACAGGATAAACACATAGATCGACGTAAGAAAGATCTAATACAAATAACGCATATATTCAAAGCACAAAGTCTAAATATTGTATTAATATTTCCTTCTGTTACAAAAAGCTCAAAGTCTTTTCTTCTCACTTCTATTTTTCATCTGAAAAGTATCCACCACCTCTAATACAACAAGTATTTGAGTATTTATATAAGAAGAAGAAGAAGAAGGAAGGCAAAAAGGAACCAACCACCTATTCACAAAATATCTACAAAAATATCTCAAAGTCATGTTGACTTTTAACAACTTGATGGATGACATCATCCCATGGTGCAACATGGATGATGTCATCATTCGTGCCAACATGCTTTAGACATTTACAAAAAGAAAGTCGAAGAAGAGAGAGATTATTCGTCATCCTGCGGCTGAAAGGGGATATCCTGTTGCTGCTGCTCGGGTGACGAGATGTGGAATTGGGCACGGTATTCCATGAACTTGCTGATCATAGGCTCTAATTGATCCTGGGAAGGATCCTTGTGTCACTCACTGATCACCTCGCAAGTCTCCCGCTCGTCTATGAGCTTCTCTGGGAGTTTGGAATATTCTTTCTCTGCTTCTATTAGGAATCCGATGAAGTCCCGACAGGCCAGCAGGTTATTGATGGACTCTGCGTCAAAAGTGACCTCTGGCCCCAGCCCTTGCGAAACGATCTCCTTGAAAATCTGAATGGTTTCATCAACCTTCCTTAAGGTGAAAGAAGGAGTAAGCAACCCTGGGGACATGTTGAGAACGATCTGTTCCATTTGGTGCATTGCATCCAGGGCTTCTTCTTTTACCTTATCGATCTTTTCAAGGACAAATTCTAGTTGATCCATCCGGTAATCCAGAGTGGAAAGGACTTTATTGAGGGCTGGGATGACCGAAAACGCTGAACTTAACCAGATCTTCGACTGAACAGTCGAACATTTTTTGAAAGGTCTCATGCTGCAGCCTAGCATAGTCTAGCTCTTCTGATATGGGTCCTGCTAACGCCTGGAGTTCCTTGTTCGCCTTGTTGATGTTCAAATACAAATCGGTGAACTTGGAGATTACTCTTTCACTATCTTTGAGGATCTGGCTCCTCCAGGGAAACTGCCATACCCTGCTCGCCGATCTTTGCATATTCATCAATTTTATCCTGACTCAGAGGCTCAGGAGTTTCGGTGGCAGTTGTGGGAGGTGCACTACCCATCTTCTGTAAGGCGTGGAGCAGATGTTTATTTTGCTCTTTCAGTAGCCTTTTCTCTTCTTTTGCTTCTTGAAGCTTCTTGCAGAGGGCGTCAACTGCAGATAGGGCCTCTCCCTGAAGGCTTTCAGAAGATGTCCCCATTGTGACTTGAGTCACTGTATAATCTGTCGAGGACAGATCCTTTTTATCCTTCAGAGGATTGGGGTATGTGATCTCCATTACCCTCTCTCCCGAAGCACTCTGAGAGAAGCGTGTGATGGGCTTCTGCTTCTTTGCCCCTTTTGACGGGATTACGGAGAAGTCCATCGGAGCGATGGGAACTTTCCTTTTCTGCTGACTCAGGTGCTGGGAGATCCAAGCTGGACTTATGGGAGAAGGGCCAGAAACAGAGGAGGGGCAGCTGCAGTAGTAGAAGGGAAAAAGGTGGAGACACGTGGAGGCGGCATCGAGAGGGAGGCCGAGGAAGTGCTCACGGGAGGAAGAGATACTACAGGAGAGGAAGACATAGGAAGGGAGGGGAGCTCAGAGATGAGGGAAGAAATGGAGGGGGACAACTCCGCGAGAGAGGAGAAGATGGACGAAGAAGCAGGAGGAACGGTAGAAGAAGGGGGAGAGGACACGACCAAAGGAATGGTTGCTTGGGTCACTTGAGGAGGGGAAGGAGGAGAAGGAGAAGGAACAAAAGGGACCTCAGTTGTTATAGCCATGGCCACATCCTGAGTGGATATGCCTATTGGAACATCTTCTGCCACTTCTTCTTCTGTGCTTTTCGGGATTTCAACCCGTTCTTGTGAAGCGGAAGGAGGACTTTCTGGAGCTTCCTCTTGGGTGGAACTGGATTCACCCTCTTTACCTTTACCCTTGCCTTTTGGCTGCTGTTTTGATCGAGGAGGTGCGTTACCCAACGGAGAGGTTGTGAAATCAACTCCGAGGTAGATGAGCCCATTCATTCGGCACCAATGTTCTGTTCTGCGTAGAGTTTCCTTGACCCTTTCCTCAATTGTCTGAGGTGCTTTAGTTCTATCAATTACTGCGAAAGGCCAATCATCCCCACCTGTGTCAAGATACACTTGATCCACTTCCTGCTCAGTAGTTTGGTAGCCTTTGGGGACGATGGCCACCCCGTACTGGATGATTTCTACTAAGGCCAAACGAGAATGGTCCTTCCTCCTGAGCTCAACCTCATGATATATATCGATGTAGATATCTTCGATCTGAGGGATATGGATCGGATCGAGCTTGGCCCTAGGTAGACAATTTCTCGGGTCGAAGGTGGGCCTTGCTGGGAAATTATGTTTCAGATTCAGCAGCTCCAGCTCTGCAAACATGTCTTTTGCCTTGTGGTGAGTGAGACATGTATACCTACCCACTGTGAGGGGGAAAGGAGTTCCACCCTTCTTTCTCTTAAGGCATTTCTCATGGTAGGTGATTAGCTATCTTGACAGCTCTAGCAGAATCAATTTGGGACCAGCATACCTTGGTAGTTTAGTTGGCTCCCCCAAGAAGTTAGCCGCCCTTAGATAAGTGAATGTGGGGAATTGAGTGAACAGGGCCCCCCATTTCTCTGTGGCTGCCACGATGCTCTTGGTCATACGACCGTGAGTCATATTCGGCCTCAACAGGCAGATGATGAAATAGAAAAATGCATCATTGATCTTTGTAAATTGGGGGATGCTATTTTCCAGCTTTAGTTCTGGATAATATTCATAGATTTTAACTTGGGGCCAAACCCCACTCCGCATCAGAGCTGGGTAGTCCCTTTCTGAAGCTGCAGCGTAAACAACATAGGAATTCATGTAGAACTTCCCTGTTGTGGCAAGTTGTTGTAGCTACTCTGATATTGTGCTGCTTATGATTTCTGCCCACTCAAAGCGTTGATCGGGCACATTTTTGTTCATTGTTTCCAAATACCGCAGCATCCATTTGTGAAAATAATGGGCGTCAGGAAGCCCAAAGACTCTGCTCAGGAATGTAATGGTGTCGCTGAGTTCCTCTGAGAAGTCACTGCGATGAATGACCTGTGGCCACCGAGTCACCACCTTTTTATTTTTCAGATATACCTCGTTCATCAGCTGCATGCACTGATCTTCATTGTCGTCCCAGGCTTTGATGCAGTCTTCCCGGCTTACGGCCACAAAGTGCCGATGGTGAGGGATGCGAGCATTATTTCAAAATGGCGATCAGTGAAGTTGATTATAACCTCACCCTTCTCATTTTGGACACATCTTGTGTCTTTGTTGTAGCATCGGGCTACCACCATCATAAATTCATTAGTAACTCCACTGACTGGGATTCCCCCACCAAAATGCGAGGCCTTGCTATCAATTTGTCCATCCATGGACTTCGTGTGACCTTCCTGGTTCTGGTCCAGAACTCCTCCATATCAATGTGTCCGAGCTCTGAGTCTCTGATATCTAGGTCACACTCTACCTGGGACTCGGGCATTCTGACCCTCTGATATTTATACTTCATTTCTTCTTCCGTGAGCTTGGCCTTGCCTTTAGATTTGATAGGTTTCTTGCTTGATGTTGACATATGTTCTTCTGAACTTAGTTGCTGATCTGCAACAATAAGAAGTGAAACCCAATTGAAGAAAGCCGTGTCAGCTATTTGATTTTCCATTGAAATGTTGACAGAAGAAAGAGTTAGTAATTTAAAGGCCTCAGGGCGCAGGGCGCATGAATACTGCATAGTTGCAGGGTTAAATAGTAAGGCACACAGGAAAGGGATGCTGCAGGGGAGAAATCAGCGCCAAAGGGCGCATGGCGCATGGATACTGCAGATTACATTCTTTGTTGTTGTAAGCACAAGTGCGCCTGCACCATATGTATGTGTTTTATAAAGGGCGCATGGATTCTTTATGTTACACGGGAACAGGATGCGCCCGTGGCGCATATAATTTTCATGTTGCATGGAACTTTGGTGTGCCGAGAGCGCATATAAGGTTTGTGTAACATATGCTTTTAGTGCACTAAAGAGAACTTGGCGCGGCACATGGAAGTTATGCATAACATGATGTTGTTGCAATGAGGGATGCGCCTACACCGTTTAAAGCTTTGCACTTGGCGCAGGTTTGACTGGTGTTGCACAGATGCAGGGTGCGCCAAAGGGCGCAGGTTTTAACAATGCAACAAATGAGTTTGGCGCGCCATGAGGGGCTCGAGGAAAGCGTTTGCAACAAACTAAGGAAGTGTGCCTTGAGGCGCGGCTTTTCATGATGTAGCAGGCAGGGAATGTGCGCCATTGGCGTGGCTGCTCTTTGTGTAACAGGGGTGACAAATGCGCCAAAGGAGAAGAAAAATACAGTTTATTTTTAGGCTTCAGTTCTTTCTCTGAGGGTTTTACATATGGTTTAGCTCCTTTTGCAGGGTCATTTGGGTGATGAAGGGGCTTAAACAAAGGGTTTCAAGCCATCATTTCAGGACAGAGTTTCCTCTACCAGCAGATCTGGAAAGAGGGGGAAGAACAAGTGGAAGAATGGAAAAGACAGCAAGGGGGAGGGGTAAGCTCATGATTTCAGTCTTTCCAATCTACCATACCAACAAGTAGCCAAAAACCACAAACACAAAGTGCACAAAAGATAGAGGACCTCTTACCAGGATAAATAGTGGAGAAGTGTGCAAACGGGTCCACGAAAAGATTTTAAAGCGGCGAGGGCTGGTGCGCTGATAGTACAGAGAAAAATAATCACGTGATTGTGTTTGGTGACAATGATAGTGCAGACGCACCTATTTATAGGTGAGGTGATAATAAATGTGCCACCAAATTTTCAAGTGGCGCACCAAAAGAGCTGTCGACACAAGAAAACATGCACCCTTTGGCACACCAAAATGTTTGCCAACATAGAAAATATGTGCGCCTTTGGCGCCCCGAAAGTGGTGTTGATAGAGGAATAAGTGTGCCCTTTGCGCACCAAAAAGTGGCGCAACAAATGTTCTTGATAGATGCGAAGGCGCATAGTGAGGCGCACAAAGCTTGTTGACACGGAAAGCATTTGCAAAGGTTTTGAGGGGCATTAAAAGTTTATGTTGCATAGTCATTATGTGCGCCCAACCAAAAAAGACAAAAAAAGGCTAAGTTCGGAAAACTAGATTTCCTGGGAAGGGATTTTGCAACATTCCAAACGCAAGGGATCACTGACGAGGGACCGGAATAAAATTTTGGTAAGGTTATCAGTAAAATTGCCCTTGCCAATTTTATGGGATAACAGCTGGCTCTTTCTGGGGACTATCTCTGAGCGAACCTCAGGGGTAGAGAATCCCAGATCTCATGTGCCTATCCATTGGGTAACAGAGTCAAAAACAAGGGCGACCGGAGGGCGAACAAAAGGGAACACACAACAAACAGAAAGCAAACACACGATAAAAAAAAACACACAACTAAAGCAAAATACTGAAAGAAGAGAGCAAGCTCTACTTCCTAAAGATTTTCAGATGCTGCCCGCTATAGGGAAGCGGGAGTTCGGTTCCATCTAGATATGAGAGATAGAAACTATTCTCTCTATTGAGTTGCTTGATCTTGAAGGGCCCTCTCCATAGGGAATCAAACTTTCTATGCATGCCTTTTGGCTCTCTTCACTTGTCCCACAGAAGGACGAGGTCTCCCACCTGAAAATTTCTTTGCTTAGCTTTCTTATCGAACAGTCTCTTGACTTGATTCTGATGCTCGGTGATCTTGTCGACCACTCTTACTCTCTTCTCTTCGAGTTCTGCTAGATACATGATCCTCTTTTCGAGAGAATTTTGGAAAGTTTCATTTTCAATTGCTCATGCCAAGCGCAGAGCAGGGATTTCAGCGGAAATGGGAAGCTCGGCATCAGTGCCATATAACACTTGAAAAGGTGACATACCGAGAGACCTCTTAAGAGTAATGCGATCTGCCCACAAGGCGTCGTATAAGGACTTGTGCCACATTCATTGATTCTCATCCACCAGCTTTCGTATGATGGTCACCAAGTTTTAGTTATTGGATTCTGCTTGACCATTTCCCTGAGGGTAATAATCTAAAGCGTGAGCCAAAGTTATTCCGTATTCATAGCAAAAACCAATAACTTCCCGTGAAGAGAAGTTAGAAGCATTATCAGCAACAATCTTGTTGGGAACGCCAAACCTGACAATGATATTTTCTTTGATAAAACTGCAAACAACCTCGAAGTGGCATGTTTGACAGGTATGGCTTCCACCCACTTGGTGAAGTAATCCATTGTTGTTAGGACATAACTATGTCCAGCACTCGATTGGGGATTGAGTGCACCAATAAAATCAATTCCCCACTGCTTGAATGGTTCATCGACAACAACCGGCCTGAGGGGAAAAGCAGCCAACTTGGGCTTGCCGACAACTGCTGGCAAGGTTCACACTTTGCTACCCAGGTGGCTGCATCTTGGAAAAGCGTCGGCCAATAGTACCTGGCCCGAATGATCTTGTGTGCTGTCACGGAAGAGGAGAAATGGCCTCCATAGGCTGAATTATGAAAACTTTCAAGTAACTTCACCTGTTGTGGCTTGTCGACACATCGCAAGAAGACACCATCTATCTCATGTTTGTATAAACCGTCATCCCAGATGAAATATTTGGCTGCTCTGAGATTTATAGTGCACTTCTCCTTCATAGTTAGGTGAGCTGGGCATTCGCCGTAGGTGAGGAAGAAAGCAATATCGGAATACCATTCATCGCTGGTTGCGACAAATAGGACCAGAGGCAGTGAATCGGGTTTTTCCAGCCGGTCTTGTGCTTCATTGGTACAATCATCCTTCCCTCCGGGAACTCCTGATCCTTGGTTCTCGGCCATAAGTTGACATAAGCCTTTGCCTCTTACCAACTTGGTTGGTTTTATATCTAAATCGTACTCCTGGACCTTTGCAATCCAATTTCCGCGCAAGCTTCCTAACTCCTGTTGAGTTAAGATTGACTTGACCGCCGTGTCAGGGACCAACACCACTGTATGAGAATTTAAAATGTAATACCTGAAGTTTTTGACTACTTTGACAACGGCGAAGGCATGTTTTTCCAATGAGACATTTTTAATTCGTGAGGCTTGAGGGGAGAGCTCATGAATGCAATCGAAGATTCAACATCCTCAAAATTCTTTTGCATCAAGATGGCAGACACAGTATGCTCAGATGCATAGCTATACATGATAAAATCTTTGGAGAAATCGGGGCATACCAGGACTGGTGCGTGAGCGATGGAAGCTTTTATCTCTTCGAATGACCTTTTTCCTTCCTCGCTCCATCGGAAATTTGGTGACCCTTTCATCATGTCCAATATATGACGAGTCTTCTCAGCAAAGTCGGGAACAAAACGCCTGAGAAAGTTCACCTTTCTGAAGAAAGAATGAACGCCAGTCTTGCTTGTAGGAAAAGTAAGGCTCTGAATAGCCTTAACTCTTTCGGTATCTATCTTCATTCCTTCTTTGCTAACAACATGCCCTAGCAAATTTCCTTCTGTGACTCCAAAAATAGACTTTTTTAGGTTCAGGGAAATCCCATGCTCTCGGCATCTGGCCAATACTTGCTCCAGGTGATCACAATGATCACTTCGTTGTTTAGAGAACACAGTTAAGTCATCTAGATAAACCACAATGACCTTCCCCATCATACCTTTGAATGCAAGGTCCATGGCCCACTGAAAAGTGGCGCCAGCATTGGTTAGGCCGAAAGGCATCCTGCTGTAGGCAAACGTACCCCAGGGAGTAGTGAATGTTGTTTTAAATTGATCTTCAGGCGAGACTTCAATCTGATTGTAGCCCGAAAAACCATCAAGCATGGACAACATTTCTGATCCAGTTACCGCTTGTAGAACTTGATCCATTATAGGGAGTGGGTAGTTGTCTTTTAAGGAAGCCTGATTCAAGTTTCGAAAATCTACGCATATGCGTATTTCACCATTTTTCTTGCGTACTGGCACAATGTTTGCTACCCAAGTACTGTGATGGATAGGAAAAATGATTCTCGCATCCAGCATTTTCTGAATTTTGGCTTGGATAGTACCTGAGATCTTAGGGTTATAATGCCTCTGCTTTTGGCGAAAGGCTTTGACGTCTTCTTTCAACGGGATGTCATGTTGGACGTCCTTTGGCTTAAAAGACTTTAGATCAGCATAGGACCATGCCAATACATCCATGTATTTCTTCAGCAGTTTGACAAACTTCCGCTTCTCTTCAGGCGTGCAGCATTTTCCAATGTTCACGAATTGCGGATGCTCTACTGAACCTAAATTAACCGGCTCGGTTTCTGGGGATGTGCCAGCATCATCTCGCCTTTTCTTTTTTACAAAACGGTCATGCCTGTCGAACAAATGCTCCAGAGAAACTAGGCCCTTCAGAATTTTATTTCCTTTGAGCTGACAAATGCCGTCATTCCCTTCGGATTCATTGTCTTGATCGGTGACTGATTCGCGGCACATAGAAGTGGATCCTTCAAAATGCAATTCTTTGAAATTTTCTGCCTTTTCTAGAAAGGCAATGAGTTGATTGTCATCATTGAATACTTGCCAATGCTGAGAATTGTCTAGCACGCTTGGGTGGAAAACCATCTCAATGGTGTATTTGTCTATTTTCAAACCTGGGTGCGGGAGCATGAGGGATGCTGAAACGGCCAATGAATCGGCCATGTCATTCTGAGCTCTTGGAATGGATTCTATTGAAAAAGCGTCAAATTCTTCAATGTTGTCCCACACCGCATTACGGTAGTGCCTGAGCCTCTCATTCTTCACTTGATATATCCTTTTAACTTGATTCACGACTAGCTCTGCATCACCTTGTACTTTCAGATTTTTGATCCCTCTCTCTCTTGCGGCCTGCATGCCGAGTAACAGAGATTCATACTCAGCAGTGTTATTTGTGTTGAAAAACTGCAACTTAAAAGAGAGAGGAATAATTTCTTCCTCGGGAGATATTAGCACGGCTCCGGCGCCACATCCACTGGTTGCGCAGCTGCCATCAAACTGCAAGGTCCAGACCTTGTTAAGATCTTCTTCTTGGACGAGAACAACCATTTTGTCAGACTCGGTAGACAAGAAATAGTTCCCCATCCCTGATGATTCAAAAATAATTTGAGCTTTGGGGTCCTCAGAGTTAGTAACCAAGTACTTCTTTTGTGATTCTGGCTCCAAAGTCTGCATTACACCTTTGACGGGGATTCTAGCCTTGGACTAGTCCATATGAATTTCTCCTCCAACCTCACTACAAAAACTCCTTCCCAGCAGTATTCCATAGGCTGCTGGAATGTCGGCAACGAGGACGGTCATCTTTACTCTTTTCTCTGGGAATGCCACGAATGTGAATCGCACTTGCACGTCTTTGATTTGACCAATCAATGGAACCTGCTTGGTTTCCAAGGAATAACATCTGCCAAAAGGCTTGGTAAGGGTGAGGCCTAGAGCATGGGTGACTTTTGCTGGCATGACGTTGTCAGAAGCCCCAGAATCAATTATGCAGTTACTTAACTTGTGACCGTTGATTAGGAGGGAGAGATAGAAGGGCTCTATCTTGCCTGATGTGGATGTTGAAGCAACATTTATGCGGGATGCAGGAGGAGTGGAAAGGATTCCTTTTAAGGAAACCTGGGGAGTTATGACAGCTTGACTTTGAATATATTCAGTTAACCTTATCAGCTGTTCGGGGTTTGACTGAAGATACTCGGCTTCAGACATTTGGATCTTAGTCTTTTTAGCATGATCTATGATATCAAATGCGGCCAAAGGTTGCGCTGGTGAAGGAATGAGTCCCTCACTTCGTGATGATAGGGTAGGATTACTGGTCTTGATAGGAATATGAGAGGGCTGGTTTGGAGGAGATATAGGAGCAAAAGCTCTCTTTGAAAAAGACTTATTGACAGTGTTGAGTGGGTAGGGGATTACCTCTCTTTGCAATGGTTGGGTGTGTGGATGACGCAGTCTTCTCTTTCTGCATATTGGCAGCAACCTCAGCTTCTTTTCCTTGCGAGCGGGTGAAAACAACATATGACTGTCCGCTTGCATATCCCTGGGTACCTTCTTCATCGTCGGATTCCTCCTCATCAAATTCCATATACCCGATAGTAGAGTCGCCAGTCGGCTCACCGACATCTTGATCATCTTCACCTTGGGACGAAGGTTCTTCGTAATTTTGTTCCTCTTCTTCTTCAATTTCAGCTAGAGCATTGACCGGAGGAGCCTCAAGTGCCAACCACGGAGCGGTTGCGGGCAACCGCGGCCTATGCGGGATGCTGTTAGGAGTGAAGTTTCTTCACGGAACATCCGGTACGAGGAACTGGGGGAAGCTTGGGCTAACTGCTTCTTTAATGTGATCAAGTCATTTGCCATTTTTTGAAATGCTGGATCGGATGAAGTGGCGGGAGAAGGGCTCAAAGCTTTGGGCTTGGATGGTTCCCTTTTTAATTCACCGGATATGAGCAAGTTGTCTTCAATCAGATGGCAGCAGCTTGGGCAAGAGGCAAGGTAGTTATTTGTTCATGTAGAAGCAAAAAACTTATTTTTGAGCTCATTGCATTCACAAAGAAACACTTTTGATTTTCTAGTGTTGGCAACATGGCAGCAGGCACACGGTTGATTAATGCATTGAACCTGGCGATAAAATCGCGCATGGTCTCATTGGCCTCCTTCTTTAGGTGAGTGATCTTGATAACAATGCAAATGCATCTTCTGAAGGCTTGTATCTATCTTCAAAAGCATCCCGCAAGGTGGCCCAACTGGTAATAGACCCGGCTGGCAAATGCTGAAACCATTCTGCTGCGGGCCCTTGTAAGGTTTCCAGAAAAAGGTGAACCGACACATCCTCGTGGGTCACATCTAGGATACTGCATGACATGATGAATGCAGATATGTGTGAATCCATGCTTTGGTTTCTGCTCCCATCAAATTTGGGAAAATTCTTTCGGTTTCCGTGAGGGAGCGCGTGAACTGGATGTGGTAATGCGAGAGGGCCCATAGCATTTCCCCATGGCACTGCCATTTGAAAGGCTGGAAAAAGAACACGGGCTGGAAGTGCGGTTCCGCTGAGCAATAAAGCACTGCAAAGGGATGTGGATGTTCCTTGTGAAAACTGGTTCTTTCGTGGAGGTGAGGTACTTCTGGCTGACCGATCAGCTGAACTTAGTGATGAAAAGTGCACGTTGGTGTTATACTGAAGTTGTGCCTTTGAAGCAGATCAAAAGTAGGATTGACTTCTCCACGAGCTCTCCTACTATGAGTAAATGGTTCACCCACCAGCGTACCTTCCAGATCTGTGATGTTGTGGAGCAGATTTAAAATTTCTTTTTGGTCGTACTTGCTGATTTCTTGGTTTTTCGACAAAAACCAGCAGCATGTACTTTTCTGAATATTTAAAATTATCCCTTTCTGAAAACCGATTGCGGTTTAATGACAAAGAACAGCGAGGATAAAATGATAGTGAAGCTTAGTAAGCTGATTTTCAGATCTAAAGTTGACTTTTTCAAAGAGTTTGAAAATTTCGGTAAATGGTCAAAAACTCAGATCTACGGAAAAATACATATTTTATAAAAACTCAGAAACCAAAGGGCTCCAACTAGGCCCGATCTATGGATCTCAGAAGAAAATTTTCGATTTAGAGCACTTTTGCAAAAATTTTGGATTTTTAACAAAAAGTTAAAGTTTGCAAACAGGTAGTGATTTTTCAGATTTTTACTGATTTTCTATCATATCACCATCATAGATCGATAGATCTGTTCGATCCCAGTAGTCACCAAAAACTGTTGGTTCAAAATCTATCGCTTGGGTAGATTTATGGATAAACGAGTCAACAGTGTGCGGGGCATAGCCCCTCTTTGAGTCGAAAAGCGGCCCGGTTTATTGCTATTCTACCGGCGGGGAATGCATGCAAGTCTCACAATATTCTACCTTCGGGGTTTGGGATCTCATCCCAGTAGGGTTATTTCCGACTTGGAAAGAAATGAATGGAAGAGAGGATGAAGAAAGATCAGATCCAAAGAAAGAAAAGAAATGAATTCCAAAGCGAGAAAGGTCGGAGGGTTTATGTTTTGGGATTGGTAGTAAACAGAGCCAAACCTACTTACATAAATGAACAAAGCAATACTTGGTGAATAAATGACAATAAAATGCAGTAGATCCAATAGGATAAACACACGATCGACGTAAGAAAGATCTAATGCAAATAACACATATATTCAAAGACACAAAGTCTAAATATTGTATTAATATTTCCTTCTTTACAAAAAAGCTCAAAGTCTTTTCTTCTCACTTCTATTTTTCATCTAAAAGTATCCACCACCTCTAATACAACAAGTATTTGAGTATTTATATAGAAGAAGAAGAAGAAGGAAGGTAAAAAGGAACCAACCACCTATTCACAAAATATCTACAAAAATATCTCAAAGTCATGTTGACTTTTAACAACTTGATGGATGACATCATCCCATGGTGCAACATGGATGATGTCATCCTTCGTCTTGACATGCTTTAGACATTTACAAAAAGAAAGTCAAAGAAGAGAGAGATTATTCATCGTAGCCGAACTCCTCGTGGTGAAAGGGGATATCCTGTTGCTGTTTGCTCGGGTGACGAGATGTGGAATTGGGCACGGTATTCCATGAACTTGCTGATCATAGGCTCTAATTGATCCTGGGAAGGATCCTTGTGTCGCTTCATTTCACCTTGCAAGTCTCCCGCTCATCTATGAGCTTCTCTTTGGAGTTTGGAATATTCTTTCTCTTTTATTAGAATCCGGCGAAGTCCCGACAGTGCCAAAGAGTTATTGATGGACTATGCAAAAGTGACCTCTCGGCTGACCCTTGCGAAACAATCTCCTTAAAAATATGAATGGTTTCATCAACCTTCCTTCATAGGTGAAAGAAGGAGTAAGCAACCCAGGGACATGTTGAGAATGATCTGTCCATTTGGTGCATTGTGACCTTCTGCTTCTTCTTCTTTACCTTATCAATCTTTTCAAGGATGAATTCTAGTTGATCCATCCGTAATCCAGAGGGAAAGGACTTTATTGAGGGCTCGGGATGCTGCAGGGGAGAAATCAGCGCCAAAGGGCACATGGCGCATGGATACTGCAGATTACATTCTTTGTTGTTGTAAGCACAAGTGTGCCTGCGCCATATGTATGTGTTTTATAAAGGGCGCATGGATTCTTTATGTTACACGGGAACAGGATGCGCCCGTGGCGCATATAATTTTTATGTTGCATGGAACTTTGGTGCGCCAGAGGCGCATATAAGGTTTGTGTAACATATGCTTTTAGTGTGCTAAAGAGAACTTGGCGTGGTGCATGGAAGTTATGCATAACATGATGTTGTTGCAATGAGGGATGCACCTGCACCGTTTAAAGCTTTGCACTTGGCGCAGGTTTGACTGGTGTTGCACAGACGCAGGGTGCGCCAAAGGGCGCAGGTTTTAACGATGCAACAAATGAGTTTGGCGCGCCATGAGGGGGCATGAGGAAAGCATTTGCAACAAACTAAGGAAGTGCGCCTTGAGGGCACAACTTTTCATGATGTAGCAGGCAGGGAATGTGCGCCATTGGCGCGGCTGCTCTTTGTGTAACAGGGGTGACAGATGCGCCAAAGGAGAAGAAAAATACAGTTTCTTTTTAGGCTTCAGTTCTTTCTCTGAGGGGTTTTACATATGGTTTAGCTCCTTTTGCAGGGTCGTTTGGGTGATGAAGGGGCTTAAACAAAGGGTTTCAAGCCATCATTTCAGGACAGAGTTTCCTCTACCAGCAGATCTGGAAAGAGGGGGAAGAACATGGGGGAGAATGGAAAAGACAGCAAGGAAGGGGGAAAATTCATGATTCACAGTCTTTCCAATCCAAACCATACCAACAAGCAGCCAAAAACCACAAACACAAAAATGCACAAAAGATAGAGGACCTCTTACCAGGATAAATAGTGGAGAAGTGTGCAAACGGGTCCACGAAAAGATTCGAAAGCGACAGGGCTGGTGCGCTGCAGTGCATGAGAGAAAAATAATCACGTGATTGTGTTTGGTGACAATGACAGTGCAGACACGCCTATTTATAGGTGAGGTGATAATAAATGCGCCACCAAATTTTCAAGTGGCACACCAAAAGAGTTGTTGACACAAGAAAACATGCGCCCTTTGGCGCACCAAAATGTTTGCCAACACAGAAAATATGCGCGCCTTTGGCGCACCGAAAGTGGTGTCGACAGAGGAATATGTGCGCCCTTTGCGCACCAAAAAGTGGTGCAACAAATGTTCTATTGACAGGAAGGCACATGCGCCAAAGGTTTTCAAGGGGGCGCATCAAAAGTTTATGTTGCATAGTCATTATGTGCGCCCCAACCAAAAAGACCAAAAATGGCTAAGTTCGGAAAACTAGATTTCCCGGGAAGGGATTTTGCAACGTTCAACGCAAGGGATCCCTAACGAGGGACCGGAACAAAATTTTGGTAAGGTTATCAGTAAAATTTCCCTTGCCAATTTTACGGGATAACAAAATGCGATAAGTACACAGAAGCTTCATTACAATAACAGTAGTATACGCTCATGCACGTAATAGATTTAGCAACATAATCTCACTATATCTCCATGTATGCACACATCTATCTATGTGTATCTATATCTTTACTACATAGTTTACTACATACTTATAAGGGTGGGGAATTTCCCTTCACCACTTATCTAATCCCAAAATAGGTCACATGTTATTATTAGCCATGCGCCATTACAAAAATAGCCACACATGCAAGTGTGCTAACAATAGACTATTGTTAGTTAATTGATAGTAGTAGATCTATTTCTAGCCTGTGTCTATGCAAAGTGCTTCATATCCAGTCCTCCAAAAGTAGCCAATGTGTGACGTGCAAGTCTCTAATTAGTTTGAGTGCTTCACACGTTATCTCCAAAAATAGATCCTTGTCGTGAAAATGGATAAGTCCCAAGCTGTTTTTGTTCTCGCGTACAATCATTTCGATACTTCGCACCTTTAAATGTTCTTTATTATCCCGCAACCTTCTGTATCTTCTTTACTAGGTACCAGGGTCTATCTAATCAACATGACCCCACACTAGTTACATTGTCGCCCCGGTAATGGTTGTCTCCAAAACAAATCAAATAATATGAATAGAAGAATAGAAAGAATTTGGATGAATGAAAGAATGTTTTTAACATGCAGTTTCTTCTTCTACAACTGGGATAATCAATTCTCAATATTCCTCTTTTATTTCTACCTCTAATGTCTGCCAATCACTGAGCGTGGACTCTTCCTTCTCTAGAGTATCGACTACAATTGATTCTAACTCATTTCTTGCAATCTCTCCTTTTTCATTCAGCAAGACCAACACAATGTTGGACATTGCAGTCATCCTTTCCTCTAACAAATACATCTTCTCCATAATGAGTTTCCCAAGCTCCTCTAGTCCTTCCTTATGTGGTTCTTGGGTTGTTGCCAGGGCCTCACGCTTTTGTTTAACCATTGCTAATCTTTCGCATGCCCCAATGTGTCGTCCTTCGTCACTTTCTAAACCTCATTGTTCTCCTCCAGGGTTTTTATTTTGATGATTGCCTCTGGAGCTATATAGATGGCTTGGTCTGCCTTCTTTAGTTCTTCTTGTAGCACTTGCAGTATTCCTTCATATGATGTAATCTTCTGCATCACTGAAGCCTTTTCTCGCTCTACATCTTGTGTTGGATCCTTTGGTGCTTTGGCATGCACAGAGGTTCATCTTCAAGCACTAAGTCCACTAATGTACTTACATAATGTATTGTTGAAGGAAACATTTTGGGTACCTTTGGCTCTAAGTGTGGCCTAGCCTTCATGACATTATCACCAATCTCCTCTGTGATGTTAATAAACACAACGTTCTTCTTCTACACTAAGTCTCTTTCCTGCTGTAGGCACGCTATCTCCTCATCCTTAGTTTTGATTTCTTCCCTTAGCACCCTAATTGTGGCAGCTTTGTCCATATTTCATCGTGCCACCTTTGTCGAGACTTTTACCAATGCATTTCTCACCTGTTCATCTGACATAACAATGTAGGCTTTACTATTATGTGTCTAGCTCTGAGGTGTCTTTTTCAACCTCCTCGACACACATGACTCCTCACACACATCAAAATTTGGTTCATCCATGTGCGTGTGCATCGACCATGATAATTGCTTCCTTGTGCACACTATTGCCATATCTTCATCCATTAATTCCCAGCCATATAACTCTTTTTATGTCAGTGTACTCTGGAAATGAGTGCATAATTTTACATGTGTCCTCAGCATAACCCATGGCTAGTGGAATGTGCTCCCCACTTGTTCTTCTTGACCTAGGCTACTTAGGAACTTGAGCTTCCAGATTTGGGACTTGTGTTTCCATGTCTTGAGCAGTCTCGGTTGTTGTCTCATCTGTTCCTTTTTCTTCCTCTTCTCCATCCTTCATTTCTTCATCTTTTTGTTCTTCTACATTCCTTGGAGGTGTAGGAGAATTGGGCGTGCTTTCCTTTGACTCTTCTCGCTTCCTCATTCAACTTTAATTTCCTTCTCCTTTTCTCGGTTGTCTCCTTCTATGGAGAGAGTCGGGGTGACCTATGCACCATTTATGGAGTAGCACCTTGGGTCCTTGTTCTCCTGAACACTCTCTTGAATCGGTGCTCTCCTTGGAATGCATCCAAGTCCTCATCATCCCCTCTTATGGCTAAGGTGGTGTAGTTGCGCGCTCAGCTTCATCCTTATTCATAGGATGTCTTCTACCTCTATGTTCCAAACCACCACTATCCTCGCGCTCATCCTCCTCATCCTCTACTTCAATTGTCTCTATGGGCTTAGGCATTGGAATGTTCTCCATGGTATGCTTACCCTTTGGTGGCCCTGGAAGTGCGAACTCATCTTCCACATACTTGTTGTTTTCTAGCTTTGGCTTCAGTTGGAGGTACACAAGTGCTGCTCCAATGTCCCCAACAACCAAACTTACTAGCTTTATGCTCAACACATCTGAGATAAGCCTTTCAATATATGAATTACATCCTAGATATACATACTTCTTCCTTAGTGTTTGGTTGTCACAATATACCTTTTTTGCATTGAAAGTTAAGCGGTGTGCATCTGAGAACCAATGAACAGATGCTTGAAAATACCTTGTTGTGAAGGCATATGGAATTTTGCACCATGGGCTCTAAGCCTTGTCCTTCATCACAAACTATGCGATACAAAAGTGTTGGTATACAAAAAATTGAACTGTCTTACCCACCATTGAAGGTAAATCCTTGGGTATGTGCCACTCTTCCTCAAACATCACACGGAGTCTATCATACCACATCTCCACCCTCTACTTGAATGGTCCACTCATTGATCCATCACACAAGTACTTGCCAAACCTTTCCATAGGTGACTTGTGTTCCGTGGGGTACTCCCAAATCTTCTCCTTTGCCCATCAGGCACCCCAATCTCCATGAATACTAAAGACAATAATACAGTGCCAAAACTTATTCTATCACATGTCTATGCTTCTTCAATGATTGTCTTTGCTATGTGATCTGCAATGTTGTAGACCACTCCTTGAGACATCTTCTTGGCGATGTGCAACCACATTGTGTTTACCTGTGACCACCTTCCTTGGTCATTCAGCTTTGTCACAAGATGTGCAGCTACCTACACTACTGGGTACTTCTTCAACTTGTCAATGTCCATGCCACACTGGACCCTTGGTATACCCCAGCTCCTTCCTCATCTCCAGGATTGTGGATTTATTAGTTAAATCATTATCCAAATCCAACCCTGATGCCCTTAGTCCTGTCACCGTTGAAATCAAAGTAGTTGTGATTCTTACCCTCCTTCCAACGAAGTAGAAGAAGTCCTCATGGATGTTGCCCATTAACCACCGATACAATGGTTCATACTTTCCAAAGTATGGCAGCTCGCATAACCGGTAGACTCTATTTTTCTTCAGAAACTTCTCTCTAGTGTCATCATAAACCGGCATATCTTTTGCAAAGTGCATTGTGCTCCTTATTGTCTAAATTTCAATGGTTGTAATCATTGATTTTACATTATTCCATACAACCTTTTCCTCACGTCTAGTTTCACACTCTTCATACCTCAACACGATTGCCGGCTTGTTTGCACTCAACCCTTTGAAATTATCTCAATTACAACATTAAAAATGAACTCGCATCAAATCCTTATATAAAATTTCAAAAAGTGCATTACTCCTCCACCTACCAACTCATTAATTGACTTTTCATTATATCCAATGGTACATCTTCGCACCAAAGCAAGGCCCTCCTAATGTTATCCATATCAAAAAATTGATCAGCCATAACCCCGCACAAGAAGAAGAAATTCAAGAAAACAGAGGAACTCTATAATGGAGTGGCAAGGCTGCGAAAGATCAAACGACACCGTGCTTCAAATCCAAAAAAATCCAAATTACAAAGGGGCTTGGAAATGGAATAATAGGGTCGGGGTAGGAGGTTGAGTAGTGTCAAAAGAACCAGAGGCTCAAAGGAAAAGAAACGGTGAAGATTCAAGTCTTCGGCTTCACAAATGGTTCAGAACGGCCCAAAATGACTAAGTATGGAGGAGACAATGAGAGGGAGCCAAGTGTCCAAATGACGCACCTCCAAAGATTAAATCCAAAGGGGCAGACCCAAATGAGCGCCAAGCTTCCACGCATCCAGAGCCCCAAAAAGTTACACCGATCGTTGAAAATTCTTCGACTTAGCGAGAGGGTGCCAAGTGTCTTAACAACGCACATTCAAAAGCGGGATCCATGCCGAGACTCAAACTTGCGCCAGCCCTCCACGTAGCAAATGGTCAACAAAGGTCAAAAAGGAGAGCGGGCCCAAAATGACTAAGTATAGAGTGCAGGCGGAAGGTGTTAAAGTGTCAACACGACGCTCCTTCAAAGGTAAAATCCTGAGTGGGTTTTCAAATGAGCGCGGGCCTTCCACGTGTCTCAGAGTCCAAAAAGGGACAGAGTCGGGGTTGAATAGTCAAGGCAGAGGCAAGCCAAAGAGGGAGCCAAGTGTCAACATGGCGCTATTTCATAGGTAAAATTTGGGGTGGGTTTCCAAACAAGCGCTAAGCCGCCACATGTCTAGGGTCAGACTTTTGGCCCCACCAAGAAAAGAGACTCAAGAAAAATATAAAGAAGCCCAAGGAGGCGAGGCACCACGTGGACCCTGTATGGACAAACTCTTTAAAATATTGCGCGCCCACATCCAAATATTCAAATGGCCATATCTTTTGACTGAGACTCAGATTTGGGTGGGAGAAGACTTTTTGGAAATGTCTCACACCCTCTATGCCATGGAAACATAAAATATCATTCTTAATAGGATTTGTGGGTGAAAATGGGAAAACATCTTCTAGGCCATTAATACAAAGCCCGATTTCTCCAACTACCAGATCTAATTCGATTTGATCCATGCGAGGAACCAGACATGATAGATTTGGGGTGGATTTGAGAAAGGCATTGATTGATAGTGGTTGAGCTTTCAAAGCAGGATTCAATGCGTATCTCTAGGTGGTCAAGCAGATGATTCTAATTCTTCCCTCTTCTCTCTCTTATTCTTCCTATATATTGTAATGAAGGGGCATATTCAAAGGGTTGGTTGTTGATCTTCCCTCTTCCCCCTCTCTCTTTCTTCCTTAGGGTAGAACGTGGAGTCTAAGCCTCCTTTCACATGGCTCTATAATGGCATTCTCTTGCCTCTTTCCCACTAACGATGTACTTGTGTGAACTTTTGGAGCAATAAAATCTGTTTTGTGATGCATCTATCCATCCTTTTCTTATTTTATTGTCTCTCCTTACCTCTCATCATTATAGGGTATACTGTGCATATTCTGATGTTTGTTGCAGTCCTGGGAGCTGTGTTTAATGGGTTTTGAAGTGGTGTTTTGTGTGAAATCTATCTCTGGTCTATGGTGCATCTTTTCCACCCTCTCCTCTGCTCACCTCTCTCCACTTCAAAGGTCGGGTCTATGATTCAACCACTTCCTTTTCTGGTGTATCACCGCTTAGTGTAGGCTCTTTCTCTCTCTCTCTCTCTCTCTCTCTCTCTCTCTCTCTCTCTCTCTCTCTCTCCCCTTGAATGGTTAGATTAGGATAGAATAGGTTAGGTTATGCCTGCACTAGAGTAGCTTGTGGTAGTAGATTAGGAGGCAAGAACCGGCTTTCTCCGGAGGTCCATCTCAAGTTTTGCAAGTCCCACAACTTGAGAGATGGTCCCATGTTGTGTAATCACACCGATGCCCCACTCCACACCCGGGCCATTGGGGTGTTAGATGATTTTCCATGCTAACATTTTAAGGCACACCCAGGTGGGGGACAAGTCTAAAGCACCTTACCACTTCATCTTAGCAGGTTGGTGTGTTCCTGTTAAGGTTCAACCTTTTGAGGCACATGCAAGCACATCTGGCGACTCCATCTGGTCAATAACCCATCCTCTGAGTTGCAGACCTTTTCCATCCATTTCCACTCATTTTCATCCATTTTCTTCTTCCATCTCTTTCATTTTCTCCCATTCCATGAAGTTGTGCAATCATGACTTCATTCCCTTCATGGAACTCACACTTACAAACAACAATGCAATCCACCTCCAATGCATTTCCCAACTCCTCCAAATCAGCATTATGATCAGATCCGAACCATTATGCTTACCCATATGAGCAGGGTCAAAATCAGTTTGGCCATAGAGCTTATCAAGAACAAGGGGGCACATACAATGGTAACAACTACACAGAGGATGTTGGTCTACTGAGAAGATTCAAAAAATGGAGGCTAGCATGGTGCAGTCTAGGGCCATAACACAAATGAAGGCATTCAAGATTGGTTAGCAGGGCACCTTGTCCATGGGGAGGCCCTTTTCCAAGACATTACAACCCTCAGAGAAGCTAGACTTCATGGTTGAAATGTTGCCCCAACTTACACAATGGATTGAGGAGATCGAGGCTTATGAGTTGGAGTCAAGACAACCTTGTCAATGGGTAAGTCCACCATCTCATAGCTTTTCTTTTTCTCTTTCTCAAACTTTATCCATCTCAACCCAAGCTCCAATTTCAAGCTTCCTCAGCTTGCTGCCCCAAGTGTTGATTCCATTTCTCCATTCCCTAGTCTTCCACCCCATTTCAGTTCTTCTCCCTTTTCCCTTCCAAATAGTCATCCCTCCAAAAAACAAGAAGTTCCACCTCCTCCCCACCACAAACAATTTCAAATCTAGGTTGAACCCCAACCTACGCACTCCTCTTGCTTTCCCAAGTCCATGTTGGGAAGATACTCAAGAATCCAAATCAAGGACAAAGAAGAAGAGGAGCCCAATAGAAAAGAAATAATAGAAAATATGATGAGTTGGGCTGCTAAATTTGGGTTTACAAAGATCCCCTTGATGGTCAAGCCAATAGAGGAGGTCAAGGTCGAAGAGCCAAAGGGTGGCTGAGGTTGAATTTGTAGCAGAGGAGGAGGACCATACAGTTTTAGAGGCCCCAAGTGTGGAGTAGGCTACAAAAGAACCTTCAGTTCTTCCTCCCACTTCATCCCCTTTGAGCTCTAATGTTGAAGAAGAGTTTGATCTTTCAAACTTCATGTTTGAGGAAGAGGGAAACCATGGTGAGCAAGTTTCAAATCAAGAGGACACCATGGAGGAGGTTGAGCACATGCAACAGACAACAATGAGGTAGATTATCTGTCTGACTTGGAGGATTGCTTTGATGGAGAAAAGCCCATGGAGATCACATCATTTTCTCTTCCATCATCCATCTTCCAAGCATATGAGCCTACTGCCATGAAGGAGGGCATTCAAGAGCAGCAGCCTATGTCTCACAACATATCTCTGGAACCAAGGTTGGAAGATATGAGTCTTCCATGTTCTTCACAAGAGAAGGAAGAAGAATAACCAGCTCCAAGCCCAGTTAAAAAGGAGCATATGGAGGTGACCAAGACAAATTCAGAGGCACTGAATCATGAGCCGGTTGCACAAGAAAATACAGCCCCTCTCCCATTCAACCTCTCCAAAAGTCTGATCTTTTGGAGGATCCTGAACTCATTAGCTTCATGTTTGAAGATGAAGCTTCATATGGTGAAGATAACGAAGATTTTAAGATCACCATGCAAAAGGGAGAGACCTTGTTATAGCAGGATAGTAAAGAGTTTGATTTCCTACCAGACTCAAAAGAATGTTTTGATAAGAGGGAGCCAGTTGAAATTGCAATCTTTTCTCCCCCATCATTCATTCTTCAATCACAAGAGCCTACTGCCATGGAAGAGAGGGTACAAGCAAGCAAACTGCAAGCTTTGCAACATGCCTCCTAATCAAAGTTGGAAGATTTTGATCTTCCAAAAGTCACACCTACTGCAGAGGAAGAGAAAGAGTATGAGGCTATCATTCCTCCCACACCATCCATCCATGAGGGTCAACAAGAAGGCTCCATTCTTGGAGTTAGAGTTCAGAACCATGGGAAGATTCAAAGGACCATACCTTGCCCAATCAGATATTTGGCTTCATTGGAGCCAAGGAGAAGCCAAAACCAGTCATGCCTACTTCAGGCATGAGGATGAGTATCAAAGCACCAAGGGTCACCATCAACACCTCCAGAGTCCAATGCAAATCAGCTTGAGGAGGTATTTTCCATTAATGTTGATACCTTGTTGATATGGGTGGAGGATCGGCTTAAAGTTCAGTTTTTCACTCATACAGCAGCCATATTTAGTGTCAAATCATTTGCATGGCTGCCTCTCTTGAGAAAGGGAAGCTACTTCTCCCTACCTATAACAGCTTTATTTAGCCCCTTTTCTCTCTAGTTAGTTTAGGAGTAGGAGTAGACTTTGTTTCCAGCAGAAGAAGTGCTTGTGCACACTCTACATGTCTCATTTGAGGCATGTATGATTTTGTCTTTGTACATAAGTTTTGTTCATATTTCTCCAAAGCTACTGAGGCCAGGCCCTTCACTATTCATGGCAGAAGACTCATAGTTGCCTGTAATAGTTGTAAATTTCAAAATAAAACAAATGTAGAGAAACTAAAGAACATTTTCAAGACAACCCATTCAGGACAAACGAAAACCCCAGGTCAAAACAATTTTCTACTCTCAGAAGCCTTGTTTCAAGATCTCTTATGAAAATTGAGAGTGTGGATGCAGGTAGGCTCAGGGTCAAGAAAAAGTGAAAAGCGGGTAATCGGAGTCCATTTTGAAAGAAGGGTCAGTACCAGGCCATTAATTGTGACTCCATGCCCAATGGATGCTTCAAGGCAACTGGTCCTCTCATCTAGCAGGCAGATACCCCTACGAGTCACCAAATTGTTATCCATATTTTTCCCCCAACAAAATTGATCAGCCACGACCCCGCACAAGAAGAAGCTAGAGAATTCACGTTCAAATCCTACAATCAAGCAACAGAGGAACTCTACAATGGAGTGGCAAGGCCTATGAAAGATCAAACGACCCCGTGCAAGAAGAAATTCAAGAAATGGCTCTATCGAGCGAACCCATGCTTCAAATCCAGCAAACAGATTATAGGCGGGCTCGGAAATGGAATAGCAGGGTCGGGGTAGGAGGCCAAGCAATGTTAAAAAGAACCAGAGGCTCAAAGGAAAAGAAATGGCAAAGATTTGAAGTCTTCGGCTTCGTAAATGGTTTAGAATGGGCCCAAAAATGACTAAGTATGGAGGAGACAATGGAGGGAGCCAAGTGTCCAAACGACACACCTCCAAAGATTAAATCCAAAGGGGCAGACCCAAATGAGCACCAAGCTTCCACGCGATCCAGAGCCCCAAAAAGTTACACCAGCCATTGAAAAGTCTTCGACTTAGCAGAGGGTGCCAAGTGTCTTAACAATGCACATTCAAAAGTGGGATCCAAGCCGGAGACTCAAACTTGTGCCAGCCCTCCACGTAGAAATGGTCAACAGAGGTCAAAAAGGAGAGTGGGCCCAAAACGACTAAGTATAGAGTGCAGGCGGAAGGTGCCAAGTGTCAACACAAACGCTCCTTCAAAGGTAAAATCCTAAGTGGGTTTTCAAATGAGCGCGGGCCTTCCACATGTCTCAAAGTCCAAAAAGGGATAGAGTCGGGGGTTGAATAGTCAAGGCAGAGGCAGCCAAGGAGGGAGCCAAGTGTCAACACAACGCTATTTCATAGGTAAAATTTGGGGCGGGTTTCCAAACAAGTGCCAAGCCACCACGTGTCCAGGGTCAGACTTTTGGCCCCGCCAAGAAAAGAGACTCAAGAAAAATACAAAGAAGCCTAAGGAGCACGCGAAGGCCGCCACGTGGACCCTGTATGGACAAACTCTTTAAAATATTGCACACCCGCGATCCAAATATTCAAATGGCCATATATTTTGATTGAAGACTCATTTGGGCGGAGAAGACTTTTTGGAAATTTCTCAACACCCTCTACACCATGGAAACATAAAATATCATTCTTAATAGGATTTGGTGGGTGAAAATGGGAAAATGTCTTCCAGCCATTAATACAAAGCCCAATTTCTCCAACTACCAAATCTGATTCGATTTGATCCACCAGGGAACCAGACATGACAAGATTTGGGGCGATTTGAGAAAGGCATTGATTGATAGTGGTTGAGCTTTCAAAGTAGGATTCAATGTGTATCTCTAGGTGGTTGAAGCAGGATTCTAATTCTTCCCTCTTCTCTCTCTTATTCTTCCTATATATTGTAATGAAGGGGCATATTCAAAGGGTTGGTTGTTGATCTTCCCTCTTCTGCCCCCTCTCTCTTTCTTCCTTAGGGTAGAACGCGGAGTCTAAGCCTCCTTTCATAGCTCTGTAATGGCATTCTCTTACCTCTTTCCCACTAACGATGTACTGTGTGAACTTTTGGAGCAATAAAATCTATTTTGTGATGCATTTGTCCATCCTTTTCTTATTTTATTGTCTTGTTTAATGGGTTTTGAAGTGGTGTTCTGTGAAATTTATCTCTCGGTCCGTGGTGCATCTTGTCCACCTCTCTCCTCTCGCTCACCTCTCTCCACTTCGTGGTCGGGTTTGTGATTCAACCACTTTATTTTCTCTCTGTATCACCGCTCTCTCTCTCTCTCTCTCTCTCTCTCTCTCTCTCTCTCTCTCTCTCTCTCTCTCTCTCTCTCTCTCTCTCTCTCTCTCTCTCTCTCTCTCTCTCTCTCTCTCTCTCTCTCTCTCCCTCTCTCCCTCTCCCTCTCCTCTCTCTCCCGCTCCTCCCTCTCCCTCTCCCTCTCCCTCTCCCTCTCCCTCTCCCTCTCCCTCTCCCTCTCCCTCTCCTCTCTCTCTCTCTCTCTCTCTCTCTCTCTCTCTCTCTCTCTCTCTCTCTCTCTCTCTCTCTCTCTCTCTCTCTCGTTGTCCCCTTGGAATGGTTAGATTAGGATAGTGTAACATCCCCAATTTAGTACATTAGAACAAGAAAAAAAAAAACTTATAGGTGCATTCTAGTTCTAAATACATAATTTAGAACTCTCGATCATAACAATCATTCTTATAACAGTATAACCATATGCAATGGTGATGACTCGAGTACCTCCGATCTATTCATTCCATGACTCGGTAATCTACCGATCTATTCATGAGTATCAAAGAGTTGGCTTTTTTATTTTAACCCAACACTCTTACGGTTCTCTTCCCTAATGGGATTCGTAATGCTCTCTTCCAAGGAACCTATCTCAATAATTTTTACCATTATTCATCAAAGATCTCCTCCTCAAACTAGGTGACATAGGACAACACAATCAAAGAACTTGCGATACTTTGGCCAAAGATTTGAAACATACTACTTATGTCTCGTATTCCTTGACGGCATACTCACGTAACTGAATACGTCCTCCACCCCATTCCTATGTTATGTAGAATGTCTTACACTGACTTCTCGTCGGCCTCTCTGCCCCAAGTTATTCACTCAGAACGGATTAATAATATGACAATGATATAAGGATGTTCTCGAGAACTAGGGATACGCCCGACATACCGGGTCAACCCTAGTTAACCCCGTGTGTAAAGGTACCCCCGAGTCTCCGTGGCAGCCTCATATCATGACCACATTCCTAACCAGTCCCTGAGTAAAAACTTGTTCGAGTTTAAGGTGTAAATCTTAACGATCAATGCAAAGAGTGTCGCTTATAAGTCACTGCATTGTTGTATCTTCGAGAAGATCCTAATCTTCTCGAAGGTACAACCCCGCAGCTTGACTTGTGCCATCAACCTTCAAATCCACCTCGAAAAGGTCTACTTAACTTTAAGGTGTTACTTACGTTGAGTTAAAGTTATACTTTAAGACGCTCCTTTTAGGGTAGTCTTTTCCCAACCCCCGGGTTCCTCACCTTAGAATTGCCTTTCTTATTAAGACCCATTTCACAAAGAGAAGGTAATAAGATTTGAGGTTTCATTAAGGATTTATTTGTTACAAAATGATCTAAATCAATGAAATTGGGCAAGAGCCTAAGTCTTCTCATAAGGTTGCTAACCATACCCTTATTAGGTTTATATCAGTTCTCAAAACTGAAATACATCTTATTTATTAGTATTAAGATATAGTGATTTAAAATCAAATTAAACGTTGTCTTGACTTAGATCAAGACTAGGGAGTAATAATTTATTCAGCCCGTTCAACTTCCTGTTGAGGTTTATTTTAACCTTAGCTTCTCGAAAGATAGTGATCTAAATTCTAATTTAGCTTTAGATAGAACATAACGTAACTACTAAACATTCACAAGTATTCAAATCACATAATCTTTGCAAAGCTTACTTAGAGAATCCCAAATGTCTCCAAGGTATACAATAATGACAATGCTCTTAAAATCACTCGAACCGAAGAAGTTCAATCCATCAAGATACGAATGCAAACACATAAGTAAAAATACCTCATTTCATTCATTTCTAAGCTAATCAAATACATTTTATGCATTCAAAGATATTTGATACAATATCAACAGAAAAGAACGCTCTTTCTTCAAGCAAGACATTTAGAGAATCAAGTTGGAATTCATCATAAAACCAAATTAAACAATCAACATCATATCAAATCATGCGTGCTTTTACCACTTACGGCAACCATCCGCAAAATTGTCAACACGGGTCGGCCTTCGGTGAAGCTCGAGCATGATAAGCACTAATTCTTAAAAAATTGCAATCCACCAATTGTTCTCATTAAACAACCTATTTAAATGAAATCATTTCTTCAAATTCCAAACATAAATCAAAGCTATTCATCTTATATGTTAGAGACTAAGAACAAATGAATACAATCATTCTAAAGACAAAGAAAACTCCTACAAGAATGTTTCTAACAATTACTCAAAGGCAGCTTTATAACATTCAACAAGCTCAACCGTCGTAATTTCCTTTCAATCATACATTATTTTAATGGTATTGACGAGTATACCGCTTATACAAAGAACACACATTTTATACCAGTCTCTCCATACAAAACCACATTCTATTCTTGTTATGCCCTTACCGTAGAGATCACATAAGGATACAAGAAGAAAGCACATAAAGTTTCAAGACTAGGAGAGAGAGAGAGAGTATTTTCTTATTCCTCTTATTACACATCAACATATAATTTACAGCTCAGGAGAAGGAAACAGAGTAAATCAGATTCCCATTTCAATCATGTTCTGGACTATACCGACTCCTCTAAAATAACGTAATTACTTTTACGCATGTAATTTAAAACAGTCGAGATCACAAGAAGAAACTATAGTTTCATCCAAATTCATTAATAAAAATCACCTGTAGCTATTAAGCATTACAAGAGCTCTCGCGACAAAGAAAAAGAAAAATAATCCAACCATGAAAGACTCAACAAACCTTTTTCCATATCATTCATCAACATGAAAATACCCAACGCCATCGCCACATGGTATTAAGAGCTCTTTGTTTCACTCAAACGCGAGACAAGATAACATTAAAAACAAATGACGTTTCCATATGCAAATACAGTGACATTCACACTGAGTCGAAACTCAAACATGCACAGCTTCGTTCAACTGAAACAAATCCCTACGATTATACAGCAAGGACCTATATTAGAAGCCGAATTCAAGAAAAATAATCACAACAAGGTCTTCACAGAAGCCGAATTCCATAACAATAATTTCCTCAAAGTTTCATCCGAAGTCGAGCTACTACGAAATACAACAGGGTCTCAAACAGAGTCAAGATTGTAAAGAAAACCCATCCTTTAATTCCACAAGTGAATCAATATAACACAACAATGTAAGAAAGAGTCTGCGGAGCATGCATGCATGCGAGGCCTTAATTCGAGAATCGAGCCAACTCGCAACATATCAAGGACTTCAACAAAGGTCAAATCCAACCAGTACTCATAACCAAGGTTTCGATTGAAGTTGAATTCATACGACAACAATTCAA